>OX451735.1:718937077-719354934 GCA_948472305.1 Vicia faba
CGTAAATTATGGTATCGTTTTCGTCATCCTCCCTCAAGAGGCTTAGAATTATTGATTGAGAGTTGACATCAGAACAAATATGAAAATAATTTGCGTATAGTGAATACGAATATATTGATAACAATGTTTTAACAATGAGTAAATGTTTGAACAAAAGAAAATTGCGACTTGAACATTCGAATGAACAAAATTTTCTAGTCTCAGGGCTTGTCACTTCAAATGGTGAGCCTTGGAGGGATGGTAGAAAAATTCAGCCTGACCATCTTGTGTGAATTCCAGTGCTCCTTCATCAATCAGGTCCTGGATCTTGTTTTTCAAAGCCCAACACTCGTTTGCATTATGTCCTGGACAGGCAGAGTGGTAGGCACACCTTTTATTGGGATCATAAGCAGGATGTGCTGTGTTGGGGTTCTGGGGATGATCCCTTAATGTGATCAAGTTCAATCTCAACAGGCGTTGTAAAGCTTGAAACGGCGACATATTGAGCGGGGTGAACTGCCTCCTGGGCTTGTCTGTCTGAAGTTGGTGAAGTTGCTGCTGAATTGGTAATACTGGAGCCATATGAGGAGCTTTCTCCTTGCCTCTTGGTCTCAAAGGTGGTTGAACGATGATTGGCTTTTTACCCTTAGATGTTTGCCTCAGTTGGTTACTCTGAAGCAGTTTGTTGACGAGAACCCCGAGCTCATCCTGTCTTTGAGTTAAACCCTGAATGGCGTTCCTCTGCCCCAGCATTTGGGCTTTCATAGCATCCATCTCAGCTTGTAGGTGTTTCAGCCTTTCATCCTCAGCACTGTTCCTGACAAAGGTCTCCATGAGAAGTGTCCTTAGTTCCTCCTGCCCCTTGGATAGATTCAGAAGGATTTCCCCGAACCGAGTCCCTTGAGCAAGAAGGTCCTGGTTGTCTTGTTGGGATGCCATTGCTGAAATAAACAGCAGAGATGGTAAGTGACCTGTCCCAAGGATACCTGTTATGCAATGATATGTATGACATGCATGCAATGATTTCAAGAATCTCGTGGGGTAAACAAAAAAAATAGTTAGCATTGGAAACTGGTGGCTTGATTGAAGGTACTTCATATTGTTGAGAGTCCCTCTCCAAGGGTCAAAAGCTCACCATATCAAGTGGGTCATAGCCCCTGACAACCTGGTCTAGAGGAAAATAAATCCTCTTTGCCCCTTGCTAGGACAGTTGATTCGTCCTGACCTGCATCACAAGCCCTTGAGATCCTTGAAATGGGTTAGGATGTATGCAATGGTATGATGTCATGGTATGCATGGGGTGATGTCAGTAACCCTATTATGAGTCCTAATTAAGGACTGAAACAAACCTGCAAGAAACAAGTGTTAGATCACAAGCATGCAGATAGTCAAGTACTAAGGCACACAAGTCACACAAGAGAGAGCCCTTAGGTTTAGGCCAGCATGGGGTCTGGGTAGTACCCTCTTGAAGTTGGTGGGTTCAACCTGTCCTATCAAAGTAACCGGGTTCTAAGGTTCCCAATATCACGGGATTGCTTTCATTGTTCATCGTTTCGATTTAGCCACTGAACTGGCGACCGAAATATTCCAGGAAAGCAACCCTCAATTGAGTGTAGTATCGAGTATCAACCAACCTCGGACTGCACCAAAGTCAGTTATCTCACTACCCTAAAGAGGCCAAGATGGTTCAATTAAGGTTCCTAAAGTCTGTTGATGCTTCATGACACCACATGGAGGCCCCGTACTCTCCTTGACTGACTCAAGGGTTACCGGTACACACCAAAGTGCCACATCAACGTAGCAGACTGCTTCAACCATGTCGGTATACCCCGCACAGTTCCCTCACAGCCTTGTTGCTACTTTCTAAAAAAGGTATCCCCCAGATCCGGGTTAGGATCTATAGAACTCCCAAGACAGTACCCACAATTTAAAAGCAAACAATTCAGACAATTGAAAACACAAGTGATCTTAGTCCTAAGGTACACCTCACTTTAAGTTTGTTCCCCAGCAGAGTCGCCAGTTCTGTGATCGGTGGATCTGGAACTGACTGTTTTAAAGCTGGTTCGCGAAATGTCGCGGAAGCAAGAGTCGCCACCGTCTTTTATTTTCTCCAATAGGAAAGGACAAAAGCACAGAAAAATTCCTTAAAGAGATTGCTCTCGGTTCGGGAGGTAGGTTATAGAAAGGGAAGGTGTTAGCACCCTTTCTATCCATGGTTATCCATGGGCTCTTAGGTACTTGCTCAATGTGTTTTCAAAAATTGTTTGCTTGCTTTTCAATGTGGGTTTCAAAAATATTCTTTGAAAAGTTTCAGTTCAACTCGTACGTCAGAGTGTTTGAAAAGTTTGTTTTGAAAGTTTTTGAAAGTGTGTTGGTGTGAAAATAGTTTTTGTTTTGTTTTTTAGAGAGCAAGTATCCATGAGTCGTCTACCTACCCTAAGGAATTCGTCTGTGTAAATGTCCTTTAAAGTAGTGCCATCCCACCATTGAGAGGTAGGTAGCACCACCATTGGAGGTGTTCGGGTCAATTCGAGTTTTAGGGACGTGGTGGTCACCAGAGCAACAGTAGGACACCTTAGAAGCTACCCTTATGCCATTGATCCTTTATTTTCCGAGGCAACCGTTTCGAGGCAACTGGATCATGTCATGGACATAAGGACTTACTAAAACGTCCTATACTCGACGATCACCTTTCGAAAGGCAACAGTGAGGCGTACCCTAGGGGTGGTGTGTGCAAATTGTGTGTCATTTTCAGTTTATTGTTTGTCTTGTCATGCATTGGTGATCTAACGATTCGATTTTATTTTTGGGGCATTCATTCTTTCATGTTATTTTAACAGTTAAAAGTGCGGGAATTTAAAGTGCGGAAAAGATAAAAGTCCTACGCTATTACAAAGGCGAGGGTCTACAACGCCAAATTAATCCAGACCCGTTTTAAAATAAATTGCAGAAAAGAAATGTCTAATAGCTATTACACGGCTTTGGTACATATACATAATTATTTACAAAAAGAAATAAATGAAACGCGCGAAAAAAAGAAAATAATCAAATGCGAGGGCGTTGAACCCTTTAAAAGAATTAAAATAATTAAGTTATCTAAAATTAAAATTAAATGAAAAATGGTATTTTTGTGTTTTTTAGATTTAAAAGAAAAAAGAAAAAGAAAAGTTAATTAAAATTAAAATCCTAGTTCTAATGTCTTTTAAGTTTATTATGAAAATATTGACTTTTAACCTAATTTAATTCTAAATTAATTTATGTGCATTAAATAAATAAATAATATTATTATTAAAAAAAAAAGAAAATAAAAAGTTATTAAACCTAAACTCTATTTTTTTGGATTTTAGTTATTAAAAGAATTAAAATCTAACCTAAAATGCAACCCTAGTTTAATTATGAAAAACACTAATACTATGGCAAAAAACAAGGAAAGTTAAAAGGAAAAAGTCATTAACCTAATTCTATGTTTTTGTTTTTGATTTTTATTAAAAGGAATTAAAGTTGAAAACTTAATTAAACTAAACATTTTACATGTTATTATTTATACAAAAAAAAACAATATTTAAAATAAAATAATTATTACAATTTTTGACTTTTCTGATTTTTTGAATGTTTTTTATGTTTTGTAGAAAAATAAACTAATTAATTAAATAAATAGCAAGTATAAGAAATAAAAGAAAGAATAAAAATAAAAATGATAAAGCAAACCAGGGGGGTGTGGATTTGAAAAGCCTGGCCCATTTGCTGGCAATTTGTTGACTTTTCCACTCAGGTGTGGCATGTTGACTGGCGTCCACCATGTGCCTTTGTTCTGGACCCTTTGATAAGCCTCCTAGGACACGTGTGCAATAGATGAGGAGTGTGCATGGTGAGCTTTAACGTCAGCGTTGCATGGAAACTGGAAATGAAAAATAATATTGAATTTTGCAAGACCTGGGACTTGAACCCAGGTCATTGAGGTTAATGGAATTCACGCTTGCCACTGAGCCAATGAACGTTAGTTAACATATTATGGTAAGAAAATAATAAAAAAACAAAACCAATGCATAGCACTTAAAAACGCGCGCAATTCAAATGAGCGTATCATTGGCTGCCACGACTTCTTCTTCCTCGCGTGCCCTGAAACATAAAACACAATAGCAACGGTTTTGAAGCGTTGCCTTAAGCATGCTATGGGAAAATAGCGAATAGCCATATAGGCTACATAAATTGTTCGCGATGGTTGTTTCCTGCTCGTTGGAACATGCTGGTTTTAATGGCAATGGTCTTGAGCTTTGATTTTGCCTATTTTTGAAAGCCCTAAATTAAAAAGCTGAAAACCCTAACATTCGAAAATGGTAACTTCGTGTATGATCAACAAAAATGAAATTAAACACCATGAATAGCTTGGAAACTTTGTGAGGAACATGAATATGTGATTAAAATGCAATGATCATGCTTGGAATTGAGAATACGATTTCAAAAAAAACTCTGTACAGTTTGAGTTATCACCACTGTTTCTTCGCGTTTTGATTGATGTTAGGAAGTGGGATGCGTTTAGAAATGCCTCAGGATGTTAATGGTATAAAAATTAAGGCTTAAAAAACTCTCTAGCTTTGAAATCAGATTTGCATTTTATCTCCAAATTTCCAAAGTTCCAATCCACTTTTGAGCGAGACTTTTGCTGCACTATGGTTAGGGTTTGACTCAATGATGATCATGGAATAGAATTGGCTTATTCTTTGACCTTAATTCATGCTTGGGAAAGAATTGGTCTTAGGGTTTCTTCCATTAACCATTTTTCCTCCTTTTTAGCCAAAACCTAGACCTAGTGTGCAAATGAACCCTAGCTGATTTCTTGAGTTGGTTCATGATACATAAAAATTGTCCAAGTTCACATGACACTATTCCATTGGTTTTTGAATTTTATTTGAATTTTCAAAGAATTAAAATGAATTAAATCATTAAAAATTAAATAAAATAAAAAAAATCAATATTTGGTCTTGAAATTAACCATGGGACACGTGTGTGGCATGACAAGGATGGACCAAGTGGAAAAAATGGGGCCCTTTTGTCAAAATTGGATTTTCAAAGATAGTTGACTTTTGCCATTTCACAAAAATTTCCCAACTTCTACAAGGCATAACTTGCTCAATTTTTAAGCTTTTCACATGTTCTTGGACATTTTGGAAAGGTCTTTGAGTACTTTAACCAATGCCTTTGGTCCCATGTCATTTTGATTTACCAATCTCAAGTTATGGCCTTTGACTTAAAGTCCCTTTTTGTTGACTTTTGAAAATGACCTATAATGTTGAAATTGATAACTTTTTGTGAGAGCATTTCTTGGACTTGAAGTATGAAGATGAGTTGTAGGAAATGTCTTTCTATTCAAAATGAGCTTTGGATGGAATTTTTCTGATAATCCATGTGAAAGTTATGCCCTGGTCAATTTCAGTTGACTTTTTCAGCTGTCCAAATATAGCAACTTTTGCATCTTTGATGATTTCTGAGCCAAATTTTGAGAATCATGATCAAGCATTGATCAAATGATGTTTGTGGCTTCAAAATGATATATTGACCAAAAATTTGAACTTTTGACTGTCAAATGACCATTTTGCCCCTACAGTTGACTGTAGTGCAATTTAGGGTTTTGACTGTACAATCTTGAGCTGAATGCCTTGAAACTTGATATGAGGATGCTTGACCATGTTTGTAAGCATATGAGACTTGATTGAGCCTTTGAAAACTTCCTTTTCTTGATCAACACACAAACCCTAGTTTTGACTGTATGGAGGCCTTTGCATTGTGCAACTCTTGGGGAATTTTGTAGCTTGGCTTGGCAGTTTATTGGAGAATATGGGAGGGCAAATTTTGGGGTACAACACCCACCATCAACATTATTTTGCTTCTATCATCTAGTTTTTGTCTTCTAGCTTCTGGAACGTGTTTGTAACAGACAAAGCCAAACACCTTCAGATGACTGACACTCTTCTTATCTACAATCCATTTCTCTAAAGGAACAACTTCCTTCAGTTTCTTCACTGGACACATGTTAAGAATATATGTTGATGTGGCAACAGCTTCTCCCCATAGCACGTGAGGTAGCTTTTTCTCTTTCAGCATGCTTCTGGTCATATCAAGCAAAGTTCTGTTTCTTCTTTCAGCAAGATCGTTGTGCTGAGGAGTATATGGAGCAGTAACCTCATGTTCTATTCCACTCTCCTCACAGAACTTCTGAAACATTGTAGAGTTATACTCACCTCCACCATTTGTTCTCAGAATTTTTAACTTCTGACCACTCTACTTCTCAGCCTTCACTTTGAATTTCTGGAACTCAGTAAACACTTCATGCTTGAACTTGATGAGTGTTACCCATCTCATTCTTGTGAACTCATCCACAAAAGACACAAAATAATTGTTTCCTCCAAGTGAAGGTACTGGAAATGGTCCACACATATCAGAATATACTACTCCCAGAGCATGCTTCGCTCTGGGGGCTACTTCTGATGTAAATGATAATCTAGGTTGCTTGCCTTTCATGCATATCTCACATGACTTCTCAGGCTTCACAATCTTCGAAATACCATATACAAGCTTCTTAGAACATAGATGCCCTGAGCTTTTATAATTCAAATGCCCCAACCTCTTATGCCACAGCTTACTATTACCTTCAGCGCCTTCTGTACTAAGACACATTACTTCAGTTGTTTCTACATTTATCTTGAATGTTCTGTTGCCTCCTTGTTCAAACTTCATAATCAACCTCTGATTGGAATCATACAACGTCAGAAGATTGTTTTTCATAACAACTGAGAAACCTTTCTCAATCAGCTGACATACGCTCATCAGATTGCTTCTAATACCAGGAACATACCAAACGTCTTTGATCAGAATGTCTTTCCCATTCTTCACTTTAACTCTGACATCTCACATACCTTCTGCATTAAGATACTTATCATCAGCACATCTGATCTTTGTTCTCCTTCTGGAGTCAAAGTCTGTCAGCCATTGTTTGTTTCCAGTTAAATGATTTGAACAGTCAGTGTCCATATACCACCAATCTTCTGAGCATTTTCCATCAGAATCAGAAGCCATTAGTAGTACAGGTTCGTCATCATAGTTTCTCTTAGCCATATATGCTTCTTCTGATTTCCTTTCCTTGTTTGACCTACAATCTCTGGAAAAATGGCCAAATTGCTTACAAGAGTAACATTGAACCTTCCTTTTGTCATACCTCTCCCTTCCTTTATGATATTTCCTATCATCAGAATTTGAGGCTTCTGACTCCTGAAATTTATCACCATGTTTATTCTGCTTCTAGTCTTTTTTGACAAAAAGAAGTCTTCAGAGCTTGCTCAATTTCCCTCTCAGAAGTTCTCTCAGACAGACGTAACTCTTCTGCTTCTAAGCTGCTTTGCAATTCTTCTATTCTCATGGTTTCCAGATCTTTAGAATGTTCAATAGAAACAACAATGTAATCAAACTGAGAAGTAAGCAACCTCAGAATCTTCTCTATGATTACCTGTTCAGACAGAGTTTCTCCACACGCCTTCATCTCGTTAGTGATCAGAATCACTCTGGAGATATATTCATAAACTTTCTCATTGCTCTTCATGTTCAGGTTCTCATATTGCTTTCGTATGTATTGAAGTTTCACCTTCTTTACTGATGCGTCACCACTGTAACATCTCACCAGTAAATCCCACGCCCCTTTTAACGTTATTGAATCAGCAATCTTCTCGAACACACTTTCATCCACACACTGATGGATATAGAACAGAGCTTTCTAGTCCCTCTTCCTCATCATCCTCTCAGCAGTTCTCTATTCTTCAGTTGCATCTGCTGCAGCTGGTACATAACCATCTGTAACTAGATCCAGAACATTTTGTGCACCAAACAATACACTCATTTGTATCATCCATCTGTTCTAGTTTTTGCCATTAAAAACTGGAAGTTTGATGTTCAAACTACTGTCTCCACTCATTTTAAACCTTGCACAGATTTTTCAGATCTTCAAACACAATATTTCCCAACCCACAGAATCAGATTCTGTTCAGATTTTTGTTCAAGATTTAAATAAAAAAACCAAAATCAAACACACAGCTCACAATCACTTGTGTTTCCCAAGAAAATAGAACCAAGTGCTCTTGATACCAATTTGTTGGTGCAAGGTAATGAAAGGGGATAAGAAGAATAAGCAATGAATGATAACAAAGAGGACTACTATTGATAATCAAATAGAGGAATGAATGAGTTACGATATTGATAGTCTAGGTAACATATTTATACTAAAAATTGAAAATGCCAAAAGGCCCTATTAAAGAATAAACATTGGGAATTGTAGACATTAACTAAGTTATATTTCTAATAGAAGGTTCCTTTTGAAGTGTTGAAACTTTGGGTGAGTACTTTTTCGATTCCTCTTCCTTTATCTATTGATGCAATTGTTGTGTTTCTAGGGCTTTTTATTATCGGGAAAGAGGACTTGTAAAATAACGCATCGTTAGTGTCAATAAGTGCCCTGCAATCACAAGGTTGTGTGCTTGACTTGAATGTCAATAACCCTGATCTCTATGATATGTCAAATCAGATTTGCCAAGTTCTTTCTATTAGGATTTACAAGGACTTCACAACTTGTAAGGTTGTGTTAGTTTCATTAATCCTCTTAATTGTTAGTTTCTTTTACCTTTTGAACTATTTGTATATTAGTTTTGATTTTATTTCAATGCGTTATGCCAATGATGTTATGGTTAATTGCTGAAATTTGATTTGTGATTGTGTTGTTTATTCATCAGTTATGGGATTGGGTGTGCTAAGGGAAGACTTTGATGAATGGGAATTGAGTTTGTGTGTGGGGAAGATGTGTTGAATGTTGGTTTTTGGAGGGAGACAAATGAAGGTAGTGACTAAAATTTGTGATATTTCAGAATTTGCTACTAAAATTCTCTCTTTTCTCTCTCTGCTCTCTTCATCTACAACATTTCTTCTCTGTTGATTTCGACTGGAACTTTTCAGATACTAAGACTGGTTAAATACCATCCGAATGTGTCATTTTACGAACGACTAATTACAGTACAAGTAATTATCGTACTTTGAACGGGCTATTTTATCCTGGAGGCGTCGTCGAAACTCGACTGCTTTGCATAACTATTGACAGTACGACGAAACGTCTTAAAGAAAATGACCTAGTACACGACTCGTCCCGATAGTTTTCCTCTAAGAATACTTCTAATTCACACTGATATACTATACTGTAACTGAATATATAACCACTTTTTATCATCATCATTTTACTAGTGTGAATGTTTTGTTGTTTTTGTTAATGCTATGCAAGTACATTTTCCCTCAATAAGCATCTCTATCTAGTTCTTCTTCCAAGATTCCTGAGACACATTGCCTCAAGTTCAAGCATTGTCACCTCCATCTCCTAATGAAGCTAGTACTTTAGTTGCTTAGTTTTTTTCATGATCGGTCAAAGCTTCCAATACATGTTATTTTGAGATTGTTGTGAGCTTTTCATCCATCTAGCTTAAATTTTCTTATTTTTTTAATCATTTCATATTCATTATCAGCTATCTACTTAAAGCCAAGAAGTAACTTCTCTTCATGGAGCACCTTCAAGATATGGCAGGCCCATGTGAGTGAGTATTGACCTTACTGTTTCAGTTTATAACTTTCTCCAAACATTAGATATTATGTTAATTTTGAATTAACTCCATTTTCTTGTTGATTTACAGGTGACCTAATATTTTGTTCAAGTTCCATTAGATTTGAATGAGAGGATTTGATTCTAATGGTCTTATATAAAACCATGGAGATAAGCAAGGTTAAAGTGAACAAACTATGCTTTTGGTGTCAATACTGGTATGGTAATCCACCTTGTTCTTTCACTCAAATGAAAAAAATGGAATGATGGAAAGTATTGTTTTAAGTGCAAAAAATGGGTAAACAACTTCACAAATGATTAAGAATTTAATAAAACAAGTTTTTGAGCTCAATTTTTTCCGACACCGAGCGTTTGTTGACATTGTCATTAATATCTTTTTATGACTGAAGGTATTACAGTGGAATACAAAAATCAGATGCAACAGGTTCCAGAGTAGAGACTTGACAAAGTGTGACATAGAAATTGAAGGTTTATTTGGATTTAGGAAACATGAAATGTATGTGATCTCCCAGATCTCATCACAAGGGATTTCTCCTAAAGTATTTCCATCTTTCTAAACTAAGTTTTGTCTTCTATGTACTTGCACTTATAGGTAGTGATGTTATATTATAATAGGTCATATGCACTGTATGAGTAAATGGAAGAGTTGGTGGCAGATGCATGGATCATTTTAGCATGGACCTATTGAGTCTTGATCTACCACCACACACCATTATATTTTACTACACTAGAAGTGTCAGAGTTCTTACTACTTAATAATGTATGTAGAATACTAATAGGCCAGGACTTGATGTATACTTTTGTGTTTCGATTTCTTGTATTTTATTGTAAATCTATCTTTAACAATTGAATTCTTTTGTGCAAATATTGTAAAACTAACTATCTATTAAAAGTTTACTTCTAATTGAGTCATAAAATTTGAAGAAGATAAATGTTGGGCTATAAGTGCTGCATTAATAATTTTTGTGTGAAAATTATGGCATTTTAATTGTCATTTTTTTTTATAGAAAAGTAGTGAAAGTTGTGGCGGTTCAAACTACCATTATTAATAAATAGAAACCGCCATTTATACTTAAGTATATTGTGGCGGTTTGTACGGCGGTTGAAATAAAACCGACATTGTTTACCTAGCGACAGCCAAAAATATAGTGGTAATTGAAAACGTCATTTTCGTAAATTATGGCGGTTGAAACCGCCATATTAGCACCTTTTAACCCTCCACAATTGACGCGTTTTTTTTGTGTAGTGAATATAGAGTCCAAATAAATAGTGTTGAACTCAACTCAACAAAAAAGCTATGGTTAGAGGAATTACCAACATCTTAGGGTTAAACTACGCATGGGCTAAGCTAATCTCTGTCATTTTCTTGCTCTTTAGGATAGATTTTTTAAAGCAGGTGACACTATGAAATTGCATGACACATTTTGTTGAGGTTTATTTGAAACCAGATGTCCTATATCAAGTATATTGTTGGAGTGGATGACACATTTCACAAAAGAAGAAGAAACTTGACCGGATCACTTTTTAAAAAGGATGGAAGAGTTCACCAAATTGAGTGAGCTTCAAAGAGAATCCAATATGAAAAAATAGAAGGAGGAACCAGTAGCAGATTTATGTTGTGATGCATTTCTTGATGTATTTTAGATTGTAATTGATACACTTTTTTGAATGTATTATCGTCAAAGATATAATCTTGATATGATTTTCTAAGATATTGGATCGAACTCTATTGAGTCGAAAGGTAGTTTCGTGGTACGACAAGTTCGACAAAGGTTAGCATGCAGTCAAAGTTCGCTCACATGCTGGTGTTGAAGTAGTATATGATGTAGTCGAAGTATGGTCAAGCATACATTTATCGAAAATGCTAGGTTTGTTAGCATGGCTAATTGGGGCTGTTTGTTATGTCTAATTATTGAAGTTAACTTGTAATGGGTATTTGTGAAAAGACCATTAATTTAGTATGTTAAGTTTATTATAAATAGTATACTAGTCTCTCATCATTGCATACTGCAAATCCTAATTTAGAGTGAGAAAAGTTATTTGTTATTCTTATGTACTTGTAATCCTGTTTAAAGAGAAAGTAAAAAATAACAGTTATAATCGATTTCTTATTGTTTACGAAAACGATCCAGTCCTTTATGAAATTGCTAAAGCATTCTTACAAGTTGCCTTCGATGATCGTACGATGACCCTTCGTCTGTCCCTTCACATCCAAAAGATAAGACTTCCTACTAACTAATGGTACATATATCACTATTTAAATGAGAAGGAAAAGTACAAGAACAACCTTGAGTGGGTAGATACTTTTAATCGCTTGCTCGCATTCCTTTCAAAACAAAACATTTCACACAACACTTTCAAAATATTTTCAAAAACACTTTGAATACACTCTCGAGGACCGATATAAGAGTCATTACAAAGTTCACCTTACATTGAAAAATTTCAAAATATTTTCAAACACACAAGCAAAAATCAAATTTTCAAAGTGAGCTAAGCGATTAAGAGCCTGTAGATAACTACGAATGAAAAGGGTGCTAACACATTCCCTTTTCATAACCTACCCTCCAAACTCAAAATCTATCAAGTTCTTTCCTGTTCTTTTTATCCTTTCCTTATTGGATAAAAGAAAAGTTGGTGGCGACTCTTTCTATCCGCAACATTTGCGATAAAATGCAAAACAAGTCAGTTCTCTCACCGTATTACACAAAAAAACTTCATACTTCTTCTATTTTTTCCATTGCAACACAAATCATATGTTCTCCATCATACTATAAGCTTTGTACCACCATCATCACCATGTACAATCCCCTTAACCATCCAACACCATAATATACAAGGAAGTACAACAAACTTAAACCATGAGCATCATCACAATACAACCACACATTGCAATAGATCTATAAAGCAACATACTGATTCATTACAACGAATCTACCACTTTCCTACTGATGCACTTTAAAGTTGAAATCATACTCTAAAATCATAATCCTAACTTCTAATGGTCAACAGAGAGATCGAAGGAGAGAGAAATAGAACATACCATCTTCGTCGTCGTTGGAGTTTACGTCGGACGTTGCTCTTTGTTACAATTGCGCTTGATCTGTTGGTTTACTTCACGTGAGGGGGGGTTGTGTTAAGAGTTTTCTGTTTAGGGGTAGTGGTCACCGGAGAAATATGATGATATGTTAGAGTTTTCTTTAGACAGAAAACGACTGTTATGAACTGGGCGACATTTATATATTAAAAAATACCACTTTTCATCATGGTTAACAAGACCAACCATGATGATAAATTATTTGTATAATGAAATTTTATAAAGACAAAATATATCACAACGGTTGGACAAAATAACCGTAGTGATATCTCTTTTCTTTTTTAGTTTAAAATAAAAATAAAAATAAAAGACGTGCCTTAACGTTAAAGGAATAAATTTTTTGAGGGCGCTGAGGTTCGAACCATGAAAGTTTGATTGTATCACCATGGTCTGGTCACCAACCGTTATTATATCCTAACAATTTTTAATTATAAAATAAAAAAATATTACAGCTGAATTTAGAGATGTCACCACTCTGTTTGGACGAATCATGGTAACTTTGGCGTTGTTGTATGCTCCTTTTGTAGTAGTGAAACCAATAATAAAAAATAATATCTACACACTATCAGATGATTCTGGATGTTTCAACATCTTGATTATGTCATTGATAGATCTTGAAATTGTTGCATCAAACTCGACATGTCCTTTCGTTAGCTTACGGTGAAATATTCTCCATATAACTTTTAAATTTTCATCGGTCTTCAACTTAATAATGTTGTATTTCACCTTTCCATCAATATCAATCCACTCTACATGAAATTTGATCTTACTCACCTTTCTGTTATCGGTGTCAGGTAACATATCATTTAACTTACATCTCAGAACGGAGAGATATGTGGTGCCCTCCTGGAGTCAAAACTCTACAGGAGGTTTCATCATGTTGAAGTGCACTTCTCCCTTAAATAAAAAACGAGGCATTGTAAGATGTTTTTTTAACTACACATGAACCCAATTTATACAACATTGAATTCATTATGGACCACACAAAAACGGTCGGTGCAATCACAGTCGTACAAAACTGTTGACAAAATCTCAACCCTTAAATTAACACTACCGACTATTTAATTGGTCAACAAAATATTCAATAAGTTACGACTATTTTGAAAAAAATAATACTTTTTTAACTATCAAAATTTTGACCATTACTCAAAAAATTCGATACAAATAGATAATTTTAAAAAACTAATATGTCCCGTAACATTTAGAATTTTTAAAATATCCGTATTTTTCATATATACTATAAAAAAAAATTTAATCTACCAATTTTTTAAATAAAATTTTGCCAAAAGTAACATGGACATTAATGGAATATGTGGGGTGCTAGATAAAATCTCTAACATTTGTGAAAGAGATACATCACATACTTATCAAAAACTTCATCTGCAGACATACCGGAAATTTCAAGTATAACTGAAATTTCTGGTACACCGGAAATTTGATATTCCCGATAAAGATTTTCTACCGGAAATTTGCTAAATTTCTGGTACGTGCAGAGACTTTTGTAAAATTTTACGGAAAATTTAAAATTTCCGGTAAATCGCAACCGGAAATTTCGAAATTTCTGATATATCGCTACCGGAAATTTGTAAAATGTAAAGAATTTCCGATATGCGACAAAAATTGATACCGTAAATTTACTAAGAGTACCGGAAATTTCGAAATTTATCCCCTTTGACCAATAGTAATTTTTTTTTGATAAAAATAAAAAATTTAGAGTAAATAATGAAAGAGATATTTTGAAAATACTGAAATTTAGAGAGTGACATGTATAATATGGGATGACAGGTTAATTTCTCCTATTTTTCTAATTAATGTGAGATTTTTCCACCCTTCTTTCTTAACACTTGTGACTCACACTTATTTTTCTTACTCAATAATCAAGCACAAGTTACATAATTAGATACACAAAACCTTGTCTAACTGAAATTTATACAAAATAACATGAAGTTAAGAAAACAACTATTTCTTCAAGCCTGATTCTTACCCTTATGTTATTCATGATCAAAACATTTAAAGAATGGAACAACACAACCTTATGTAACTTGAGATACTGAATTCATATATTTCAATATATAATTTACATATTTAAGAAAGAAAGAATAAAGAGGGAAGTGACTTTGTTTGTCTTAAACACTGACCAGACAAACAATAGACAAAGAAAAACAATTGAAACAAATTTGTTAGCTTCAGCATGTGAGTTAGTTAGGAGAGATTGGTGAAATGAATGTTGGAGTTGAAAATCGAACTCGAGGTGCATCCGAACTTCTTCGTTGTTGATGAGAAGTTGAAGCTCTTCTGGAAGACCCTGATGACCCTCTTCTTGGATGTTGCAATTTTATGGTGATACTGAAACATGATACATAGAATAAAAAAATATAAGACTATATAATCTTCAATCTAAATATTAATGCATTGTTACAATATTGAAACTGTACTCACTTTTGATGAACATCAATATATTGATCAGTTTCATCCAATATATCTTCCTTCAATAATGAAAACAACTAAGTATTAAGTATTAGTTACAAGTCTATATAAGATTTCAGAGACAGACACCAAACATAATATTGACACTGATAAGATTATATGAGTCTACATGGTTCGGCTCTAAAATAATTTTTATAGTATCTATGATAGTTAGTAACACAAACCTGGAGGAGCTCTTCCATGACATCTTCTAAAGTTATAATGCCAACCACTTCCTCATCAGGTAGAAAGGACTCCATATTCTCTAACGATGTACTTGTGTCATGTTGTGTTGATTTATGAAGTGGATCTGAGTCCCTACTTTCTTGAAGCATGGCATTCTTCAATGTTGCACTATAATATTCTGATTCTTCTGATTGCCAATTTGATGCCTCAGTTGAGATGCTAATGTAATCATGTGGTAAAAATGATGCAACTCCTGCAAAGTCTATAGTTATATCACCATATAAAATATGTAACTAGATTATGAATTCTTTAACACCGATACTTCTGAAAATATGTGAGTTTGTGTCCACGACACTTATATGACACCATCACTTATGATTACATATAATTAATTCATTTTTTCAAATTATTACTGATGTCGACATGTCTGGTGTCCACGTATTTGTGGATGCTTTATAGATTATGAATTGTACCTTGTGTATCAATTGCAGCAGTTCTTATCTTCTCTTTGAGGACAACAGCCATGTGACTTTGACCCTTCTTGAATTGATTAAGAATGTCATATAATGGCCAATTTTCACCAACTCTGGGAACTCTTCTTATAGTCATAAACTTGATTGGTGTTTCATCTTCAGGACGGCAGAACATTAAATTCTTTACCTAAAAAATATGGTTGAAATAAGTATTTATGTTAATCTTAATCTAGAAACTTTCGTCTCCGTTTGAATATAAAACCACTCGATCGAGCCATCTTTAAGGACATGTAAAACAGACTATATATTAACTTACAAAACTGTCTTTGAAAGGGGCTACCACACATGGCCCAAACATTTTCACGATTAAACCGAAGTTACATTGAGTCTCATATATTATTTGTCACGATTAAATAGTGATAAAATATGGTCTTTATTTGTTTTTTCATGATTAAACTGTGAATAATATACACATTGCTTCCAAATACTTAAGACAATTATGTTAACTTACACACGGTCTCAAAAAACTTAAGATTTATGCACCTTATTAATAAATGTGAGTACTTAATGACTTCTCAATTGATATTTAAAATCAAACAACATATGCAAATCACTCCAAATCATCTTAAAATTAGTGAAATATTTCAACTAGAGTCATACACCATCTTAAAATTTAGATCTTAGATCGAGCCTAACTCAGATACAATTCTAAAATTTAGATAGAACCTAACTCAAATCTACAAACTGGTCTATAACTTGAAAAATATCTATGTCTATCAGTTACCAACACATTTTTTAGACTATAAAAAGCAAGATATGAGAAGTTGGTATAGAAAAAAAGAATATTCAAATGGTTGATTACCAAGATAAGTCCAATAATATTTGTTTGTTTTCCAGAAAAAATTGGTATACGGCTATGACCTTTGCTCATTATCATGCCCATTGTATGCCTGTAAACCAAAGTATAAAAATGAAATTTAGAAATAAAAAAAATTAACTAATCAATGCTTAAGAATGATTAGTTAACACTAATAGAGAAAAGAGACATACATATCAAGTTTGGAGTTTATGTCAAGTGAAAATGTTTGATTCAAAGGTGTCATAGCATCTTTAGCAGTTTTCATTGTTAAATCCAAAGCTCCAGCAATTATTGTGGTTTCATGCAGTGACAATTCTCCACCTTTCCCTGCCTGATTATATAAACTTCATTATTATCATATAATTAATAAAAGTTAGATGTTAATTAAATTATTTGATTAATAGTAATTAACCTCATTAGCATGTAAATTGACTAAAATCTTGAGTTCTTCTCTTCCCAAAAGTGCAGTGTGTCCTTTGCCAAGAAGATAATCCAACAACTATCATTTCATAGTAGGAAAATAGTCAAGATAAATTCATAGCTTAAGCATTAAGTAATAAAAATAGAAGGATTAATTACCTTACTAATTGGATATGCAACTGGGAAGAAAAGTAGTAAAAGAACTCTAACAAAGGGAGACATTGTGGCGCCAAATCTTAAACCATAACGAGAATTCAAAGCTTGAGGAATAACCTGATGAGAATAAATTCATTTCATTTATTTATTTTAAAGAAATGAATTGTGATCATTAAATTATTAGACAAAAAATAAAATAAAATAAAATAAAATAGAGATACCTCTGCAATGATGCTGACAAGGGCAGCTGCAAATAAAACAGAAACCCATTCTGGAAACATTTCCTCCATAAGAACAGAAACACCCTTCAATAACACAACAAAACTCTTCCCTCAATTTTTTATTTTACTTAATATTATTGTAGATTTTCAATATATAAAATGATTATATTTTAAAATGATATACTCCCTTCATTCTCTTTTATAAGAAAATTTTGAATTTTTAGATTCATAAAATAAATGGTGTATTTGAACTATATATAGACTAGATACATTAATTGTTCAATGAAATTAAAAAGTTAAAATTTTTTTATAAAAGAAAATGAAGAGAGTATGTAAATAAAATACCTCAAGTGCAAGTGATTTAGCCATGAGGAGGGTGCATAAAACTAAATGCTCATTCTTAACAATAGACATAATCTTCGCTGCAGATAACACATTTTATGTTTCATTAGTTTTATTTGTTACTTTAATAAATTAAATACTTCATTTTATAAATGTTACTATCTTTTAGAAGGATATATAGATATTTTTGAAGGATACTTTCAAACACATTTTGGCTTCATGGTAAAAGAAATTGCAGGGAAAATTGTAGGTAAAACCATAAGTAAAAACATACTAAATAAAAAAAACCGCAAATAAATTTAATGATTTAATAATTTTTTTTATAAAATTTAATAATGATTTAATAATTTTTTTAAAATTTAACTTTATTAATTGAAAATTTATATAGAATTTTTTTTACTTAATATGTTTTTATCTGTAATTTTTTTCCTTCAGAAGAAAATTAAATATATATATTTATTCATTTAAAATAAAGAAAATTACATGTAAATTCTCAAAAAATATAACAAATAAAATATTTTCTGAATAAATCTATAGTTAATAAAAATATGCTCTAAATGAAATCTTTTTAACAAGAAGTAAAATTGATTTTTTTATGAGTAGTAAAAGAACTCTTTATCTTCTTATATGTTAAATATGAAGAAAAAAAAAACGAATTCTTTTAATAATGTATTTGAAAAGATCATATAAATTTTGATGTTTTTTATAGAGATGTTCAAATGGATTATTCAGTTTTAAACTAGCCAACCTTGATAGATCTCTGAGTTTTTGAAGATGTGTAATAAAATCTTGTAATAATATGAACTTAAAATATATTATTTGTGTTCGATCTTAAACGAGTTTTGGCCTAATAACCTTAAAGAAAATATTTAATTTTTATAATAAATTAAAGAGAAAATAAAATAAGAACACTAACAATGTATAATAATTTTACATCTTTATTCAATGAACACATATTCTATAAAATCATATTGGTATTTTAAAATGATTTGAATGATTTAAAAAATTATTAATTTTTTATTGGACGACGGTATAAAACTTTTTTTTACATTGAATAATTCATATATATTAAACTCTAAAATAAATTAAAAAATATCAAATAAAGTTTTATTAATTTTTTCTTTGCTCAGAGGTCTTTTTCCCGTTAAATAGTTTTTTCAAAAAAAAAAATTATTAAGAAAATTAATTTCAAAACTTAATTTCCAAAAAAATAACAATTTGCAATTCAACTTTTTAAAGTCCCTTTATTTAGGTAAAAAGAAACGTCAACAAGAACTTAATTAATTAATTAATTGATTGTGACATACCTGCATTTTTCTGGATTTGAGGTTGTCCAGCTTTAACAAGAACTTCAAGATCAACTTGGCTGAAGGACAATAGTCCTAGAGCAAGTGCTGATGAAATTGCAGCAAATGCCATAAAAACCCAACACATTAATACTAGAAACCAAAAATGAGTTCCACAACAATGTTCATTTTCATCATTCATATTAATTTCTTTACAATACTTGAGATTGATTATACATGCAAGAACATTATTACAATAGGGGAATGTATATATAATAACACTTTGTAGAAAGCCTGCAAAATTTAATTTAAAAATTGGGATATACCCCCTAGCATTTTGATAGAAGGTTTCAAACCATTAACTCCTAACTCTTTGGAGATTCCTAAGAGGCAAAGTTAGGACATTTATTATATATATTTGACAAAGAGAGAGTAGTGCCTGTCCATATTTGTAATCATTTTCGTCAATCAACATGTGTCGTTTTTAATGTATGTGTCTTAATCTAGATGTGCCAAAGATTTAGACAGAATTTTTTTAAGGAATGTTTTAAAGAATGTTGATATTTTAACTATATACTTATGCAGTTGTTTAACAGAGGTTTTTAATCTCTTCTAAATATTGCAACACAAAAAACAAAGGAGTAAAGGTGATGAGAAAGAGAAAAGATGTAGAAATAGAAAGAAGAAAAAAAAAGACTAGAGCAAAAGCGAAGTAAGATTAAGATCTTCCTCTCGTTTTACGGGTATATCCGATCACTCTCCACTCGTCCATTAGAAAATTCCCTTTTTCAATTACTTATATGTGTTAAATGTCGTAATTTTGATTGAAATTGAAGGGTTCAATTAGAGGACTTTGCACGTTTGAAACAAAATTGATTTGTATCATATCCTTAAGATTTTGATGATAACAAAGTATTTAAAAAAAATTGGGTATACTAATGTTTGTTCTAGTGTGTAGGACCATAGACTAAAATTTATGATAGAAACTAAGTTATGACACTGAAAATTGAATATTAAAGAGAATCTGAAAGAACCATAATTTGAAGGATCAAAACTTGAGCATCATACTCTGAAGAGACAAATTCTAAAGAGGTCAACTTTTAAAGACCAGACTCTGAAGAAACTCAACCTCTAAAGATCTAGACTCTGGAGACTTAGACTCTAAAACTGACGAACATAATGATTAAGAATACTATGAAGATATCAACTTTTGAAGATCAAACTCTGAAGAAAGTCAACCTCTCAAGATGTAAACTCTGAAGACTTAGACTCTAAAGTCAGCCAAACACTAGGATCAAGAAATTTTGATAGGTCACTTACAGACTCAGAGAGCAATTTGTCTTCTTCTAATCACGTGAAGATTCAAGTTCAAAGACAGCAGAAATGAACCAGATAATTCCTTTTGGAACAAAGGAATTTCAAATGACTTTTATAAAAGATTAACCATATCTAGTAACATTCCAATGTCTCTTATCAAAGCTTTCTCCAAAGACTCTTTTATGCATGAAGTCTTCTTCAACGAATCTTTTCTATCTCTCTATATAAGGAGTTGGAGTCTTGACGAAACAACAACGAACTATTGACAAAGAAAGAGTTGTTACTTTGTCAAATAAAAAGCACAACTTTAACTTAAAATTTCTTAACACTTGTATATTCTAGAAATTCTTAAGTCGTATGAGTCTTTCTGAGTTTTATTTTGATTACTCCTCTGATTGTATATCAAGTGTAATACTAAAATAATATCTCATTTCTAAGTCAAATTTTTAAAGTCTCTTGTTTGTGTGCTTGAGTATATGAAGTATCATGCTTGTGTTCTTGAGTATCTAAAGTCTCTTATTGTGTGCTTGAGCATTAAAAGTTTCTTACTTGTGTGTTTGAGCATTGAAAGTCTCTTGCTTGTGTGCTTGAACTATAATCAGAAGTGATTATAGTGAAATCCTTGGAAGTACAAGGGAACTTGACTACTCCTGATTTATGGGAGGAATCAGGATAAACTGCTTGTGCCTCTCTTTCTCCCACTCTCTACCTTGGTATTGTTTTATCTGCTACAAACAACTTACCCTGAATCAAATTTTAGACTTTGTGTTCAGAATCTGATAAGAGAGTTTTGAAAAAGAAATAGTAAACATAATTCAAACCCTTTTCAGTTGGTATCATAGTCTGGTTTATGCTCTAACACTTTATGGTGGTACAAAAAAGATCTTGGGAGAAAAACATGTCTGGTGTTGAAAGTGATCCATCTGGTACTCATATTGTGAACCATGATCATAGTATTTTTGAAAAGAATAACTATAATTCTAGACCTCAAGCCTTCAGTGAATATTCAACAGAGTTTGAATGATGGAAAATAAAAATGTACACTCACATTATAAGTATTGATGATGAGTTATAGGACATTTCTTAAAGATGATATTTCTATTACAGTTGACATAGTTGGAATGGTTGCTGACAGAAACCATCTCACACCTGATGAAAAGAAGATCTACAGAAAACATCATCGAGTGCGTGGAATTATGGTAGATTATCTACCTTACTCTGAGTACATCAAGATAATTGAGAAGTCTACAACAAAACCATCTTTCAATCTTTGTGTGCTACCTATGAAGCAAACCAACAGGTAAAATAAATAAAGGCTAATATTTTGGTATAATAATATGAACTGTTTATAAGGAAAGAAGATGAGAATATTGAAACCATGTTTCTCAAGGTTTCAAGTTCTAGTATCTGAACTTCAAGTTCTGAACAAGTGCGATACAACTTCTAATCTTGTCAAGAAGATTCTTAGGAGTCTTCTTGTCAAATATAAACCAAAGGTGACAACCATTCAAGAAGTTAAGGACTTGAACAAAATAAGTCTTGAAAGACTGATAAGCAATCTCTAGAGTCATGAGATGGAGCTTATAGGAGATTGTAACGCGGTGGGAGAACTAACTTGGTTGTTTTGCGTTTGATCGCAAGCGGATAGCAAGAGTCGCCACCGACTTTTGTTTTATCCAATAAGGAAAGACTGAAAAGAACAGGAAAGACCTTTAGAGATGTTTTCTTGAGTTCGGGGAATAGATTATGAAAAGAGAAGGTATTAGCACCTTTTTCATCCGTAGTTATCTACGGGATCTTAGTTGCTTGCTAAATCACTTGCTTTTGTTTGAATGTGCTTGTGGTGTGGGTTTTTAAAGTATTTTGAAAATGTCTTTATAATGGTTCTCGTTTCTATAAGAACGCGTACAAAGTTTTGTTTCGAAAAATAGTTCAAAGAGGTGTTTGTGGAATGTGTTTTTGAAAGTGATTTTTGAAAAGGGTTTTCTTTGTAATGGCTCTTGTTTCTATAAGAACGCGTACAAAGTGTTTGTCTTTTGAAAATATTTCAAAATGATAGTGTTGATGTATAGAATGTTTTTGTTGTGAGCAAGCGAGCAACTAGGAGCGAATCTACCTACTCAAAAGGTCTTAGATGTTCTTTTCCTCCTCCTTTAGATGTTGCTATCTGTTGGCTGAAGATTTTGATAATATTATTAGAATCAAAGTAAATTGGACGTTTCGATTAAAATGAAACAAAACGTCATGTTTCGAAATAGTAGAAGCAATGCTTCGAATGAGCATATCAAAGCTTGGAGCTTCGAGTGACAATTATGAGAATATATCCAAAGAAGTCTCGAAATGATAACAAGGTTGTATCTAAGGAATGCGTTCGAAGCGAAGAAATGCCAAAACATTTGAAAATCAAATGCAAGCGGGATGTTCGAAATTTGAAATTTATGCGCTGGAGCATTCGAAGACACGTGGAAGCAAGAGAGAGGCATTGCTCTGCATGTTCTGAACGTGGCAGAATCTTATAGCAAGACCGTTATGGTCGAAGTAGTATAAATAGAAGTCTTAGCATTAGGATTTCGTGTGTCATATCTATTGTACAAAAAACTCAGTAAACATTCAAATTATCACATGGCTAGGGAAACGAATGCAAGAGCAATGTACGTATGATAACACCATATGTTTATGATTTAATGAAAACTCTTTATCAATTCCAGTACTTTCCTTTATCTTTATATCAATACCATTTACAAGTTTTTGCATCTAAAGTCTTTTTATTCAAAATCTTTTCACTGATGCCTTACATTTAAATGCTTTCCTTCCATTTCAAATACTTTACATTTCAGAAACTGTTATACATTTCATGCCTTTATCTTCAAATTTTTATCCTTCGAACACCTTTTTTACTTAAAGCCATTTTACAGTTTTCTTGCATTAAACGCTTTCATCACATTTCGAATCTTTTACATTAACTGTTTTCTTTACGATTCGAAGCCATTTATTTGTCTTTTATGCAGTTTTTACATGTCTTTACAATTGACTTTTATTCATGCAATTTAGTTTCGCGCACGTTTATTTGATCGCACCTTTAGATCTTTAAGAGAGAAATCGAAATAAGTTAAACACCTACACAACATTCTAAATACCAACCATGAATACCAGTTCGATCATGAGAGTTACCCTAATGACCAACACGTCCTAGGATCAATCTAGTCGATCCTGCGAGTTATCAGAGAAATTGAATAACAGTCAGTAAGTTTATTCGATAGTTTGGAGGACTAGCGATTGTTTACCAGAAATCACTGTAAACAAATTGGCACACCCGGTGGGACCCATCGTTGGACATTACGGAATTTAGAACAAAAATAAAGATTGTTGAGACGTAACCATTATAAAAACGTTGGAACCTAAGAAGTTTGTTGTTTTATGAACCTGAGAAGTGGTAAAATAACCAACAGCAACCAACCCTTATCCAGAAGAAAACGTTTGAACAAGATGTCTAATTCTGACAATCAACAAGGGGAACAAAATGCCCCACATACAACAGGCACTAATGTATCCGCTTCAATGGGAACATCTAATGTGATCCCTTCGAATGCACAGTCTGTTGCGTCTTCTACCAGTAATATAGCCACTAATGGAGTAAGTGGCATATCAACTAATAGTTCGATCTTAGGAAATACTGGAACCATTGGTTATCCTGGGGGATTTGTTCCACCATCAGGGACACAAACCCATTTCGCCACTCCACTAACTAGACCACCCGGTTTCGATGGTAATCGAACCAGAAATTCCTCTTATGGAATGCCAACATCTTTTATGGCAGGTTTACACAATTCCACATCGAATTCATCACCATAATTAGGGTATGGGTCTGGGGCGAATCAATTTATGACAAATAACCAAGGGTCAGTGGGTTATAGCACAATGCCTATTTTAACCACAGAAAACCAGTTGGCTTTTAGGCAATTGATGGATGACAGTAACCATAATATGATAGGGGTATTAGCACAAACTATGCAGGAAATATTTGCCCCAATAGTACAAAATGTGACTGTTACAAACAGAGAAAACGCAGATAACATGAGTCGAATAGCAGATTTCTTTGCTCCCCCAGATAGGCGTAGGCAGAATCAGGCGGGAGTTCGAGCAAACATACCTATTATGGAACAAGTTGCTAACGACCCAACTTATAGACCACCTAGAGAAGAAGTTAACTTGGGGGCAAGGGCACAAAGGCTAGAAGCCCCAATGATCCCAAGCCCACAAAGAGAAATTATGGAACCAGGGGCAAGGGTCGAAAGGCTGGAAGTCCCATAGTTTCGAGAAGAACAACCTAGGGGGGTTGTCATGGTGGGTCGAAATCAAGATGCTGATGCTGTCGTCCATAGAATTCGAAACGATAACATCTTGGCAGAAAACAATTTAACCACCATGATAGAGAGAGTCATGGCCCATAATGGCCTTAACACAGGAATTAGAAGGCCAAATTATGCTTCTCCTATATTAGATTGCATAATGCATACTGATTTACCACGGGGATATAAAGTCCCTAAATTTACAAAGTTCGCTGGGGATACCAATGAGTCAACAATCGAACATATAGCCAGATATCTAACCGAAGCGGGAGATATAGCCAATAATGAAGACCTCAGGATCAAATACTTCCCAAGTTCCCTGACTAAAAACGCCTTCACATGGTTCACCACTTTGCCTCCCGGGTTCATTGATACTTGGGCTCTTTCGGAGAGATTATTCCATGAACAGTTTTACATGGGACAGTCAAAAATAAGCTTGAAGGAATTAGCCAGTGTCAAGAGAAAGTTCACTGAACCCATAGATGATTATCTGAATAGATTTAGGCTTTTGAAATCTAGATGTTACACAATGGTGCCTGAACATGAGTTAGTCGAAATGGTCGCTGGTGGCTTGGATTACTCTATTCGAAAGAAACTAGACACTCAATATTTGAGGGACATGGCTCAGTTAGCCGACAGGGTTCGACAGGTCGAAAGGCTAAAGGCCGAAAAGGCCATAGTCTTTAAAAATAATAAGAAGGAAAGGATCTCCTATGTTGGAACTGAGGAAGCAGAAGATTATCCTGAATTCGAATTCAAAGAGGTCGAAATCGACCTCGCTGAATTAAAACAGGCACCACCTTACTCCTATAAATTATTAGTTCCCACAAAAGGGAAAGAGATTGTTGAAAATGAGAAAAGTGACAAATTCCCAAAGAAGGTTTATACCTTCGATGTCACTAAATGTGACGAGATTTTTGATTTACTTGTCAAAGATGGCCAACTCATTGTGCCATCAAATGTCAAAATACCTCCTTTAGATCAAAGAAAGAAGAGAGGATTTTTCAAATATCATAGTTTCCTAGGCCACAAAACCTCACAGTGTTTTCTTTTCAGGGACCTAATTCAGAATGAAATCAAAGATGGCAGACTGAAGTTTGCTGATAAAGCAAAGATGAAAGTGTACGAAGATCCCTTGGACGTCGCAGACACCAACTACTCCGAGCCTGCATGCATTGGAGAGATTAACATGGTGGAAGCTGACCAAAGTGATGCCCCAATAGGAGAGAAAGGTACTGAAAACGAAAGCTGGGTGATGGTCGAAGCCGATAAGGAGGTCACTGAAGACGTCCAGAAACAACCAGAGACTTCGATTGAAGCAGCACCTTTAGCTGTTGCAAAAGAAATCCAGGCTACTGAAGGCCAGGAAAATCAAAACCAAGAATTGACACAGGTCACTGAAGGCCTGAGGCTGGAATTGGAGAAAGTCCAAATCACGAAGCCAACTTCCCCTCATAAAGAGATATGGGACACTTTAGGGGAACCCAGTGGAAAATTTGACTATTTGGTCAAATATTCTGCCCCAGAGAGTTCAAAAGTCCACATTGAAGATATAAAACCCACAGGATAGGGAGATGATGAATCTAAGGGGGAAGATGTTGAGGTAAACATGGTGGATATGGAGAGGCCTCGCTCTGAGATGGAGGAGGTAGAAAGATACTTAGAAAAAGAGAAGTATAAAATGGAGGATAATCATGCTGGAGATGCTAGTCTCAAGGATTACCTCATGACGTGCCACAAGGGAGATACAAGAATGATATTATGCCTTAGGTGCAGCATCCTCTGCAATCAGAGAATCGCTGCGAACTTCGAGAGGGTACAGAGGGCTCGAACTGGCAACAATTGGCGCCAGGATAACCAGCTATTCAGGTGTTATCCTAAGGCTGGAGAAATTTTGCTGGAATTTGTGTTTCGCTGCTACAAAGGGGCAACCAAGTGCTTGATATGCCCAAGGTGTTCTGCTGTGTATGATCAAAGCATGGCCAGAGCCTTCGAAACGATTCCCTTCGCCCCTTGTTGGAACCATCAAGAAACTGTTCAGATGGGCCCACGTTTCGATAGCAGACACAAACAACGAAGGCCTGATAGTCCTCATCCCAAGGCTGCTCGAAGAGTGACGTTCAAACTCCCTGCTGAAGTGCCAACCGACAGATGGCTGCAAGTCAGAAATGACAAAGGCAAAGACAGATGGAGAAACACCGAACGAAATGCACACCATGCTATGACATACAGGAGGCAATTCAACATAGCAAAAAGGGAAGAGGTAATATTAGAGAACTACAAAGGGAGGAACCCCATGTCGAGATCCCAGTGGCGAAGGCAGCAGAGGATTCGAAAGGCTGAGAGGGAAGCTGTGGCAAATAAAGGGGCAACCTCAACAAGGAACCAAGGTGAATCTAGCACCAACAAACCCACACCAAAAAATCAAACTGAAGACAAACCCCCAGTTAATAGGAGGCTTTTTTCTGAAGTACAACTGGATGAACCAAAGGAATACACTCCAGGCCCAGAAGAAGACGAAGATATGATAACGGATAACTTCGAGTCAGAGGGGGAGTCTTCGTTCAACCTAAACTGCAACGTGGTATCTGTGCTTCCCTGTGAATTTGGACAGGAAACTGAAATTGATGAATATGAGGAAGAAGATACCATAGATTTGATGAAGCATAGGCCTGTGTGCTACTATGTGATGGACAATGGGGATGTCGAGGAGCAAAATGCATTCTTCGAACGTCTAGAACCAGCTATGAAGAACCATCTTAAGCCACTATTTATTCGGGCAAAAGTTGGTGCCCATGGCGTGAATAAGGTTCTAGTGGATGGGGGTGCTGCAGTCAATTTGATACCCCACTTCATGCTGAAAAGATTAGAGATCCGCGAAGGAGACATCAAGCCCCACAATATGGTTCTATCCAATTATGAAGGGAAAGTGGGCAAAACATTGGGAGTGGTTCAGTTGGACTTGACAATAGGCTCAAGCTGTAGGCCCACCATGTTTATGGTGATCGAAGCCAAGGCCAACTACAACTTATTGTTGGGAAGGGAGTGGATCCATGGCGTAGGGGCAATTCCTTCGTCAATGCATCAGCGATTAGTTCTATGGAGAGAAGATGGGATCGTGGAAAACATTGAAGCAGACCAGAGTTACTTCATGTCAACAGTCAATTTAGTTGACAAAAGGAATTATGACAAACATCTGGCAAAGATTGCTCCGTGTGTTCCAAATAATGAGATCAACGAAACCAGAAACGCCCACTACTACATGACCCTTCTCCATGATGGCCTATACTGGGATAGAAGAATAATCAGTGAAGAAGAGGGAGTCGAAAGTACTATACAAAGATGGCCAGCAGGCTGGGACTTCGACAACCTTATCCATGACTGAGTCCACCTTTTTTGAAAGGATTTCGGCCTATATGGCTGAGAACGAATCAAAGGCGGCCTTAGAGGCTGAAATAAATAAATTAGCTGTAAAGATGAACGAAATAAGTGGGGATGGCTCGAAATGCTCACCCTTTAAATAACTTGAGATGGATCAAAGGTTGGACGCCATCTACGATAAATAACCCTTAGGCTTCGAAAAGGATCCCATAGACTCAGGTGCCAAAATGTTGGCGCAGGATCCACTCGAAGAAGTCAACTTAGGGGATGAAAACACGAAAAGAACAACCTACATAAGTGTAAAACTTAGCCCAGGCCTCAAGTAGGAAGTAATCGAAGTCCTTAAGAAAAACAAAGATTGCTTCGCATGGGATTATGACGAAATGCCTGGTTTAAAGAGGGAGTTAGTCGAACACAGACTGCCAATCAAAGATGGCAAGAAGCCCATCAAACAAACTCCCAGAAGATTCACACCAACGGTTCTCACAAAGATTAAAGCTGAGATCGAAAGGTTGTTGCGTTGCAAATTCATCAGAACCACAAGGTACGTCGAATGGTTAGCAAATATAGTACCTGTTATTAAGAAAAATGGTTCTTTAAGAATTTGCATAGATTTTAGGGATTTAAACACTGCAACCCCTAAGGATGAGTACTCCATGCCTGTGGCAGAAATGCTAGTAGACTCTGCTGCAGGGTTCGAATACTTGAGTATGTTAGATGGATACTCTGGGTATAATCAGATTTTTATTGCTGAAGAAGATGTTGCCAAGACAGCATTTCGTTGCCCAGGAGCCTTAGGCACCTACGAATGGGTGGTGATGCCTTTTGGTTTAAAGAACGCTGGGGCAACTTATCAAAGGGCAATGAATTCGATTTTTCATGATTTCATTGAAACCTTTATGCAGGTGTATATTGATGATATAGTCATCAAATCTATATCTGCAGAAACACATTTGCATCATTTGAGCCAATCATTCGAACGAATGAGAAAACATGGCTTAAAGATGAATCCCCTTAAATGTGCATTTTTTGTGCAGGCTGGAGATTTCCTTGGTTTTGTGGTTCACAAGAAAGGGATTGAGATCAACCAGAACAAAACCAAAGCCATAATGGAGACGAAAGCACCTACGTCAAAAAGGGAGCTGCAATCTCTGCTAGGGAAGATTAACTTCCTCAGAAGGTTCATTTCGAATCTGAGTGGAAGAACCCAAGCTTTCTCTCCGTTGCTTCGTCTAAAGCAAGGCCAAGCCTTCGAATGGAACGAAGCCCATCAGGAGGCATTTGACAAGATAAAAAGATACCTCTCTCAACCTCCTATCTTGTCTCCACTTTCATGGGGGAAGCCCATGAGATTGTACATATCTGCCTCTGAAGTTAGTATAGGTAGTATGTTAGCACAAGAAGATAGCAATGGCATCGAAAGAGCCATATACTATTTAAGTAGAGTATTGAATGATGCAGAGACCAGATATAGCAATTTAGAAAAGCTATGTCTCTGTTTGTATTTCTCTTGTATGAAACTCAAGTATTATATAAAGCCTGTTGATGTTTATGTTTCATCTCATTTCGATGTCATTAAACACGTGCTTTCAAAACCAATAATGCATAAAAGAGTTGATAAATGGGCTTTAGCCTTAACAGAATATTCTTTGACTTTCATGCCTTTAAAAGTGTGAAAGGCCAAGTGATTTCTGATTTCATTGTGGACCATTCATTGGTTGAGCAAACTGTCATGAGTTACGTCAAAATACAACCATGGAAATTATACTTTGATGGTTCAACCCACAGGAATGGAAGTGGTGTTGGAGTCCTTCTAATTTCTCCTGAAGGAATTCCAACAAAATTCAAGTATAAATTAGATGGTCCTCGTTGCTCGAACAACGAAGCTGAGTATGAAGCGCTCATTGTTGGACTTGAAGCTTTGTTGGAATTGGGGGCAACTAGAGTCGAAATTAAAGGAGACTCAGAATTAGTGGTCAAGCAAATAACAAAGGAGTATAAATGCATAAAGGAAAACTTGATGATATACTTCGTCATAGTCAACAAGCTACTTAGGAAATTTGAATACATGGATATTCAACACATACCAAGAATAGAGAACCAAGAAGCAAATGACTTAGCACAGTTGGCTTCGGGTTATAAAGTTTCTGTCAGGAACTTTGAGGATTTAGTTGAATTAAGGGGTAGAGTTATGGCTACTAGATTCACACCATCAGATCTAGAAAGTATGAAATTGGGATATGCTGAGAAACAGGGATTCGAAATATTAGCCATAAACACTTTATCAGATGCAGATTGGCGAAGTCCACTAGTGAGTTATTTAGCAAACCCAACTCTGAATGTGGATAGAAAGACAAAATACAGAGCATTATCATATCTCCTCATGGGGAACGAATTGTTCAAAAAGACCCAGAAGGGCGTATTATTGAAATGCCTAGGAGAAAGTGAGGCATACTTAGCATTGTCAGAAGTCCACAATGGGGCATGTGGGGCACATCAAGCAGGTCATAAAATGAAATGGCTGTTATTTCGATACGGCATGTATTGGCCTAGCATGCTCAAAGATTGTATAGACTTTGCTAAAGGATGTGAGGAATGTCAGAAGCATGCAAGGATTCAACATGCCCCTGCAAGTGAGTTGCATTCAATCATCAAACCATGGCCATTTAGAGGATGGGCATTGGATTTGATAGGAGAAATAAATCCTGCTTCGTCTAAAGGACAGAAATATATCTTGGTAGGAATAGATTATTTTACCAAGTGGATCGAAGCTATACCATTAATAGTTGCTGATCAAGAGGCTATTATTGAGTTTATACAGAAGCACATTATCTATAGGTTCGGATTGCCAGAGAGCATAACCACAGACCAAGGCTCTGTGTTTACTGGTAGAAAGATGCAATAATTTGCCCAAGAAATGGGGTTTAGATTACTAACATCAACGCCATATTATGCTCAAGCAAATGGTCAAGTCGAAGCAGCCAATAAAGTGATAATAGGGTTAATCAAGAAACATATTGGTAAAAAGCCAAGGAACTGGAACAAAACTTTGGACCAAATACTATGGGCCTGTAGAACATCTCCTAAGGAAGCTACTAACACTACGCCTTTCCAACTCACATTTGGTCATGATGCAGTGCTGCCAGTGGAAATTCATCTACAATCAGTTCGAATTCAAAGACAAAACGAAATCCCAGCTGCATTATATTGGGAGATGATGATGAATGAATTAGTTGAGTTGGACGAAGTTAGATTACATGCATTGGAAATCTTGATGAGACAAAAAGAAAGAGTGGTCAGGACATACAACAAAAGGGTGAAGAGAAAAGAATTCATTATTAATGACTTAGTTTGGAAAGTCATATTGCCCATGGACAAGAAAAATAAAACACTAGGTAAATGGTCACCTCATTGGGAAGGACCTTTTCGAATATTAAAAGTATTCTCAAACAATGCATATGAAATCGAAGAGCTGATGGATGATAAACGTATCCTAAAGGTTAATGGGAAATATTTAAAGAAATATAAGCCACGCCTACAAGAGATTCGAATAGTAACAACGTAACCAAAATATTATAAAAATGCCAAAATGGCAAGATGAGATGCCAAAATGGCGTTGTTCGAATATTACATATAAAAAACCAAATTGTAATCAAATGAACACTGAAATTTAGAAATAAGAATTATTCTTCAATCTGTTGAAGGTACTTCGAAAAGATTCAAGTCTCTGTTGAGCAAAACGCCTGGCTCCCTCCAAGGTTGCCACTTCTCCCTTGAGTTGTTCTGCAGTTTCCATTTCTGCAAGCCCCTAGTTGAGAAGCTCTTCGAATTGGTTACCAGCAGTATTGGTTTCGAAGGCTATTTGTTGTTCTTTAGCCTCTTTAACCTTCTGTTGAAGTTCCTGAATTTTCCTTTCCCAGAGAAGGATGGACTCAGCTCGAGCCTCATAATCAGTTTTTGCTTGCTTTAGATGCATAGCTTGATCCTCAGCTTCTTGAGAGAGTTTCGAAGCTTGTTCATAAGCAGCATCCATTGCAGTGCGTTTTTCTTGAACCTTTCTGGCAGCAGATTCATCTTGGAGAAGGTAACCAGTTACGTTGTCCAGAAAAGATTGAAGATCGAACAAGATAGTACTAACTGGCAAGGAGCAGGTAGCAAGGTTGACTTTTGTAAGCAACTCCTTCATAGTGTAGCAAGCAGTGCTATCCTGTTTGAGCACTTCGAATATATCCACATTAAGAATTGTTCTCCTGATCCTGTTAAGAAGTACAATTCTTTCATCTGTGGGCAGAGGATGGCTAGTCGAACTTGTGCCATCCCTAGCAAGTGGAATGTCCCTTTGAGCCAGCTTCGCCTTCATGTACCCAATAGGGTCATTTCGTCTCAGGAGTGCAAGCTCCTCGTCAGTCATTCGAGACAAAGACGGTTGAGGGAGTTCCACATGCAAGGAAGTCACGTCCACTTCGACTTCCATGGGTTGATTGGTTGTGCCACCATCCCCTTTATTCGTTTCGTGCTCATTATCTTCTTCATCATCATCCAAATCCACCACTTCGATGTCTTCTTTTTCGCTGCTATTTGCATTGGACTCTGTCCCAGCAGTCGAACCATCGTTGGCATCCTCCTCCTCAGACTCTTCTTCTGCAGATTCTTCGTTTCTTTGACCAGAATCAGCTTTCTCTCCTTCAGCGTGAGCGTCCTTTGGGTCCTCTTGAAGGGTTTCGAGAGGGGACTTTTGGAGAGAAGTTCTTTGTGAAGCCTCTGCAGATTCATGAAGCGTTGCTTCATTTGTTTCTTTTAGAGGAAGAGAAGTACTTTGATCATCTTGCTGCTCAGAAGCCCCAGCCAGGACCGCCATATTGGAGGAACCTTTGTTCTGTACAAGGTTGCTGGAGTCTCCTTGAGGAGAGGAGTTGATCAGAGCAGCAGCTTTTGATGGTGAGGTCGAAGTGGTAAAAGATGGATTTAAAATATCCTGCAAGAAGCAAAAGAATATTAAAAGCATGCACCAAGGTAATGAATAATTATTTTGTCAAAGGTTTAAAAGTTCAGATTACCTGTGGACTCTCGGAAGAGAGGTTGCTAGCTATGCGTTCCAACATTACGTTGGAGGTCGAAGATGGAAGTTCGGATTTAGGTGAGGGAGCAGCATCCCTGGAATCGAGTCCAGAGACACTAGTTGGTACAACGCTCTTTGAAGTATCCTTCTTCTGCTTCTTCTTCGAAGTAGCTGGTAAGTTTCCTCCAGCCTTGGGGTCTTCCCCAGTGGTGTTTGATTTTCACTTCTTTGGAGTGGTAGGCGGAAGTTTGTTGGTCTGAAAAGATTTGAACAAAGAGTTAGATGCAAATCATGAAACATTAGTGAATTCGAAACATCAAGGATAAGTGATTACCTGTGGAGTTGGGACACTGGTTATTGTTGGTATTATTGTTGTTGTTGTTGCAGCAATGGTTGTTGTTTCGGATGGAGTTACATTGTCGGTGGTTTCGATAGAGGCTTGAGAGGCGCTCCCTTCTTTTGACTTTGAAGCAGCAGTCTTTATCCTGATGGCTGAAAATCGAAACAATTAAGGCAAAAGTTAAAGATATGGAAAATGAAAAACGTTTGGGATTTTCCCAAGCATTCGCACCTGTGCCTTGATCAGATTTAATCGACATGGCAGAAAGGTCATAGCGAAGATGTCCTGGGAAATCGTGGAGCCAGTGTCGAGCCCATGTCACAGTCTCAGATGGCTTTGGTTTCTTTTGAAGATGTTTGGACATTTCTTTGCAAGTGAACCACCAAGGGTATGGAGGAAACCAAGCCAGAGCCAGTTCTGAGGTAGGTAATCTAGGAAATTTAGGTGGATGCATTTCGAATGCCAACCTATACCTATCCTCAGGTGACAACCCTGAAGGAAGTTTTAACTTAGAAACTTTTTGTTTGAATTTTTCCTTCAAGGTCTCAGCTGCTTGATGCACAGTGGATTCCAAGTGTGTGGGATCATTAGTAGTTTCGAAATAATTTTGAAAGGCTTTAATCTCTTTGGCATGAGTGAACATACCTTTCTTGGATGGTACATGCACATCGAAGGCATCAGTTAGTTTCTGCTGAATAGTAAGAGTATCGAACATATAAGTATGATAAAACTTTGTCCACCATTCCAGAAACCCCTTCGCTGTAAGGTGGGTAGGTTCGAAAGTTATTAGCTCAAACTGGGCAAAGCCTTGGTATTGTTCTTGCTGTAGTTTGGCTTCCCGTGCCTTGAAGGTTCGCCCAGAGGTAATGGCACTTTCAGTTTGAAATAAGGGTTCAGGAATTAGTTGGCACAAGCCAAACTATATCGAAACAAAGTTGGGCTGATAAGCGAAAAGGAAAATCTGATTCTTGGCAGGAGTTATTCTTGAAGAGATTAGTCTAGGTAGCAAAAAGGCTCTCCATACATCTTGAATCTCTTTGCTCTTGATAGCTTCTGAGAGAGCCATGGTGAACCATGAAGGTCCATGAGCCCTTGAAGCAAAAGGCGCCATGGTCTCTTCGAACTTATGCCTCTTGGAGAATATCATGATGTATTTTGAGAATAGGACTTTGAAGTCATCCTTATCATCATTTGGGGTTAGTCTTCGCAGCCTAGTGCCTTCGATTATTCTATCCGTTATTTCAGGGTCTTGTTCAGCAATGGTGTTGGCAGTTGACAATGAAGGTTCGAACATGGCATTTAGCCATAACTGAAGTAACCAAAAAGGGCCAGCTAGCAGGATATTCTTGGAGGTATGAGATTTTAGACTCGAAACAGCTGACCTTAGGCTTTCATAAAGATCAACTAGTAGCAATTCGCTCAAGCACACTCTCCGATTCTCATGCAAATCTCTAGCTAGAGGAATAAACCTACTGGCTACCTGTAGGGATCTGCTGCAAAAGACATATCTTGACAGCCATAAGGTAAGGAAAGCAATGTGTTCTACATCAGACACACTGTCTCCTTCAGCATGGTAGTGGCTGATAAACTTTGAAAAGCTTGCTAGTTTGACTTCGAAGTCGATTATACTCGAATGTTCTTCGTTGTCAGGGATATATGTTTCTCCTATTGGTGATAGCCCAGTAATGGCCGCTATGTCAAAGAAGGTAGGGGTAATCATTCCACCAGGGAGATGGAAAGTATTATAAGTACTGTCCTAGAAATATAGGGACGCGAATAACAATGGGTGGCTGTAAGTAAAACCTGGCTTCGACAGCTTAATCAAGTTGTAGATACCTATTTCTTCCCATTGCTGGGATTTCTTAGCTTCTACCTTATTGAACCAGTTATGATCAGCAGTATCGGAGGTGGGGCAAGATCGAAACGGTTTGAAGTTACTCTTTACATAGTCTAATACAAAAGGGTCCTTAGGAGGAACAATTGGATTTTCCACAGTGTTTGAACCAGAAGATTCTATTGCCTTAGGGGCGTCCATTTTATTAAACAGGGGTTTGAAATTATAGCAAACTGGGAAAAAATTTCTGGTGTCTTTTAAAATTTCAAAAACTGTAAGAGGGCCCATTAAAGCTAACCTCTTGCCAGCAGCGGTGGTAGGAATAAGTACCTGGGATGCATAAAGCATTTCTTTCTCTTTTGAGATCATCTGGGGAACAAGAACAGATTGACCTTGGTAAGTGACAACCTTACTTTCCATTGTAGTTCCTGCGGTCTTTCCTTTCTTTTTGGAAACCTTTTTTAGTTGGGATGAAGTAGAAGAAGACATTGTTGGAAGAATGTTGAAAGCGTAGGGTTTCAGTGAGAAAAGAAGGAGAAAAGATTCAGAATATGGGAAGAAAAGAAAAAAGACTAAGTTGATGGGTTTTTATAATTTGGAAGTTTAAGCATCCACTGAGTAAGGTTGTGATACGTGGTAATCATGGGTTGGTTTAATGAAGAGGTGGCGTAAAGTTAACATTGGTAATAGGCGTGATTAAAGATAATCATTATTTTGTAACTGCACCATACTGTGAAATGGTTCAAGGCGGTTAAGGAATCTAAAAAGTGTTATGATTGACGTGACTGAAGTCAAATGCAATAAATGTTATGATGATTCGAAGGTCGCATCAAAATCTTGTGTATATGTTTAAAATAAGTATTTCTCAAAGGGATCGAAATACATATTTTAAAGGGGCATTTTGTTGGCTGAAGATTTTGATAATATTATTAGAAGCAAAGTAAATTGGACGTTTCGATTGAAATGAAACAAAACGTCATGTTTCAAAATAGTAGAAGCAATGCTTCGAATGAGCATATCAAAGCTTGGAGCTTCGAGTGACAGTTATGAGAATATATCCAAAGAAGTCTCGAAATGATAACAAGGCTGTATCTAAGGAATGCGTTCGAAGCGAAGAAATGCCAAAACATTTGAAAATCAAATGCAAGCGGGATGTTCGAAATTTGAAATTTATGCGCTGGAGCATTCGAAGACGCGTGGAAGCAAGAGAGAGGCATTGCTCTGCATGTTCTGAACGTGGCAGAATCTTATAGCAAGAACGTTATGGTCGAAGTAGTATAAATAGAAGTCTTAGCATTAGGATTTCGTGTGTCATATCTATTGTACAAAAAACTCAGTAAACATTCAAATTACCACATGGCTAGGGAAACGAATGCAAGAGCAATGTACGTATGATAACACCATATGTTTATGATTTAATGAAAACTCTTTATCAATTCCAGTACTTTCCTTTATCTTTATATCAATACCATTTACAAGTTTTTGCATCTAAAGTCTTTTTATTCGAAATCTTTTCACTGATGCCTTACATTTAAATGCTTTCCTTCCATTTCAAATACTTTACATTTCAGAAACTGTTATACATTTCATGCCTTTATCTTCAAATTTTTATCCTTTGAACACCTTTTTTACTTAAAGCCATTTTACAGTTTTCTTGCATTAAACGCTTTCTTCACATTTCGAATCTTTTACATTAAATGTTTTCTTTACGATTCGAAGCCATTTATTTGTCTTTTATGCAGTTTTTACATGTCTTTACAATTGACCTTTATTCATGCAATTTAGTTTCGCGCACGTTTATTTGATCGCACCTTTAGATCTTTAAGAGAGAAATCGAAATAAGTTAAACACCTACACAACATTCTAAATACCAACCATGAATACCAGTTCGATCATGAGAGTTACCCTAATGACCAACACGTCCTAGGATCAATCTAGTCGATCCTGCGAGTTACCAGAGAAATTGAATAACAGTCAGTAAGTTTATTCGATAGTTTGGAGGACTAGCGGTTGTTTACCAGAAATCACTGTAAACACTATCTTACCGTCATTTTGGTAAGAATCCCCGTCGTTGGATGTGAAGAGACAGATACGGGTCAATCGTACAGTCATAGAAGGCAACTTGTGAGACGCTTTAGCAATTTTTCGTAAGGGACTAGATCATTTTACTGAAGGCAACATCGAGGGACGTCGAGGGACTACGATATTTTTTATCGAAGGGTCTTTGCTAAAGCGTCCCATGTTCGGGGGACATGACTATGTTTCCGAGGCAACAAGCGAGGTTACCCTAGAGGTGCGCGTGTGCAAAGTGATTTGTTTTCAATTGAATTGTCTTGAAATTAAGTCATCTAGCAGTTGTTTTTATGTCTTGCCATACACGCCTAATTATTATACAGTATAAGGAAAACAGTAAATTGCGGAAATTAAAATTCTACGCTATTATAGAGCTTTCAGGAGTGGGGGTACAAATTCACAAATGGGGATGGATCAACGCGATTAAAAGTCCAAATAGGCAAACAATACAACCAAATCGAATCGAGACATTAATCGAAATCACAACAAATTTATGAAGTAAAATTAATTAACAAAGTAAAGATAAGGAAATAAAAATTCTTGGTATTTGTTTGTGAAAATTTGAAAATAAAATTCTATTATACTATTATTATTTGAGTTTTATTATGTATAAACTAAATATTTTAAAAGAAGTTTTATTAAACTATATATATATATATATATATATATATATATATATATATATATATATATATATATATATATATATATATATATATATATATATATATATATATATATATATATATATATATATATATATATATATATATATATATATATATATATATATATATATATATATATATAAAGTTGACAAAATTAATTACAAAGTCCTAAATTAATTTTTTAGTCATTTTTATGTTAATGTTGTAAAGAACTTATTTATGAGAAAAGAAAATCAACATGTCTAAAACTAATCATTATTGTTTTTTTATTTATTTAAAAGAAGACAAAGGCAAATAGAAAATATTGGGCCTGGGAGTGTGAAAACCGAATCATACAGTATGGTGTAAAAAGGGGTTGGGGCGCTAAGGCCCAACAATGAGAAGCCCAAGAGGTTTTTTTTGTCTAAAAAAGAAACTGGAATCAGAAAAGAAAGAAAAACGTCCTGGGGGGTCTAGAACCCAGGACCTTTCCTCCAAACACCAACGCCTTAACTATTGCTCCAATCGACCCTTCATGTATTATGGCAACTTTATTAATATAAAAGGCTAAAATGGTTGAGTGATTGGGTTAGCAGCCCAATGGGCTGACCTGGTTTGGACTAAAGAGAGAAAGGGTTCTAAACCCTAGTGAACAAAGGGAAGAGGCGCGCCACTTGTGTTGTTTCTTGGGAAGGGGAAGATAAAAAATCAAATCATTACTATCATTATCGGACCCTATTTCCTATGATTTACTGTAAAACAAAATCAAACAAGATCCTCCATTCCTTGCAATCTGTGTATCACTCTAATTCAATTCTCTGTTGCTATTAAACTTTTCTTCTCACAACCCATCGCTATTACTAACAATTCTTCTCTAAATCATCCTACTTCTTCTGTTTTCGTGCTCTGTAATATGAACTCTCACGGTTTCTAATGGTTCCTTCTTCTCATATTTGGAATCAAAACAACAATTATAAATATGATGGTATGAAGAAAATTGAGAAAAAGAAAACACTCACAGAATCAAAGTTAGTTCGACGGGACTCCGACTTCGACGAGGTCCAGGTATGCTTCTACTTTTCTGTTATTCGCCTCTTTCTGGTTCAGAACTTCTAGGGCGACGCGTTGTTGTGTATTGATGGTGTATGAGGTTGAGTTACAGATTAAGGTCGAGTCTTATGGAGAGATTAGGGTCGATGTAGTGATTATGAGAGAGGGTTTTCAGGTTTTCTAGGATTAGGTGTATAGTTGAGAATGAAGAATGTCTGGATGAGAAATGTTGAGAGAGATTTTGTTGAGAGAAAATTGTAGGGTTTTGTGTAGTGTAGAAAGGAGTATTGAAGGAATGAAGTTGTTGTGATGTTCTGTGTTGATGTGAGCTTCAAAGTGAAGATTAAGGGCGGAAGTTAGGTGTGGTCATCGTGGTGATATGATGAGGTTTGTGTGAATATGAGAGGTGGGTTTTTGATGAATTTGCAGTAGAGTTCTTTTATACAGAGCTTATGTTTTTGTTTTTCTTTTGGCTTGGTTTTTTTTTTCTTTTGGTTTTTCTGGCTCATTTTTCTATCTTACCCTTTTCCTTATGAAATAGTAATTGTTATTATATTGAAAATAAGGGTGAAAAGTGGGGGGAAATTTTGAGGTTTTTAATATTTGTGGTATGCTGACTTTGAACATGTTGAGGTGCAGGCCTTAGGTTGCCTATTTTGTGCAACATTTGGGCTGTGTTTTGGACAGATTTGGACAGAGCTGACTTTGACATGTTGTGTGAGCTAGGTGATGTCTTTCAAACCTGTCTCTTTCCTCTTTTATCTTTCAATGAAATATAAAGCCATTTTGCTTTTCACAAAATTTTCTGAAAGGGTTTGCATAGGTTAGGAAAATGATGATGTAGTTGAGATTGTTGAGCAAGCTAGCTTGCTGTTTTTGCAAGAGACTTGAGTTTCTCTGCAGGTTCATCTCTATTGTACCCTAAAGTTTTTCCTCCCATTTTTCATGCAAAATACTATCCTAGGGTTTCTCAAATACTCAATTTGGCTCAAAAGTTGATCAGACAGATTCTCTTGCAACAGAGATGAACCTATGGGGTACAACATTTCTGCATATTCTCATTGTCATCTCTGTTGTACCCCAAAGTTTTTGCAATCTAGCTTGCTTGTTTCTCTGCTAGCTTGCTTGTTTCTCTGTGGAGGATGACTATGATCTTGTATTTGCTTGTTTTTGCTAAGATACCTTATATGCGTAATATGACCATTTTGTATAAGGCAACCAAGTGGAATAACCCTAGGGGTGCTTGTGTGCAAGTGTACTGTTTTCATGCTTGTTTTTGTCTTGAATTAGGGTTTTCTAAGTATTGGTTTTAGTCTTTCCATACAAACCCTAATTACTAACATGTTATATATAAAAGTGATAAATTGCGAAATTTAAAGTTATTACGCTATTACAACATTTGTGGGGAGGGGTATACAAATTGAATGGGGATTGCAAGAATGTAAACCTAGTTAGTCTATTACAACCATATTGAATGGACATCAATGTATAAGGAATTTAAATAGATATAATGTACAAAAGTGAATAAATGTACAAAAATGCAAAATATGAAGTAAATGGATATATGTTTAATTTTTTAGAGAAAAGGGATTTTGTATTAATATAATAAATTAAAATAAAAATAATTAATGAAAAGTAAACCCTAATTTGCTAAGAAAATATTTTTAAGCAAAACCCTAAATCTATTAATTAAAATAAAAGAAATTAAGTTTTATAAGAAAAGTATTTTTTGGTATTTTTGTCTTGAAAATATTTATAGTAAAATATTTTTGGCCTTTTTCAATATTAAAAATATATATATTTTAATAGGTATGAAAATAAAAATAAATACTAACATAATTTTAATTAAATTTACAAGATGTTTAGTGAAATGAATAAAATATTTATTAAATAAAAATAATTTTTATGGGAAAAATAAATAAACTATGTCAAAATAAAAATCTAATATTTTTATATTTTTTTATGATTTTTAACATTATTAAAAAATAATTAAGAAAACAAATGAAATAAAAATAAGAAAATAAAAATAAACTGGGCCAAGGGTGCTAACAGCCTGCAAGGGGGTGAGGAATAGCAAAAAAAACATAGGCCCAAAGCTGGAGCCCAGCGCCTGCAAAAAGAGTCAGAAAAAAGCAAAAAAAATGTAAAAAATATAAAAATGTACCACTGGGGCTCGAACCCAGGTCCCATAGGTTACAGGCGCGCACTTCTACCACTGGGGTGGCTATACATCCGTTAACATAAGCAAAACAATAAATGTACAAGGCAAAACGCGCCCTGATGACTTCATCTTCAACCTCCAGCCATACCAACTGTAACTTGCTCATTTCTCATCAAAAATGAAAACTATAAACATGAAACTTCTAGAAAATTTTCTCACGGTTTCAGAAATATAAAGCATTAAAACTATAGATCAAAGATAAGCATGAATTTTAATGGCCCTAATCTGAACCCTAAAAATCTCAGAAATTTCAGTTTCAAAATTCTCTAAGCTCAAGCAAAATTAATGGAAACTATGGACATGGTTAGCTTCAGGGCAATGATATCTACATGTTTTATTCATTAATAAACTATTGATAATGCCTGTATGAAGAGTTCAAAGTTGAGAAAACTTACCTCAAAACTGGAAATCGTGTTTTGAGTTTGAGCTTGTTTCAAGTGATGGTGATGATCAAGTTAGCTTCCTTGAGGTCCCACGGAGCTAATGCAATGATTAACTTGAGCAATGGATGGATGAAACAATTTGGAGAAGTCAATGTGCAGAGCTCTGTTTTTGGAAATGGAGAATGGTGTTAATAGTGTTAAAGTTCTATAACAGGGTGTGGGATTGATTCTATGTGATGTTTAGAAACTTTAGAAACCAAAAGGCCAAGAAACGCATGAGTAGATTATGAGTTTCAAGTTTTTGGTCAGTTTGTGTAAAAATGGAAGTGTGAAGTGTGATTCTGAGTTCTAAGTTATTTCAAGGCTTGAGCATTCGTGTTTTTGTGTCAAATGGTTTGTGTATGTATAAACAAAAGTGTTTGAGTGCATTGGTAAGTCAGAAGTACAAGTTCTTAGCTTTTGGCTAGGTTACTTGATTTTGAAGAAAAGAGGGAAACAAGTTTCAAGGAGAGGTACAAGCATGGGATGGGTGATTGTAAGTGTTTGAAACATTTCTCATGAGTTATAGGACCTGTTTTATCAGAAGAGAACAAGTGCAAGGCTCAAGAACAAGTTTTGTATAAAAAGTCACTTTATCAAAATGACAATGTAACCTTTCTTCCAAAAATGGATATAAAGCATGTCCATGCATTGAATGCATGAAGTGAGGCCTCTAACCTCTGTTTAAACCATTAATTATGGAGTTCCTAACAAGTTTGAGGCCTGCAAAGTAGATTTAATGCAGCACAACTTGAATTTGAATTTTGTTCATCACTAAAATGACTTCTAATTAAAGTGATAAAACCCTAACTTCATCTCTTCGATTCTCCATACTCAAGAATGATCTCAAGGAGTTCTTGGACATTTTGGAAAGCTAGTAATTTTCTATACAACCCATCTTTGAATTTATTTTGAATATTACCCTTGTAGCTATATGAAAAAGTGCCATGAAGTTGGGTCAAAATCCTGACCAAATTAGGGCAAACTTTCACTAAGTGTTTTGTTTCCTGACCCTAAGTTCTTAAAATTATAACTTGAGATCCAAGAACTTTTGGAAGAAGCTGTGTGAAGAAAAGTTGTAGATTTAATGGATATCTACAACTTTCATGTTAGAAGTTTCTCTTGAATCATCTTGCATCATGGTGAAAATTTTGCTCAAAGTTATGAAAAAAAAAAGAAATTTCCAACACTTACAAAAATTTCTAAGTTTAGAAATTTTGACTTTTCAAAATGAAATCTTGACTTTTTGATTTCTTGATGAATAAGTTTCATATTTTGACATGTTTTGATGAATTGTGATCTTTGGCACTTGAATTTGACCAAAAAGTCAAAGTTTGACTTTTCAGTATATAGTTGACTTTTGAGCCGTTGACTGAAAAATTCATCTGTCAATCCAATGGACTTGCAATGTTTTGAACCATGTCACTAAGTCAAAATGATGAAATTGGACTCTTGAGATCATGACTTAAACCAATTGACCATTTTTTAGGTCAAAAATCAGAAATTGCCCATTTCCAATAAAAACCCTAATTTTGACCATTTTGCCCTTTTGGAGATTTGATCAAATTTCTTTAGGAATTATGGCCCAAACTTGACCAAATGATACATATGAGTATAAAATGTTGATGTGGATAAAAAATTATGAAGTTTGACTGTGAATTGGCTATAATTGACTTTTTCCCCAATATAGCTGATTTTTTAGGTCAAATGCTCAATTGACTGAGCAAAAGTGTGATCCAAGGCTTGAAACTTGACATGAGTAATCTTGGGGGTACATAATGATCCATGAAAGTCATATGGGGCATAGAAAGTTCAAAAATCCTTGTGCAAACTCAAACCCTAATTTTGGTCATCAATGCATAAGGAGGTGTCTTGAGCTGATCAAACCCTAGTGCAGTCTTGAGCCCAAGGAGATCTTGTGAGCAAATTATTGATAAGTAAGAGGGTAAATTTTGGGGTACAACAGATGCCATTTGGATAAATAATGGAGAGTTGTCGGAGATGGGCTTATAGATGCCATCCAAAGGTGATTGTTGGTAAAAATTGGACTAAGTCTGAACTTGACTTTAACTAGAAAAGAATCAGAATAAACCTGTGGTCGATTTAAACTGAAACTAGCAGAAATCTTGCATGTTGTTTGACTGGAAAGGATCAGAATGAATCTTGGAGCGATTTATCTGAACCAGAGACAATGTCTATTTGGAAAGTATCAGGATAAACTGTTGAGAGGTTTAGACTGAACCAAAAGAGGTCTTGGGTATTCTTTAACTGGAGAGAATCAGAATAAATCTTTGAGCGATTTATCTGAACCAGAGAAAGTGTCTATAGGAAAGAATCAGGATAAACCATTGAGAGATTTAAACTGAACCAGCAGGGGTCTGGAGAAGAATCAGAATAAATCTTGGAGCGATTTATCTGAACCAGAGAAGATGTCTGCGGGAAAGAATCAAAATAAACCGTTGAGAGATTGAAACTTAACCAACAGAGGTCTGGATAAGAATCAGAACAAATCTAGGAGCGATTTATCTGAACCAAAAAAGATGTATGCGAGAATGAATTAGAATAAACCGTTGAGAGATTTAAACTGAACCAGCAGGGGTCTGGAGAAGAATCAGAATAAATCTTGAAGCGACTTATCTGAACCAAAAAAGATCTGCAGGAAAGAATCAAAATAATCCTTTGAGAGATTTAAACTGAACCAACAGGGGTCTGGAGAAGAATCAAAATAAATCTTGAAGTGACTTATCTGAACCAGAGAAGATATCTGCAGGAAAGAATCAGAATAAATCGTTGAGAGATTTAAACTGAACCAGCAGGGGTCTGGAGGAAATATTTGTTATGTAGATGGTTAACCAGTCCTTTCTCGGGAATTGATCTGCAATTGATTTGTCTACAAATAGTTGTCCTGTTGGAAATTTGCTGATGATAATTTCCTGTTGATTGATCTTTCCTGAAAGGTGAAGAGTTAGTTGTATGTGATGCCATGATGTATGAAAATGCACGGCATGAGATTGCATTATATGCATTTGTGTTGTCAATGTTATGACGTATGAATGCAATGTATGAACATATTAATTGTTCTGCTATAGTGTTGTTGGATTAGGGAAAATAAATCCCTGACTGCTGCTGGAGATGTAGGGTGTAAGTCTTCATATTTTGTTGAAATTGAAGTGTTGATGGATGGGTTTCCATAATTAGAGAAATAAAATCTGTTGTGGAAGGGAAACTCCATGCATTGCTTGTGGACTTCGTGAAATCCTGCTGGGGAATCCTGAAAAACTGGGCAACTTTCACTAGGGAATCTTTGGAACGGTAATCAGAAGTTTTGCTCCTTCGGGAATGTGAGAGCACCTGATACCATTAGGCTGCATACTGGAGATACGTTAGTGATCCTATATTAAGATGTCCTTGCTTCCGCTCTTGCTGGAAAAAGTACTTGCGGGGATTTTATGGAATGGCCTATAGATATTATCCTATTTCTTAAAGCCATTAGTAATTGTGTTTCTGTTCCTTCTCTTTCTTGCGTTTATTTGTAAACAGTCATCACATTCAAATGCATATGTTCAAAAATAATCATTGGACGTTTTTGCAAACAAAACAAGGAAATAAAAGAAAAATAGATAGTTTTTCACTTTTAAAGGAATATCTTTGTATTAACTTGAATAAGTATTTTTGTACAAAGATACGAACATCCTAGTAAGAGAATGTCGTCGTAGAAAATGAAAACCGATACAAAGAAAAGATAGCTATGTGAAATAATCCCATGGGGTTCCCAATCTGCTATAGCCTTCGTGTCTCTGAGCGTCTCATCCACCTGCTGCTTTGTCTGAAGCCGATTGGATTGATTAGAAATGTTTGAGTTTGTCAGCCGATACTAAAGGTTGTCTGTAAGGTGATCCAACGGGACATAGTCATATGCTTTCAATCCTTAACTTTTTCCTGGACCGCCCTTTCGGGTTTTCAGTCCACTGAGATACCCTTTTTTGCCCAAGCCGCCCTTTTAGGTTTTCAGCTTGCCGGGTGTACAGATTTTTTTTGGTATTTTATCCCTAATTTTTGACCGAACCCTTTTGGTTCGCTGGGATGCCCTAATTTTTGCCTAGGCCATTCGACCTAGCGAATCTTTATTCATGCGTAGTATCTTTTAACTATGTCCTCATTTACAGGGTGCGGAAGGTCGTCGCTATCCATAGTGGTTAAGATCATTGCTCCACCAGAGAATATGTTTTTTTTATCACAAATGGTCCTTCATATGTAGGAGTCCATTTGCCCCTGGGATCACCTCGTAGAAATATGATACGCTTGATTACCAAGTCACCAACCCGATATACCTAACGTCTGACCTTCTTGTTAAAAGCTTTGATCATACGTTTTTGGTACATCTGACCATGACAAATAGCTGTAAGCCTCTTCTCATCAATCAAGTTCAATTGGTCAAGTCAAGTTTGAATTCATTCATCTTCATTCAACCCTGCATCTTTTATGATTTTCAGATAAGGTATTTGGACTTCAATTGGTAGGACAACTTCCATACCGTATACCAAAGAGAAAGGAGTTGCCCCTGTTGACGTGCACACCGTGGTACGGTAACCATGGAGAGAAAATGGTAAGATCTCATGCCAGTCCTTGGAGGTCACTGCCATTTTTTGTATGATCTTCTTGATGTTTTTATTTGCGGCTTCTACAGAGCCATTCTTCTTCAGACGGTAAGGAGAAGAGTTATGGTGCTGGATCTTGAATTGCGCGCATAGTGCGGTAATCATAGTATTGTTGAGATTGGTACCATTATTTGTGATGATTCTATCTTGGATACCGTACCGACAGATGAAATTCTATTTGATGAATCAAACCACAACGTTCTTGGTAACAGAAGCGAATGAAGATGCCTCGACCCACTTCGTGAAGTAATCCATGGAAACCAAGATGAAACAGTGTCCATTAGAAGTTGTGGTTTGATCTCTCCAATCATGTCAATGCCCCATATTATGAAGGGCCAGGGAGCAGTCAGGACATTTAGGGGAACCAGAGGCACATGTACTTTATCAACATAGATCTGGAACTTGTGACAAGTTCGTGAATGTTGATAACAATCCACTTCCATGGTGGACCAGTAGTATCCTTCCCGTAGAATCTTTTTAGCCATCGCGTGTCCACTAGAATGAGTGCCAAAGGCACCTTCGTGTAAATCAGCCATTATCTTTTCTGCCTCACTCTAGTCTATGCAACAAAGCAAAGTAGAGTCGTGGTTGTTGTTGTACCTCAAAATTTTCCCTCTCAATTATAAAGGATTTTCACAAGATCTCCTTTGGATCATGACTGCATTAGGGTTTGACCAGCTCAAGACACCTCCTCATGCACTGATGACCAAAATTAGGGTTTGAGTTTGCACAAGGATTTTTGGACCATCAATGCTTCATATGACTTTCAAGGATCATTATGGACCCCCAAGATTACTCATGTCAAGTTTCAAACCTTGAATCACACTTTTGATCAGGCAATTGAACAGTTGACCTAAAAAATCAACTGTATTGGGAAAAAGTCAACCATGGCCAATTTACAGTAAAACTTCATAATTTTTGATCCACATCAACATCTTAGACTCATATGTATCATTCGATCAAGTTTGGACCACAACTCCTCAAGAAATTTGATCAAATCATCAAAAGGGCAAAATGGACAAAATTAGGGTTTTGATTGAGAAAAGGCAATTTCTGATTTTTTTTTTGACCTAGAAAATGATAAATTGGTTTGAAGTATGATTTCAAGAGTTCAATTGCATAGTTTTGACCTAATGGCATGACCCAAAATATTACAAATCCATTGGATTGACAGATGAATTTTTCAGTCAACTGTATACTGAAAAGTCAAACTTTGACTTTTTGGTCAAAAGCAAATGCCAAGGATCACAATTCATCAAAACATGTCAAAATGTGAAACTTGTTCATCAAGAAACCAAGGATTTAAGATTTGGATTTGAAAAGTTGAAAAATTTTAACTTAGAAATTTTTCTAAGTATAGAAAATTTCTTATTTTTTCTCAACTTTGAGCCTAATTTTCTTCATGACGCAAGATGATTCAAAGGAAACTTCCAACATGAAAGTTGTAGATCTCCATGAAATTTACAACTTTTATTCACACAATTTCTCCTAAAAATGCTTGGATCTCAAGATATAATTTTGTGAATACATGCTCATGAACCAAAATAACTTAGTGAAATTTTGCCCTAATTAGGCAGATTTTTGACCTAACTTCATGACAATTTTTCACATAGTTCCAAAGGGAATTTCCAAAAGCATTTCAAATATGGGTTGTAGGGAACATTGCAAGCTTTCCAAAATGTCCAAGAAATCCTTTAGATCATTCTTGAGTAGGGAGAATCAAAGATATGAAGTTGGTGATTTATCACTTTGATTTCAAGCAATTTCATGAAGAACAAAATTAAAATCCTCAAGCATGCTGAAAAAATCTTACTTTACAGGCTCCTAACTTGACTTTCACTCCATAATTAAATGTTTTCATAGTTGTTGGAAGCTTTTAGACAAGCACTGAATGCATTGTACAAGAACAATTCCATTTTTGGCACAAAGGTGCCATTTCCATTTTGATAAAGCACAACTTTTGCAATTTTCCACTCCTTGAGCCTTGCACTTGTTTTCTCTGCACATAAGCAAAGCTAAAACCAAAATCAACTTTCCTGAAACCTCTACCAAACCAGACCATGCTTGTATAAACTTAGGGACTTGTCTCCTCACTTTTCTTCAAAAGCAAGTAATAGAGCCAAAAGGCTATAACTCAAATTTTGAGAAAGCTTGAGGTCTAACCTCTTCCATACTAATACACAAGTGTATTGGAACCTAAGACACAAATTATAAGACTCAAAAACACTCCCAAACACTTTTCCATTCAAAATCTTCCATAGCTTGACAGTTTTGCATTTTACACAGCCATCTCCAAAACCACTCATGCGTTTTGAGTTCTAACCACTTAAACACTTAGTATAAATCATACCTAAGTGATCCAGACCCATGTTCCCTTACTATAGCTCTTCCTCCTCCATCCACCATTTTCAAATATCAAGCTTGCAGGTTGACTTGAGTAGAGAGATTCATAGGCTTTCAAGACAAGATAAGGATTAGAATACACTCAGGGAGGTCCAGGCAAGCTAAACAGATCCTCAGGCCTTCTCAAAACTTGCTCAAACTCCATTCACGATCTCAACTGAAAGAGGTAAAAACTCAAACTTCTATCTATTCATACAAGCATCCTTTGGTCTTGATTTATGAAAATAAAATGTAGATATCCTTGAACTAAAGCCAACCATGTTCATAGATTTCATTTATATTCATTTTGTATAGAGAATTTTAGATTTGAATTTTCTGTAAAAATTAGGTTTCAAATTAGGGCAAGAAAAATTAACTTTGATCTTTGACTTTTAGTTTACATAAGATATATGGTTGAACTCGTGAGAAGAAACACTATAATTTTCATGTTTGGACTTTCCATTTTCATGGAGAAATGAGAGAGATACAGGTGGTCCGGCCATGGCTCAAGGTTGAAGATGAAGTTGCCTTCAGGAGGCGTTTTCTAATATATACTTATCTTTGTGTTTCTATAAACGGATGTACAGCCACCCTAGTGGTAAGGCAGCGCGCAAAAATGCCATAGGTCATGGGTTCGAGCCTTGGCGCCTGCCTTTTGCATTTTTTCTCACATTTTTGCCATTTTTTGTCACTTTGCAGCGCTGGGCTTTTTGTTTCATTGGGCCTTGTGATTTTTTATAACATGCCACCTCCTGTTTACTTGCAGCACCCCTGGCCCATATAATTTTATTTATTTATTTTGTTTTCATTTTATTAAATATATTTTTCTTAATATTAAAAATCATAAAAAAAATATAAAAATGATAGATTTATATTTTAGATTATTTTATTTTATTTTTTCTCACAAAACAAATATTTTATTTAGTTATATATTACCTATTTTATTAAATAAACCTTGTAAATTAAATTAGGACTAGTTTAATATATATTTTTCTTTATACTCATTAAATATTTATTTGACTATAAAAAAGAGACCAAAATATCTCATAGGGCCATATTTTATTTTCAAGACAAAAATATAAAAAAAATACTTACTTTTTCTTAAAGAAATTTATTCTCTTTTAATCAAATAGAATTATGGTTTATTCAAAATCTTTTTTTCTAAAAAATATTTTCTTTTCTTAATTGATTTAAGATTGATCTTGATTTATTTATTAGGTTTAGGTTAAAACCCTTTTTCACATAAAAAAACCAAACAAAATCTTATTTGCATTTACATACTTTTTGCATATTTAATTCATTTTTGTATATTATTTATTCCAATATTTGTACATATTCAATTTGATTGTAATAGCTTAATTATGTTTACATTATTGCAAATCCCCATTCATAAATTGTATACCCCCTCCCATAAATTTTGTAATAGCGTAGGACATTTAAGTTTCACAATTTATCGCTTTTATATAACATACTAGTAATTAGGATTTGTATGGCAAGATAAAATCAACCAAATAGAAAATCCTAATCCAAGACAAAATCAAACATGAAAATGGCACACTTGCACACAAGCACCCCTAGGGTTACTCCACTTGGTCGCCTTATACAAAAATAGCCATATTACGCATGTAAGGTATCTTAGCAAGACAAACAAATACAAGATCATAGTCCCTCGATGACGCTATTCAAAGTTGTCTTACAAAATGATCTTAGTCCCTCAAAAAATACTAAGATACCTTGCAACATTGCTAATCATGGCTATACGATGACCCACACTTGTCCCGTTTACATCCAAAGATAGGGTTGCTTACCAAATCAATGGTAAGACAACAATATCAAAGGAAAATAAAATGAACAAGAAAGACATTTGAGTAGGTAGATTACTTTTAGTTACTTGCTCCATTTCAAAACAAATATCCTTGCTATTTTCAAAACAAATACACACATTCCCAAACATCTTACAAAATTGAAAACATTTTCAAAAAGATCAACATCTTTGTATACATTATTACGAACGAGAATCATTACAAAGATTGCCTAAACAATGGCCTCTTTACAAAATACTTTAAAAAACCACACAAAGCATAATTTCAAACAAAAAGCAAGTGATCTAGCAAGTAACTAAGAGCCCATGGAAAACCATGGATGGTGCTAATACCTTCCCTTTTCATAATCTACCCCCCAAACTCAAGAAACAATCTCAAAGGTCTTTCCTATGCTTTTTCACCTTTCCTTTCGGATAAAAGAAAAGTCGGTGGCGACTCTTGCTAACTGCAACATTTGCGATAAAACTCAAAACAATCAAGTCAGTTCTCTCACCGCAACATAGAACTGGCGACTCTGCTGGGGAAATAAATTATAAAAGTGGGGTTACCTTAGGGATTAGATCATATTTACTTGCTTACATTGTTTGACTCGTATGCTTTACATTATGGTTCTTTGTTTGGGTTTGAATCCTCTACCCGAATTTAGGATACATTATAGGTAAGTAGCAATACATTGTGGAAACTGTGCGGGGTATACCGACGTGGTCTAAGCAATAGCTATGTTAGTGCGACATATTTATGGGTACCGATAGCCTTTGAGTTAATCAAAGAGAATACGGGGCCGCTGAGTGATGTCATGAAGCACTAATAAACTTCTAGAATCTTTACTTGACCAACTTGGCCTTTAGGATGTAGTGAGATGACCGACTTTGGTGCAGTCCGAAGTTGGTAGATACTCGATACTACACTCATTGAGGTTTGGTTTCTTGGGATATTTCGGTCGCCATTAAAGAGGCTTGAGCTGAAATAATGACCAAGGAAACAATCCAGTGATATTGAGCTCCTTAGAACCCGGTTACTATTACTAGGACAAGTCTGAGCCAACTAAACTTCAAGAGGGTACTTACCTATGAAACTCCATGCAAGCCTAAACTAAGGATTTGTTTGCTTTGCTTGTATATGCATACTTGTACATAACATCATGGACATCATGAACATCATATGCATCCACTAACCATTTCAAGGATTTTGGGATTCATCTTTGTTCTTGTTTTGTAGGATATGGACTCACTTCGCAGGAAAACTATTCAAGTCAACCTTGTGAGAATTCCTCCACAACTTAAGGAGCTAGTTTCAAGGATTCCTGAAAACTCTCCATTTATCGAGAGACATGGTCGTCTACTCAACTTGGTCACCTCCAACATAGATGAGGACATGTTGAAGGTACTCTTTCAGTTCTTTGATCCTTTGCACCATTGCTTCACATTTCCCGACTATCAACTTGTGCCTACTTTGGAAGAATTCTCCCAACTCTTGAGGATTCCCATTCTCAATCAACTACCTTTCAACGATACGAAAAGAGATTCAAAGCCAGAAGAGATTTCTCAAGCTCTACACTTGCACTCATCTGATATCACAACTCATTGGGAAACAAGGAGTGGTGTCAAAGGTTTCTTAGCAAAGTTCCTGTTTGAGAAAGCCCAAAGCTGTTGGGATTCCTTAGACTTTCAAGCCTTTGAGGATATTGTGGCTCTCCTCATATATGGGATGGTCTTGTTTCCAAATCCTGACTAACTCATAGATGTCAACACCGTCAAAATCTTCATATCGCACAACCCAGTGCCTATATTGCTAGGGGATATCCTACACTCTTTTCACACTCGCAAAATGAGGAAAAGAGGTGTCCTTATGTGTTGCACTCCTCTCTTAGCGAGGTGGTTTATTTCTCATCTTACCCAATCTGTATTGAAGAATGAGCAAGGTTCAAGGTGGTCACAAAGGTTGATGACGCTCAAACATTCGGACATTCATTGGTGCTCCCGATCCAAAGAGAATGTTATCATTGTCGACTGTTGTAGAGAATTCCTTAATGTCCCTTTACTTGGCATTAGGGGAGGTATCACCTACAACCCATGCTTAGCCTTAAGACAGTTTGGTTACGCCCGAAGGGATGGCCCGCACGAGGTGCTGATTCAAGGTTTGGTATTCGACTACGACAACGACAATTAAGGTCTTCGCCAGAGATTTATCCGAGCTTGGAGGATGCTAAATAAGGTGGATAGTAAGACTTTGGGGCACAATAATTCCATCCCTCTTGAGCCTTACCTCAAATGGGTACGGACTCGCGCTCAGAGTCTTATGATGCCTTACCCCTCCATTCTCCCGGTAATCATTGAGCCTGTCATGGAGGGAGATGTTCCATACACTATCCTACATCCTGACATGCCCACATCTCTTGAAGACCTCCAAAGGGATTGGATACAACTCAAAGGTGAGCGAGATACTTTCGAAGCCCAATTCTATGCAAGCGAGAAGAAGGTTTTGGAGCTCACTAGGCTACTTCATGAGGAGTAGACTCTGAATGCCTACATTGCACCGAAGAGGATGCATACTACTTTTCTATCTTAGAATTTTTGTATTATTTTTCCCAAGGGGAATTGATGTAGTCAAACTTTATCTCATTAATATAACGTGTGTTTCCTTTTTGTCTGAAACAAATTTGAATCTTTGCAATCCTTGAAAACATTGCATATGCATATATCATTCATCATAACATAAACAGGTGTTTTGCAACAAGTCTCCTCATCTCTCTACTGTTTATTTCAGTAAGATGGATCTCGAGCAAACAATGAAAGATCTCCAAGCTCAGAATACGCAGTTTCAACAGTTGCTCATGACCCTAGCCAAGGGGAAAGATGAGTTGAATACTCTACTTGCTGAAGAGAGGAAAAAGAAAACAAAGAAGGTAACCAGAGTCTTAAACATGGGAAGAAGATTTCATGGGCAGACAAGAAGGACTTTGGATTTTGCAACAACATCCAGTGAAGGAGAAGGGAAAGGCAAGGAAACAATTGTCCCGTCAGAATCGAAAGAGGAGGAAGAATAAGAGGACTACTCTAAGGAACAATACCCTCCAGCTGATGACAAGTATAAACATCTTGAAGAGCGGTTGAGCGCGATGGAAATCCAAAATGTACCAGGCTTGGACTTTGAGGAATTGGGGCTAGTGTCGGGGATTGTGATTCCTCTGAAATTCAAAGTGCCTATATTTTCCAAATATGATGGAGTGTCATGCCCTAAAATGCATCTCCGATCATATGTGAGGAGAATTCAACCCCATACCGCTGATAAAGACTTATGGGTGCACTTTTTCCAAGACAGTCTGTCTGGGACTCAGCTTGACTGGTTCTACCAACTAGAAAGGGCTAATGTTCACAATTGGGAAGATCTTGCTGCAGCTTTCTACAAGTAATATCAGTAAAATAATGATTTGGCGCCTACCCATACTCAACTCTAGAGTATGGCCATGGTGTCCAATGAAGGTTTCAAGGAATATGCACAAAAATGGAGAGATTTGGCTGGAAGAGTTCAACCCCCTCTGTCTGAGAGAGAGTTAGTGGACATGTTCTTAGGCAACTTATCTGGTCCCTTCTTCAATCATTTAATCAGAAGTTAATCAGCAGGGTTTATTGAACTAATATTGACTGGAGAGAGAATAGAAGCCGATATTAAGAATGGAAAGATCCAGAAGGACACATCTTCTTCAGCAGCTGTAAGGAAGCCCTTCATCAGAAAGAAAGAGGTGGCTGCCATATATCCACAAAGAAACCAAGATAGGGCCGAATGCCGACCAATGGTGGGGGCTGTTATAATTCCAAAGCCTGCGTCTGCTCAGCAAAGAGATAATCAACCAAGGGTAGAAGGTCCAGTCAGGCAGTTTACCAGAATCAACATGACTCCGTCTCAAGTATTACCGCATCTTCTGAGATCCAATTTGGTAACCTTGAAAGAAGCTCCGAAAAACCTCAATAAAACATATCCTCATTATCATCCCAATGCCCGTTGCAGATATCACTCTGAAAGTTCTGGTCACGATACTAATAACTGTTGGGCCTTGAAGAACAAAACACAAGACCTCATTGAAGCAAAAGAAATTGAGTTTGATGCACCCGAGAAGCCAAATGTCATTTCTGCCCCTATGCCCAGACATGGACACAATACCAATGCCATTGAAGAAGATTTGTTTGTTACCTCAATTGACGAGCTCATGACCCTACTTCCGATTATTAAGATAAACTTGTTGAAAGCCGGTGTGTTTCCGGGTTGTAATAAAGTTTTCCATCTCTGCTTATCCTCACGAACTGGATGTCCTTTATTGAAGGCAGCCATTCAGTGCCTGATAGATAACAAAGAGATTTTGTTTGAAAAGACTCGTGTTCCACCTATTCCTGTTGAGGATGTTTCTATCATTACCATTTCTGCCAATTCTTCCAGGGTCTCCACCAAAAGACCCGTTAGAATTACATCAGTTCCGAAAGCAGCTCCCTTAATAATCACAATGCCTGGGCCAGTCCCATATACATCAGACAAAAACCATACCGTGGAATTATGGAGGGGATGTCTATTACCATGGTATTAAGCAAGACTGGCCGGCCACCAAAGAGATAAATTCCGAGAAAGAAGACTCCGACATCAATAATATTGCCGGAACTAGCAAAATTACCCGAAGTGGTAGAATCTTTTCTCCAGAAATTGCTCCCCCAAAAGTAGTTTCTGGACCCGTAATTATCCCTGTAGCTGCTCCAAAAGTTGCTCCTACACCCATAATTATCTCTGCAAGTACTCCAATTGACAAAGCCGTTACAACCCCTGTAATCATTCTTACTGACACTCCTGCTGCTGAGTTAACCGAGGCTCAAGGAAAAGGTGTTATGGTTGAGCCTGTACAGACGAAGGCTCAGTCGTTAACTATCCATGAGACCTCCAAGAAAGAAATGGAGGAGATCCTAAAAATTATAAATAAAAGCGACTATGATGTAGTTGAACAATTGGGGAAAACTCCCTCTAAGATCCCCATGCTGGAATTACTACTATGTTCCGAGGCACATGCAAAAGCCTTGGTGAAATTCCTAAAAACAACCCATGTACCTCAAGAGACATCTGCTGATCAATTTCAAGACTGCGTGGCCAGCCTAACTGCGGACAATGGTTTAGGTTTTTCAGATGCTGATCTAACACCAAGGGGAAGAAAGCATAATGAGGCATTTCATGTCTTAGTGGAATGTAGGGGCACCACTCTGGCGCATGTTTTGGTGGACACTGGCTCATCTTTGAATGTATTACCCAAAAAAGCTCTTAACAGACTTGACTGTGAGGGGTTGACTTTGAAGCCAAGCAACATAGTGGTAAGGGCTTTTGACGGCTCGAAGAGGATGGTACATGGGGAGGTAAACATTCCCATAAAGGTTGGAACCTAAACCTTCAATTTAACTTTTTATGTGATGGACATCCGCCCTTCATATTCCTGCTTGCTAGGCCGGCCATGGATCCATAATGCTGGCGCTGTTACCCCTACACTGCACCCGATGCTGAAGTATCCGGTTCAAGGGAAGATTATCACCGTACATGGAGAGGAAGAATACATGATCATCCATCTCAATTCCTTCAGATACATGGAATTGGACGGCGAATTCATTGAAACTACATTTCAACACTTTGAAGAGGTACCCCAAGAGGTGTCAGTGACTAAGGCTGCTCCCAAGATTACAAGGCCTCCACTCCGGATGTCATCTCTGAAGTATGCAAAAGCAGTGGTAGAAGAAGGTGGATGCACAATCTGGTGAAAACTCCCAGATATCCCGTATAAATTTGAGAAGTTTGGCTTAGGTTTCACTTCAAGTGCTCAAAAGGCTGTACGTCGTGCCCGTGCGGGATGGCCACCCTTGAAGATCAGCAACTGTGAGGTCAACGCGGTAGAAGATGGCGAAGATGGTTGCAACCTAGAGGAATGGATCTTTCCGACTGTCAATGGAGGGCTCAACAATTGGGAGGATAGAGACTTCATCCCAATCACTTTCATCCCTCAGTAATTTATCTTTACATTTTGTTGGATCTGTAATATTCAATAAAATTCACACTCTTAAACCTTGTGTCTTACCCGAGGCACAATGGTCCATTTGTAAGGGTTATTAACTCATTTTTCATATGACATCAATGAATCATGGACGTTTTCGCATTCAAACTTTTGTGCTTATTGTTTTTCTTTTACATTTTACTTTCTTTCAAAGATAGCTATACCCTTACACACACCCATACTCACAATGCAAGTATACACCCATTCTGGATCCCATGGGTAACGATACTGCTATAGCCTTTTGTGACTCTGAGAATCTGATCTTTCAAGCCGAAGACAAAGGTGAGGAAGATTGTGAAGTACCAGGGGAACTTGCCAGATTGCTACAACAAGAAGAGATAACCATTCAGCCTCACGGGGAACCCGTGGATACGATCAACCTAGGTACCGAAGAAGATAAAAAGGAGGTCAAAGTGGGTGCCAATCTGGAACCCAGTATCAAGAAGCGTCTGATTCAGTTGTTGCATGATTATGTCGAAGTCTTTGCCTGGTCATATGAAGACATGCGAGGACTTGATGAAGATATTGTGGTACATCGTCTGCCTACAAGAGAAGATTGTCCGCCAGTAAAGCAAAAGGTACGTCGAATGAGGCCTGATATATCAGAAAATATTAAAGCAGAGGTCATGAAGCAATTTAACGCTGGATTCTTAGATGTCACCTCTTACCCCTAATGGGTTGCCAATGTTGTTCCCGTGCCCAAAAAAGACGGAAAAGTGCGAATGTGTATGGACTACAGAGATTTGAATAGGGCAAGCCCTAAGGATGACTTTCCACTCCCCCACATTGATATCCTAATTGACAATACGACACAACACAAAGTGTTTTTCTTCATGGACAGATTCTCAGGTTACAACCAAATCAAAATGGCACCTGAGGACATGGAGAAACAACATTTGTCACGCAGTGGGGCACATTCTGTTACAAGGTGATGCCATTCATACTGAAGAACGCTGGGGCAACCTATCAGCGTGCCATGGTAGCTTTATTTCACGACATGATACAACATGAAATAGAAGTCTACGTGGATGATATGATATCCAGATCGCAAACAGAAGAAGAGCATCTTGATCACTTACAAAAGCTGTTTGAGAGATTGAAGAAGTACAAACTGAGGTTGAATCCCAACAAGTGCACATTCGGGGTACGATCTGGTAAGCTCCTAGGCTTTATCGTCAGTAACAAAGGTATCGAGGTCGATCCTGCCAAAGTTAAAGCAATACAAGAGATGCCTGCTCCTCGTACTGAGAAGGAAGTCAAAGGATTCTTGGGGCGTCTAAATTATATTGCCAGATTCATCTCTCACCTAACAACTACTTGTGAACCAATCTTCAAACTATTGAAGAAAGATCAAGTAGTCAGGTGGAATGATGAATGCCAAATTGCTTTTGACAAAATCAAAGAATACTTACAAGAGGCTTCTGTGTTGATGCCACCAGTCGAGGGAAGACTGTTGATTATGTATCTGACTGTTTTAGAAAACTCAATGGGGGTGTGTATTGGGGAAGCATGACGAGTTTTTCCGAAAAGAGCATGCTATTTACTACCTGAGCAAAAAGTTTACCGACTATGAAACTAGATATTCACTGCTCGAGAAAACTTGCTGCGCTCTGGCATAGGATGCTCACCGGCTAAGACATTATATGCTGACTCATACTACCTTGTTGATATCTAAGATGGACCCGATAAAGTACATCTTCGAGAAGCCTGCTCTTTCTGGGAGAATAGCGAGATGGCAAATGATCCTGACAGAATATGACATACAATATACTACCCAGAAAGTTATAAAGGGTAGTGTACTAGCCGACCACCTTGCTCACCAAGCTGTGGAAGACTACCAATCCATGAAGTTCGATTTTTCGGATGAAGACATCATGACATTAGACAACTGTGAAGAATTCAGGCCATATGACGAACCTGAACAAGGATCTCGATGGACCCTGTTCTTTGATGGAGCCTCTAATGCACTCGGAAATGGTGTTGGTGTTGTACTCATATCTCTGGAAGGGTGTCATACTCCTTTTACTTCTAGACTTTGCTTCAATTGTACAAACAACACGGCGGAATACGAAGCGTGCATCTTTGGTCTCAGAGCTGCCATAGACTTGGGGATCAAATCCTTGGATGTATTTGGAGATTCAGCTTTGGTCATCAGTCAGATCAAAGGGGAATGGGGCACCAAACACCCAAACCTTATCCCTTACAAAGAACATGTTTTGACATTGCTACCACATTTTGAGAAGATTACCTTCGAGCATTTCTCGTGAGAATAAAATCAGCTAGCAGACGCTCTAGCCACAATGTCATCTATGTTTAAACTTAATTTGGATAACAAGACTCCCCAGATCACCATCGAACGAATGGATGAACCAGCACACTATCACGAGATTAATACTGAAAAAGTAGTGGACCAAACATGGTTTCACGAAGTCAAGAGGTATCTCGAGGCTCAAGAATATCCAGAAGGAGCTTCAATCAATGATAAGAAGTTCTTAAGGAGATTTTCTGCTAAGTTCTTCCTTAGTAATGGCATCCTGTACAAACACAATCATGACTCTGTGTTACTTCGGTGCGTAGATAAGGTTGAAGCTGAAAGGATCATGGCTGAATTACACGAAGGCACTTTTGGCACCCATTCTAGTGGGAATACGATGGCAAAGAAAATCCTACAGGCAGGATATTTTTGGTCTACCATGGAAGCAGATTGCTATCAACATTCTCGAACCTGCCATAAGTGTCAAATTTATGCTGACAAGGTGCATGTACCTCCGGTTCCTCTGAATGTCTTGACGGCTCCTTGGCCCTTTGCTATGTGGGGAATAGATATGATAGGGGAAATTAAGCCGACAACCTCCAATGGACACCGCTTCATCCTAGTGGCCATTGACTATTTTACAAAGTAGGTGGAAGCAGCCTCCTTCGCTTCCGTCACCAAGAATGTTGTTGCCCGTTTCATCAAGCAAAATCTCATTTACCGGTACGATATCCACGAAAAGATCATCACTGATAAAGGTACAAATCTCAACAACACTATGATCACCGCCTTGTGCGAGCAATTCAAGATTCAACATCACAGTTCTTCTCCATATCGGCCGAAGATGAATGGTGCTGTAGACGCTGCAAATAAAAACATTAAAAAGATCGTACAGAAAATGACAGTCACATACAAAGACTGACATGAGATGTTACCATTCGCTCTCCACGGGTATCATACTACGGCTCGCACATCAACCGGGGCAACACCCTATTCTCTGGTTTACGACATGGAAGCTGTCTTGCCTATCGAGGCTCAGATCCCCTCTCTGAGGATTATGAATGATGCAGGGTTAAACGAAGACGATTGGATCCAGACTAGACTTGATCTACTGAATTTGATTGATGAGAAGAGAGTTACTGCTGTTTGCCATGGTCAAATGTATCAAAAAAGGATGATCAAAGCTTTCGACAAGAAAGTCAGACACCAAGTGTATCAAGTTGGGAATCTAGTGATCAAACGCATCATCTTGCCACAAGGTGATCCCAGGGGCAAATGGACTCCTACCCATGAAGGACCATTTATAATCAAAAACATTTTCTCTGGTGGGGCAATGATCTTGACTACCATGGATGGTGACGACCTGCCGCACCCTGCGAATGCGGACATAGTCAAAAGATACTACGCATAAGAGGCCCGTTAGGTTGACATACCTAGGAAAAACAAGGGCATCCCGGCGAACCAAAAAGGTTCGGTAAAAAATTAGGGATAAAACAAAAAAAATTTGTACACCCGACAAGTTGAAAACCCGAAAGGGCAACTTGGGCAAAAAAGGGTTTTCCGGTGGACTGAAAACCCGAAAGGACGGTCCAGGCAAAAGTTAGGGAATTAAAGCGTACGACTATGTCCCGTTGGACCACTTTATGGACAAACTTTGGCTTCCACTAAAAAACTCAGAGTTTCTGATCAATTCAATCAGCTTCGGACAAGGCAACAAATAGAGAAGACGCTCGGAGATACGAAGGCTATAGCAGAATGGAAACCCCATGGGATTGTCACACATAACTATCTTTTCTTTGTATCAAAATTTTCTTTTTTACAATAACATTCTCTTACTAGAATGTTTGTCTCCTTGTACTAAAATACTTACTAGAAGTCAATACAAAAATATTCCTTTTAAAGTGCAAAAACTATTTGTCTTTTCTTTACACTTGTGTTTTGTTTACAAAAACGTCCAATGATTCATTGTTGAGCATATGCATTTGAACATAATTACTGTTTACAAATAAATGAAATGAAAAGAGACAATTACTGATAGATTGAAAGGATAGGAAAATATCTCTAAGCTATTCCATAAGTAACCCCTACAGTACGTCATTTAAATCCCCAGTGGAGCAAAGTTTCAAATTGTGAATCCCCAGTAGAAGTCGTCAAACTTCTCAGGATTCCCCAGTAGGATTTTACAAGCAGTACATGGCATTGCCCTTACAACAGAGTTTATTTATCTCGACAGAAATTCATCAATACTTAGACTTCACAACATGAAGACTTATATGCCATATCCTCAGCAGCAACCAGGGATTTATTTTCCCCAATCTAACAACAGTGCAGCAAACTAGCTCATATACGCATACATTGCATCCACATATCATAAACATTGATAACACGAATGCATTATACTATGCATTTCATACAACATAAACATTATGTTTTAGCTAACATTTTACCCTTTTCAGGATAAGATTAACAGCTACCATTTACAATATTCAAAAACTGATACAGACCAGATACGCTCCAAACGCGGATGCCATCCTGATACTCATTCAGATTCAACTTTTGATATAGTTCAGATACGCTCTAGACGCGGATGCCATCCCGATACTCATTCAGATTCAACTTTTGATACAGTTTAGATACGCTCCAGACACTGATGCCATCCTGATACTCATTCAGATTCAAATTTTGATACAGTTCAGATACGCTCTAGACGCGGATGCCATCCTGATACTCATTCAAATTCAACTTTTGATACAGTTCAGATACGCTCCAGACGCAAATGCCATCCTGATACTCATTCAGATTCAACTTTTGGTACAGTTCTGATATGCTCCAGACACGAATGCCATTCTGATACTCATTCAAAATCAACTCTCAGCTACAATTCAGATACGCTCCAAACACGGATTCCATCCCGATACTCATTCAAATTCAACATTCAGACACAGTTCAGATACGCTCCAGACACTGATGCCATTCTAATATTTAATCAAAGCCTCTTCCAGATACAGTACGGATACGCTCCAGACACGGACGCCATTCTGGTACTCATTCTTTCAGCTTACAAATCACAACTTTCTATCACCTCTCCAAATGGCATCTATAAGCCAATTCCTTCTATCGTCGCATCTCCAAGTGCAAATTTCTGGGCACTCTAATGTCCAATCATCTTCCACCTTCGAGTCACGAATGGCAAAACTAGCCAGTCTAACTCTTCAGGTTTAAGAAGATTGAACAGGGGCAGCTGTTGTACCCCAAAATTTTCCCTCTCAATTATCAAGGATTTTCACAAGATCTCCTTTGGATCATGACTGCATTAGGGTTTGACCAGCTCAAGACACCTCCTCATGCACTGATGACCAAAATTAGGGTTTGAGTTTGCACAAGGATTTTTGGACCATGAATTCTTCATATGACTTTAAAGGATCATTATGGACCCCCAAGATTACTCATGTCAAGTTTCAAACCTTGAATCACACTTTTGATCAGTCAATTGAACAATTGACCTAAAAAATGAGATGTGTTGGGAAAAAGTCAACCATGGCCAATTTATAGTCAAACTTCATAATTTTTTATCCACATAAACATCTTAGACTCATATGTATCATTTGATCAAGTTTTGACCATAACTCCTCAAGAAATTTGATCAAATCATCAAAAGGGCAAAATGGTCAAAATTAGGGTTTTGACTGAGAAAAGGCAATTTCTGATTTTTTTTGACCTAGAAAATGATCAATTGGTTTGAAGTATGATTTAAAGATTTCAATTTCATAGTTTTAACCTAATGGCATGACCCAAAACATTACAAATCCATTGGATTGACAAATGAATTTTTCAGTCAACTGGTCAAAAGTCAACTATATACTGAAAAGTCAAACTTTGACTTTTTGGTCAAAAGTAAATGCCAAGGATCACAATTCATCAAAACATGTCAAAATGTGAAACTTGTTCATCAAGAAACCAATGATTTATGATTTGGATTTGAAAAGTTGAAAAATTTTAACTTGGAAATTTTTCTAAGTATAGAAAATTTCTTATTTTTTCTAAACTTTGAGTCAAATTTTCACCATGATGCAAGATGATTCAAAGGAAACATCCAACATGAAAGTTGTAGATCTCCATAAAATCTAAAACTTTTCTTCACACAATTTCTCCTAAAAATTCTTGGATCTCAAGATATAATTTTGTGAATACATGCTCATGAACCAAAATAACTTAGTGCAATTTTGCCCTAATTAGGCAGATTTTTGACCTAACTTCATGACAATTTTTCACATAGTTCCAAAGGTAATTTCCAAAATAATTTCAAATATGGGTTGTAGGTCACATTTCAAGCTTTCCAAAATGTCCAAGAACTCCTTGAGATCATTCTTGAGTAGGGAGAATCGAGGAGTTGAAGTTGGTGATTTATCACTTTGATTTCAAGCCATTTCATGAAGAACAAAATTCAAATCCTCAAGCATGCTGAACAAATCTTACTTTGCAGGCTCCTAACTTGACTTTCACTCCATAATTAAATATTTTCACAATTGTTGGAAGCTTTTAGCCAAGCATTGAATGTATTGTACAAGAACAATTCCATTTTTGGCACAAATGTGCCATTTCCATTTTGATAAAGCACAACTTTTACAATTTTCCACTCCTTGAGCCTTGCACTTGTTTTCTATGCACACAAGGAAAGCCAAAACCAAAAGCAAATTTCCTAAAACCTCTACCAAACTAGACCATGCTTGTACAAACTTAGGGACTTGTCTCCTCACTTTTCTTCAAAAGCGAGTAATAGAGCCAAAAGGCTATAACTCAGAAATCTTGAGAAAGCTTGAGGTCTAACCTCTTCCATACTAATACACAAGTGTATTGGAACCTAAGATACAAATTCTAAGACTCAAAAAAACTCCCAAACACTTTGCCATTGAAAATATTCCATAGCTTGACAGTTTTGCATTTTACACAACCATCTCCAAAACCACTCGTGCGTTTTAAGTTCTAACCACTTGAACACTTAGTATACATCATACCTAAGTAATCCAGACCCCTGTTCCCTTACTGCAACTCTTCCTCCTCCATGCACCATTTTCAAATATCAAGCTTGCAGGTTGACTTGAGTAGGGATATTCAGAGGCTTTCAAGACAAGATAAGGATTGGAATACACTCAGGGAGGTCCAGGCAAGCTAAACAGATCCTCAAGCCTTCTCAAAACTTGCTCAAACTCCATTCACGATCTCAACTGAAAGAGGTAAAAACTCAAACTTCTATCTCTTCATACAAGCATCCTTTGGTCTTGATTTGTGAAAATAAAATGTAGATATCCTTGCACTAAAGCCAACCATGTTCATAGATTTCATTTATATTCATTGTGTATAGAGAATTTTTGGATTTGAATTTTCTGTAAAAATTAGGTTTCAAATTAGGGCAAGCAAAATTAGCTTTGATCTTTGACTTTTAGTTTACATAAGATATATGGTTGAACTCGTGAGAAGAAACACTGTAATTTTCATGTTTGGACTTTCCATTTTCATGGAGAAATGAGAGAGATACAAGTGGTCCGGCCATGGCTCAAGGTTGAAGATGAAGTTGCCTTCAGGAGGCGTTTTCTAATATATACTTATCTTTGTGTTTCTATAAACGAATATACAGCCACCCCAGTGGTAAGACAGCGCGCAAAAATGCCATAAGTCACGGGTTCGAGCCTTGGCGCCTGCCTTTTGCATTTTTTCTCACATTTTTTCCATTTTTTGTCACTTTTCAGCGCTGGGCTTTTTGTTTCATTGGGCCTTGTGATTTTTTCTAACATGCTACCTCCTATTTACTTGCAGCACCCCTGGCCCATATAATTTTATTTATTTATTTTGTTTTCATTTTATTAAATTTATTTTTCTTAATATTAAAAATCATAAAAAAATATAAAAATGATAGATTTATATTTTAGCTTATTTTATTTTATTTTATTTTTTCTCACAAAAAATATATTTTATTTAGTTATATATTACCTATTTTATTAAATAAACTTTGTAAATTAAATTAGGACTAGTTTAATATATATTTTTCTTTATACTCATTAAATATTTATTTTACTATAAAAAAGAGACCAAAATATCTCATAGGGCCATATTTTATTTTCAAGACAAAAATACAAAAAAAAAATACTTACTTTTTCTTAAAGAAATTTATTCTCTTTTAATCAAATAGAATTAGGGTTTATTCAAAATCTTTTTTTCTAAAAAATATTTTATTTTCTTAATTGATTTAAGATTGATCTTGATTTATTTATTAGGTTTAGGTTAAAACCCTTTTTCACATAAAAAAACCAAACAAAATCTTATTTGCATTTACATACCTTTACATATTTAATTCATTTTTGTATTTTATTTATTCCAATATTTATACATATTCAATTTGGTTGTAATATCTTAATTAGGTTTACATTATTGCAAATCCCCATTCATAAATTGTATACCCCCTCCCATAAATGTTGTAATAGCGTAAGACATTTAAATTTCTCAATTTATCGCTTTTATATAACATGCTAGTAATTAGGGTTTGTATGGCAAGATAAAATCAACCAAATAGAAAACCCTAATCCAAGACAAAATCAAACATGAAAATGGTACACTTGCACACAAACACCCCTAGGGTTACTCCACTTGGTCGCCTTATACAAAAATGACCATATTACGCATGTAAGGTATCTTAGCAAGACAAACAAATACAAGATCATAGTCCCTCGATGACGCTATTCAAAGTTGCCTTACAAAATGATCTTAGTCCCTCAAAAAATACTAAGATACCTTGGAACATTGCTAATCAAGGCTATACGATGACCCACGCCCGTCCCGTTTACATCCAAAGATAGGGTTGCTTACCAAATCAATGGTAAGACAACAATATCAAAGGAAAAGAAAATGAACAAGAAAGACATTTGAGTAGGTAGATTACTTTTAGTTACTTGCTCCATTTCAAAACAAATATTCTTGCTATTTTCAAAACAAATACACACATTTCCAAATATCTTACAAAATTGATTTTTTTTCTTTCCAAAAAGATCAACATCTTTGTATACATTCTTACGAACGAGAATCATTACAAAGATTGCCTAAACAATGGCCTCTTTACAAAATACTTTAAAAAACCACACAAAGCATAATTTCAAACAAAAAGCAAGTGATCTAGCAAGTAACTAAGAGCCCATGGAAAACCATGGATGAAGAGGGTGCTAATACCTTCCCTTTTCATAATCTACCCCCCGAACTCAAGAAACAACATTTGCGATAAAACGAAAAATAATCAAGTCAGTTCTCCCACCGCAACACAGTTGCGTTTATAGAGGATTTCGTTACTGAGGAAGAATTTAGTAGAAAATCTTCTCAAGAACTTCTTATCATTGAGTGAAGCTCCATCCGAATACTCTTGGGCCTTGAGATACCTCTTAACTTCATGGAACCAAGGCTTGTCCACTACTTCTTCAGTATCAATCTCGTGAAAGTAAGTTGGTTCATCCACCCGCTCAATGGTGATATGAGGAGCCTCGTTATCCCACCTAATTTTAAACATGGATGACATAGTGGCTAACGCATCCTCTAGTTGATTTTCCTCTCGTGGAAAATGTTCAAAGGTAATTTTCTCAAAATATGGGATTAATGTCAACACATGTTCTTTGTAAGGGATGAGATTAGGATGCTTCATGTCCCATTCTCCTTTGATCTGACTGATGACTAAGGCTGAATCTCCAAATACCTTTAAGGACTTGATTCCAAAATCTATGGTGGCTTTGAGACCCATAATACACGCTTCATATTCCACCATATTATTGGTATAGTTGAAACAAAGCCTCAGGGTGAAGGGAGTAGGACATCCTTCAAGGGATATGATCACAGCGCCTATGCCATTACCGAGTGCGTTGGATGCTCTGTCAAAAACCAAGGTCCATCGGGATCCCTGTTCAGGTCCTTCATATGGTGTGAGTTCTTCACAATTGTTTACCAACATGATGTCTTCACCTGGGAACTCGAATTTCATGGACTGGTAGTCATCCACAGCCTGATGAGCAAGGTGATCGGCTAGCACACTGCCCTTTATTGCTTTTTGGGTAGTGTATTGAGTGTCGTATTCAGTCAGGATCATCTGCCATCTTGCTATTCTTCCAGAGAGGGAGGGCTTCTCTAATATGGATTTAATTGGATCCATCTTGGATATCAACAAGGTAGTATGGGTCAACATATACTACCTTAGCCGGCGAGCAGCCCATGCCAGAGCGCAACAAGTTTTCTTGAGTAGTGAATATCTGGTTTCACAGTCAGTAAATTTTTTGCTTAGGTAGTATATTGCATGCTCTTTTCGGACAGACTCGTCATGCTTCCCTAACACACACTCTATTGAATTTTCCAAGACAGTCAGATACATGATCAAATGTCTTCCCTTAATTGGAGGCATCAAAATAGGAGGCTCTTGAAGGTACTCTTTGATCCTGTTGAAGGCAGCCTGACAGTCGTCGTACCAATCCAGCACTTGATCTTTCTTCAGTAATTTGAAGATTGGTTCACAAGTAGAGATTAGGTGGGAAATGAATCTGGCGATGTAGTTTAGTCGTCATAAGAATCCTCTGACTTCCTTCTCGGTGCGAGGAGCAGGCATTTCTTGTATTGCTTTTACCTTTGCAGGCTCCACTTCGATACCTTTACCGCTGACAATGAAGCCTAGGAGTTTACCAGATCTCACTCCAAATGTGCATTTACTCGGGTTCAACCTTAGTTTATATTTCTTCAGTCTTTCAAAAAGTTTCTATAAATGGTCAAGGTGTTCCTCTTCAGTTTAAGATCTGGCTATCATGCCATCCACGTAGACCTCTATCTTGTGATTTATCATATCTGGAAACAGAGCTACCATGGCGCGCTGATAAGTTGCCCCAACATTCTTCAACCCGAATGGCATAACTTTGTAACAAAACATACCCCACTGCGTGACGAAGGTCATTTTATCCATGTCCTCAGGTGCCATTTTGATTTGGTTGTACCCGAAGAAGCCATCCATGAAGGAGAATACTTTATGCTATGCGGTGTTGTCAACCAGAATATCGATGTGGGGAAGCGGGAAATCATCCTGAGGGCTTGCCCTATTCAAGTCTCTATAATCCACACACATGCGTACTTTACCGTCCTTTTTAGGCATTGGAACAACATTGGCGACCCATTATGGATAAGAGGTGATGGCTAAGAATCCAGTGTTGAACTACTTCATGACTTCAGTCTTGATCTTCTCTGACATTTCTGGCCGCATGCGACAAACTTTCTGTTTTACCGGAGGGTAGTCTTCTTTTGTCGGCAGACGATGGACCATGATATCCGCGTCGAGTCCTGGCATGTCTTTGTATGACCATGCAAAGACCTCAACATAGTCATGTAGTAACTGAGTTAAGCACTTCTTGACACTAGGTTCCAGATTGGCACCTACCTTTACTTCTTTCTTGTCCTCTTCGGTTCCTAAGTTAACTGTGTCAACTGGCTCTTCGTGGGGCTGTATGGTCCTTTCTTCCTGTTGTAGTAACCTGGCTAGTTCCCCTGGCACCTCACAATCTTCCTCACCTTCATCTTCGGCTTGGTAGATCAGATTTTCAAATTCACAATAGGCCATAGCAGAATCGTTACCCATGGGATCCTGAGTGGATGTGGATCTGCATTTTGATATGTGAGTGTGTGTAAGAGCATATCTATCTTTGAAAAAATAAAATGTAGAAAAAGAAGAACAAAGAGCGTAAAATTTTCATGCAAAAACGTCCATGATTTATTGATGACATATGAAAATGAAGTAACAACCCTCACAAATAGACCGTTGTGCCTCGGGTAAGATACAAGGCTTTAAAGTCTATATTGTTTAATTATTACAAGTTCGACAAAAAATTAAAGACAATTACTGTTGGATAAAAGAAATAAGGACAAATTCTTTGGCTTCCTAGTTGTTGAGTCCTTCGCTGATAGTTGGTAAAATCCATTCTTCCAGGTCACAACTGTCATCACTATCTTCCACTGGGTTGAATCCATGGTTGCTGATCCACAAAGGTGGTCCCCCGGAACGAGCACGACGAACATCTCTCTGGGCTCCTGAAGTAAAACCCAAACCAAATTTGTCATATTTGTAGGGTATATCCGGAAGTTGGCCCCAAATGGTACACTCACCTTCTTCGACTACCGGCTTGGCATCTTTCAGAGAAGCCATCTTCAGCGGAGGTCTGGTAATTTTCGAGACTTTGGAAATAGTCTTGGTTGCTGCAACTGTTTGTGGGACTTCCTCGAAATGCTGACACAGAGTTTTGATGAATTCACCATCCATTTCCATATTCCTTAAGGAGTTCAGGTGACTGACCATATATTCCTCCTCTCCATGGACAATGGTGATTTTTCCCTTGATTGGGTACTTCAACAACTGATGTAATGTAGAGGTGATGACACCAGCGCCATGAATCCAAGGCCGGCCCAATAAACATGAATAGGAATGAAGGATATCCATCACATAGAAAGTTGAATAAAAGTTCTGAGTTCCAACTTTGATGGGGATGTCCACCTCCCCGTGCACCATTATCTTTGAACTATCGAAGGCACTTACCACTATGTTGCTGGGTTTTAAGGTCAAACCTTCACAGTCTAGTCTATCCAGAGCCTTCTTAGGCAACACATTCAATGATGAACCAATATCTACCAGGACATGGGCCAAAGTAGTGCCCCATGCATTCGACAGAGACATGCAACGCATCATTGTGTTTCCTCCCTCTAGGTGTCAGATCAGTATCATAAAAGCCCAAACCGTTATCAGCTGTCAAACTAGCCACACAATCTTAGAATTGGTCAGCAGAGGTTTCCTGTGGCACATGTGAAGTTTTAATAAATTTCACCAAGGCCTTCGCATGAGCTTCGGAGCACAACAGTAAAGCTAGCATATAAATCTTTGAAGGGGTCTGCCCTAGCTGTTCGACTACATTATAGTCATTTCTCTTTATAATTTTCAAAATTTCTTCCATCTCTTTCTTGGAAGCCTTTGGGATAGATACTGACTGCACCTTCATCCGGACAGGCTCAACCAAAATGTCTTTGCCCTGAGTCTCGATCGACTCGGTGATAGGGGTGTTAGCAGGGGTAATCACAGGAACTGTAGTAGTAATATCAGCAGGAACAAAAGCAAGAATGATCACAGGACCAGTAACAACTTTTAGAGGAGCAATCTCAGGGGATAACACTCTTCCACTTCTGATTATTTTGCTGGTTCCCACAATGTTGCCAATGTTGGGGTCAACCTTCTCAAAAACCGGGTCTTCATCAGCCAACCAATCTTGCTTGACGCCATGGTAGTAGACGTCACCCTCATAGTTCTAGGGAACAGTTTTGTCTGAGGAGTATGGATCGGGCCTGACATAGTAATTATCAGTGGAGTCACCTTCGAAACAGATGTAATCCTAACGAGTCTTTTGGTGGAGACCCTGGGAGGATTGGCGGAAATGGTTATTATTGAAACATCCTTGTAAGAAATGGTTGGAACGGGAGTCTTTTCAAACAAAGTCTCTCTGTCATCCATCAAGCACTGGACACCCGCCTTCAATAAATGACAACCAGTCGGTAGAGATAAACAGAGGTGGCAGCCTTCGCCACAGCCCAGAAATAAACTGACCTTCAACAGGTTCCTTTTGACAGTTAGGAGAGGAGTAACAAGTTCATCAACAATAGTAACAAACACATCATCTTCAACAGCGTTAACACCACAGCTATGCTTGGGCATAGAAGCAGTGATAATATTTGTGATCTCAGGAGCGTTAAATTCAATTTCCTCTTCCTCGAGAAGGTCTTGAACCTTGTTTTTCAAACCCATCAGTCGTTTGTATCATGACCTGGACTTTCTGAATGGTAAGCACAACGAGCATTTGGGTTATAACAGGGAGAGGCAGTATTGGGATTCTTTGGAGCTTCTCGCAAGGTTACCAGATTAGATTTCAATAAATGCGGAAAAACTTGAGACAACGTCATATTTATCCGGGTAAACTGTCTTACCGACCTTTCCTTTCTAGACTGATTGTTCCTTTGTTGAGTAGTTACAGGCTTAGATATCTTGACAGCCCCTACCGCTAGACGGAGTTCAGTTCTGTCCTGATTCCTATGGTCATATATAACACTGACCTCCTTCTTTCTGCTAAAGGGCTTCTTTATCGCGCTCGAGGATGCATCTCTTTAAATTTTCCCACTTTTATACCTGCTTCCACCCGTTCACTGGTCATGATTAATTCAGTAAATCCAGCCAAGGAGCTTCCGATCAAGTGTTTGAAGAATTGACCAGATAGCGTGCCCAAGAACATATCCACCAATTCTCTGTCAGATAGAGGGGGTTGGACCCTTCCCGTGAGATCTCGCCATTTTTGAGCATAGGTTTTGAATCCTTCACCTGTACCCATAGACATGCCTTGCAACTGTGTCCGTGTTAGAGCTAAGTCAGGATTATACTGGTATTGCTTGTAAAAAGCGGCTGCCAAATCTTCCCAATTGCGGATGTTGGTCCCTTCCAACTGATAGAACCAATCCAACTACGTCCCTGACAAGCTTTCTTAAAAGAAATGCACCCATAGATTCCTATCTGCAGTATGGGGTGAAATTTTCCTGACGTATGATCTCAAATGAAGCTTTGGACAAGAGACACTGTCATATTTAGCGAAAGTGGGGACCTTGAATTTTTGCGGTTTGACAACCCCTGAGATAAGTCCTAGCTCCTCAAAATCCAACCCGAGTACCTTCTGGATCTCCATAGCATTGAGACGATCTTCCAACTGTTTGTATTTGTCGTCAGCTGGAGGATACTGCTCTTTAGATTAGTCAACCTCTTCTTCCTCTTCAAATTCTAGAGGGTCAGTCACTTCCTTGTTTTTCCTTTCTTGATTATCCCTTTCACCCGATGATGTTGTGAAGTCTAGAGTCCGCCTGGCTGGTCCTTTGAACCTTCTTCCCAAATTCAAAACACCAATTGATTTCTTCGCTTTCTTCTTCTTTTCTTTGATTAGCAGAGTTTTCAAATCCTCTTGTCCTTTTGCCAGAGTCAAGAACATTTGTTGAAACTGGGCGTTCTGCGCCTGGAGATCTTTTACTGTCTGTTCAATATCCATCTCACTGAAAGAAACAATAGAAATATAAGGAGACCTGTTGTAAGAAACCTGTTTGTGTTATGATGAATGAAGATGCATATGCAAATGATTTCAAGGAAATTAGAGATTTAAATTTGCTTTAGACAAAAAAAAGGAACACACGTTATATTAATAAATCCAAGTTTGAGTACATCATGCCTCTTTGGGCTTACAATGAAAGAAATAAAATACAAAAACTCCTAAGATAAAAATTTGAACGCATCCTCTTTGGTGCGATGTAGGCATTCAAACTCCGCTCTTCATGAAGCTGCTTGGTGAGTTCCATAACTTTCTTCTCGCTGGCGTAGAATTGGGCTTCAAAAGTGTCTCGTTCTTCCTTAAGCTGTATCCAATCCCTTTGTAAGTCTTCGAGAGAGGTGGGCATGTTAGGATGAAGGATAATGTATGGGACATCTCCTTCAACAACAAGCTCTATGATTACTGGGAGAATGGAGGGGTAAGGCATTGTGAGACTCTGAGCGCGAGCCCTTACCCACCTAAGGTAAGGTTCAACGGGAATGGAATTCTTGTGCCCCAATGTCCTACTGTCCACCTTGGTTACCATCCTTCAGGCTCGTATAAACCTCTGACGATAGTATTGATTGTCACTTTCATAGTCAAACACTACACCTTGGATGAGCGCGTCATATGGGCCATCTCTTCGTGCGTACCCAAACTGTCGCAGAGCTAAGCAATGGTTATAAGTGATGCCTCCCATAATGCCAAGCATAGGAACATTAGGGAATTCCCCATAACGATCGATGATAGTAATGTCCTCCAAAGATCGAGAACACCAGTAGATATCTGAATGCCTGAGTGACATCAGCCTGTTGGACCACCTCAAACCTTGCTCATTCTTCACAACGGATCGGGGAAGATATGAAACAAACCATTTAGACAACAAAGGAGTACAACACACGAGGGTTCCCCTTCTCTTCATGGTGCGAGCTTGGAGAGAATGCAACATATCTCTCAACAAAGTAGGCACCAAATTGTGATATAAAAAGATTTTGACAGCATTCACATCTATAAGTTGGTCAGGATTTGGAAACAAAACCAACCCATAGATGAGAAGAGCCAAAATTTCTTCGAAATCTTGTAAATCCAGGTTGTTCCAATAGTCTTGAGATTTTTCCAGTAAGAACTTGTCTAATAAACCTTTGACACCACTTCTTGTTTCCCAATTAGCCGTGACGTCAGATTATTTCAAGTGTAAAGCTCGAGAAACCTCTTCAGGGCTTGGGTCTCTTTTGGTACCGTTGAAAGGTAGTTGATCGAGGATAGGAATTCCCAAGATCTGAGAGAACTCTTCCATAGTTGGTACAAGCTGGTAATCGGGGAAGGTAAAGCAATGGTGCAACGGGTCGAAGTATTGGAAAAGCACCTTCATCATATCTTCATCAAAGCTCGAGGTAACCAAGTTGAGAAGTCGTCCATGTCTTTTAGTGAACATAGAATTCTCAGGGACCCTTGACGCTAAATCCTTGAGCTGAAAAGGTACTCGTACAAGGTTGACTTGGATTGTATTCCTGCGAGTGAGAGTCATATCCTACAAAACAGAACAAAGATGAATCTCAAAATCCTTGAAATGGTTAGTCTAAAATGCTATGGTATGATGTCATGATGTTATGTACAAGTATATGCACAAGTTAAATCAAACAAATCCTTAGGTTTAGGCTTGCATGAGGTTTTATAGGTAAGTACCCTCTTGAAGTTTGGTTGGCTCAACCTGTTCTAGTGATAGTAACAAGGTTATAAGGGATCTCAATATCACTGATTTGTCTTCTCGGGCATTGTTTCAGCGCAAGCCTCTTTCATGGTGACCGAAATATCCCAAAAAGCAAAACCTCAATGAGTGTAGTATCGAGTATCTACCAACTTCGGACTGCACCAAAGCCGCTCATCTCACTACGTCCTAATGGCCAAGTTGGTCAAGTAAAGGTTCTAAAAGTCAGTTAGTGCTTCATGACATCACTTAGCGGCCCCGTATTTTCCTTGACTACTCAAGGGTTACCGGTACCCACAAATATGTCACACTAACGTAGCTATTACTTAAACCATGTCGGTATACCCCGCACAATTTCCACAATGTATTGCTACTTACCTATAAGGTATCCCAAATCTGAGTAGAGGATTTAAGCCCAAATAAAGAACCAAAATGTAAAGCATACAAGTCTGTGATATGGTGGGAGAACTAACTTGAAGGTTTTGCGTTTGATCGGAAATGTTGCGGTTAGCAAGAGTCACCATCGAATTTTCTTTTATCCAAAAGGAAAGGTGAAAAAGCACAGGAAAGACCTTTGAGATTATTTCTTGAGTTCGGGGGGTAGATTATGAAAAGGGAAGGTATTAGCACCCTTTTCATCCATGGTTTTCCATGGGCTCTCAGTTACTTGCTAGATCACTGCTTTTGTTTGAAATTATGCTTGGTGTGGTTTTTGAAAGTATTTTGTAAAGAGGCCATTGTTTAGGCAATCTTTGTAATGATTCTTGTTTGTAAGAATGTATACAAAGATGTTTGATCTTTTCGAAAATGTTTTCAAGTTTTGTAAGATGTTTTGAAAGTGTAGGTGTTTGTTTTGAAAATAGAAAGGATGTTTTGTTTTGAAATTGAGCAAGTAATTAGGAGCATTCTACCTACTCAAAAGTCTTTCTTGTTCATTTTCCTTTTCCTTTGACATTGTTATCTTACCATTGATTTGGTAAGTAACCCTATCTTTGGATGTAAACGGGATGGGCGTGGGTCATCGTATAACCATGATTAGCAATGTTGCAAGGTGTCTTCGCATTCTTTTTAGCGACTAAGATCATTTGAAAGGCAACTTAGATAGCGTCATCGAGGGACTATGATTTTGTTTTTGCTTTGTTTTTGCTAAGATACCTTACCTGCGTAATATGGCCATTTTGTATAAGGCAACCAAGTGGAATAACCCTAAATTTATTAAGAAAAGATTTTTAAACAAAACCCTAAATCTATTAATTAAAATAAAAGAAATTAAGTTTATAAGAAAAGTGTTTTGGTATTTTTGTCTTGAAATTATTTATTATATTTTTGGCCTTTTTATATTAAAATAATATATTTTAATTGGTGTAAAATAAAATAAGTAAATAACCTAGTTTTAATTAAATTTACAAGATAATAAGTAAAAATAAATAAGGTCTGATTAATAAAATAATTTTTGTGTGAGAAAAATAAATAAACTAAGTTAAAATGAAAATCTAATATTTTTTGTATTTTTTATGATTTTTTAGTATTAGGAAAATATTTTAAGAAAATAAATAAAATGAAAATAAAGAAATAAAATAAAATTGGGCCAAGGTGAAAATAGCCTGCAGGGGGCTGAGGAATAGAAAAAAAAACATAGGCCCAAAGCTGGAGCCCAGCGCCTGCAAAAAAAGTCTGAAAAAGCAAAAAAATGTAAAAAATACAAAAGGGTATCAATGGGGCTCGAACCCAGGTCCCAAAGGTTACAGGCGCGCGCTTCTACCACTTGGGTGGCTATATATCTGTTAACATAGGAAAATCAATAAATATACAAGGCAAAATGCGACATGATGACTTTATCTTCAACCTCAAGCCAGACCAACTGTAACTTGCTCATTTCTCATCAAAAATGAAAACTGTAAACATGAAACTTGTAGCAAATTTTCTCACGGTTTCAGAAATGTAAAGCATTAAAACTATAGATCAAAGATAAGCTTGAATTTTAATGGCCCTAATCTGAACCCTAAAAATCTCAGAAATTTCAGTTTTAAAATTCTCTAAGCTCAAGCAAAATTAACTATGAACATGGTTAGCTTTAGGGCAATGATATCTACATGTTTTATTCACAAATAAATCATTGATGATGTCTGTATGAAGAGTTCCAAACTTAGAAAACTTACCTAAAACTGGAAATTGAGTTTTGAGTTTGAGCTTGTTTCAAGTGATGGTGATGATCAGGTTAGCTTCCTTGACGTCCCAGGAAGCTAATGCAATGATTAGCTTGAGCAATGGATGGCTGAAATGGTTTGGAGAAGTCAATATGCAGAGCTCTGTTTTTGGAAATAGAGGATGGTGTTAATGGTTTTATAGTTTTATAATAGGGTGTGGGATCAACTCTATATGATGTTTAGAAACTTTAGAAACCAAAAGGCCAAGAAACACACAAGTAGATTATGAGTTTCAAGTTTTTGGTCAGTTTGTGTGAAAATGGAAGTGTGAAGTGTGATTTTAAGTTCTAGGTTCTTTCAAGGCTTGAGCATTCATGTTTTTGTGTCAAATGGTTTGTGTATGTATAAACAAAAGTGTTTGAGAGCTTTGGACAATCAGAAGTACAAGTCTCTAGCTTTTGGCTAGGTTACATGAGTTTGAAGAAAAGAGGGAAACAAGTTTCAAGAAGAGGTACAAGCATGGGATGGCTGATTGTAAGTGTTTGAAAAATTTCTAATGAGTTATAGGACCTGTTTGATCAGAAGAGAACAAGTGTAAGGCTCAAGAACAAGTTTTGTACAAAAAGTCACTTTATCAAAATGACAATGTAACCTTTCTTCCAAAAATGGATATAAAGCTTGTCCATGCATTGAATGCTTAAAGTGAGGCCTCTAATAGATGTGTATACCATTAATCATGGAGTGCCTAACAATTTTGAGGAATGCAAAGTAGTGTTTATGCAACATAGTTTGAATTTGAATTTTGTTCATCACTAAAATGACTTGTAACTAAAGTGATAAAACCCTAACTTCCTCTCTTCGATTCTCCCTACTCAAGAATGATCTCAAGGAGTTATTGGACATTTTGGAAAGCTTGTAATGTTCTCTACAACCCATATTTGAATTGCTTTTGAAGATTCTCCTTGGAACTATAAGAAAGAGTTCCATGAAGTTGGGTCAAAATCCTGACCAAATTAGGGCAAAATTTCACTAAGTGTTTTGTTTTATGACCACATGTTCATAAAATTATAACTTGAGATCCAAGCACTTTTGGAAGAAGTTGTGTGAAGAAAAGTTGTAGATTTCATGGAGATCTACAACTTTGATATTGGAAGTTTCTCTTGAATCATCTTGCATCATGGTGAAATTTTTTCTCAAAGTTATGAAAAAATAAGAAATTTCCAACACTTAGAAAGAGTTCTAAGTTTAGAAATATTGACTTTTCAAAAGAAATATTGACTTTTTGATTTCTTGATGAATAAGTTTCATATTTTGACATGTTTTAATGAATTGTGACCTTTGGCATTTGAATTTGACCAAAAAGTCAAAGTTTGACTTTTCAGTATACAATTGACTTTTGATCAGTTGACTGAAAATTCATCTGTTAATCCTTTGAACTTGAGTAATATTTTGAGCCATGTTATTAGGTCAAAATAATTAAATTGGACTCTTGAGATCATTCCTTAAACCAATTGATCATTTGCTAGGTCAAAAATCAGAAATTGCCCTTTCCCAGTCAAAACCCTAATTTTGACCATTTTGCCCTTTTGGAGATTTGATCAAATTTCTTATGGAGTTGTGGTAAAAACTTGATCAAATGATACATATGAGTTTAAATTGTTGATGTGGATAAAAAATTATGAAGTTTGACTGTAAATTGGCCATGGTTGACTTTTTCCCCAATACAACTGATTTTTAGGTCAACTGCTCAATTGATTGATAAAAAATGTGATCCAAGGCTTGAAACTTGACATGAGTAATATTAGGGGTCCATAATGATCCATGAAAACCATATGGGGGAATTGGAATTCCAAATATACTCGTGCAATCTGAAACCCTAATTTTGGTCATCAGTGCTTAAGGAGGTGTCTTGAGCTGATCAAACCCTAGTGCAGTCTTGAGCCCAAGGAGATCTTCTGAGCAAATTTTTCATAAGTGAAAGGGAAAATTTTGGGGTACAACAAAGTCAAACAAAGAAAGCAAGTAAAGGTGATATATCCCTAAGGTAACCCCACTTTTAAGTTTCTCCCCAGATGAGTCGCCAGTTCTGTAACGCGGTGGGAGAACTGACTTGGTTGTTTTGCATTTGATCATAATTGTGCGGATAGCAAGATTCGCCACCGACTTTTCTTTTATCCAATAAGGAAAGGCTGAAAAGAACAGGAAAGACCTTTAGAGATGTTTTCTTGAGTTCGGGGGGTAGATTATGAAAAGGGAAGGTATTAGCACCCTTTTCATCCATAGTTATCTACAGGCTCTTAGTTGCTTGCTAAATCACTTGCTTTTGTTTGAATGTGCTTGTGGTGTGGGTTTTGAAAGTATTTTGAAAATGTCTTTGTAATGGTTCTCGTTTCTATAAGAACGCGTACAAAGTTTTGTTTCGAAAAATAGTTCAAAGAGGTGTTTGTGGAATGTGTTTTTGAAAGTGGTTTTGAAAAGGGTTTTCTTTGTAATGGCTCTCGTTTCTATAAGAACGCGTACAAAGTGTTTGTCTTTTGAATATGTTTCAAAATGAGAGTGTTGGTGTATAAAATGTTTTTGTTGTGAGCAAGCGAGAAACTAGGAGCGAATCTACCTACTCAAAAGATATTAGATGTTCTTTTCCTCCTCCTTTAGATGTTGCTATCTTACCATCATTTTGGTAAGAAGCCCCATCGTTGGATGTGAAAGGACAAGCGCGGGTCAATCATACAGTCATAGAAGGCAACTTGTGTGACGCTTTAGAAATTTTTCATAAGGGACTAGATCATTTTACCGAAGGCAACATCGAGTGACGTCGAGGGACTACGATCTTTTTTACAAAGGGTCTTTGCTAAAGTGTCCCATGTTTGGGAGACATGACTGTGTTTCCGAGGCAACAAGCGAGGTTACCCTAGAGGTGCGTGTCTGCAAAATTATTTGTTTTCAATTGAATTGTCTTGAAATTAGGTTATCTAGCAGTTGTTTTTATGTCTTTCCATACACGCCTAATTACTATACAGTATAAGGAAAACAATAAATTGCTGAAATTAAAATTCTACGCTATTACAGAGCTTTCAGGAGTGGGGGTACAAATTCACAAATGGGGATGGATCAACATGATTAAAAGTCCAAATAGGAAAACAATACAACCAAATAGAATCGAGACATTAATCGAAATTACAACAAATTTATGATGTAAAATTAATTAACAAAGTAAAGATAAGGAAATAAAAATTCTTGGTATTTGTTTGTGAAAAATTGAAAATAAAATCTATTATACTATTCTTATTTGAGTTTTATTATGTATAAACTAAATATTTTAAAAGAAAGTTTATTAAACTATATATATATATATATATATATATATATATATATATATATATATATATATATATATATATATATATATATATATATATATATATATATATATATATATATATATATATATATATATATATATATATATATATATATATATATATATATATATATATATATATATATATATATATAAAGTTGACAAAATTAATTACAAAGTCCTAAATTAATTTTTTAGTCATTTTTATGTTAATGTTGTAAAGAACTTATTTATGAGAAAAGAAAATCAACATGTCTAAAACTAATCATTATTGTTTTTTTATTTATTTAAAAGAAGACATAGACAAATAGAAAATATTGGGCCTGGGGGTGTGAAAATCGAATCATAGTGTATGGTGTAAAAAGGGTCTGGGGCACTGAGGCCCAACAATGAGAAGCCCAAGAGGTTTTTTTTTCCAAAAAAGAAACTGGAATTAGAAAAGAAAGAAAAACGTACTGGGGGGGTCTCGAACCCAGGACCTTTCCTCCAAACACCAACGCCTTAACCATTGCTCCAATCGACCGTTCATGTATTATGCCAACTTTATTAATATAAAAGGCTAAAATGGTTGAGTGATTGGGCCAGCAGCCCAATGGGCTTACCCAGTTTGGACTAAAGAGAGAAAGGGTTCGAAACCCTAGTGAACAAAGGGAAGAGGCACGCTGCTTGTGTTATATCTTGGTAAGGGGAAGAAAAAAAATCAGATCATTATTATCATTATCAAACCCTATTTCCTATGCTTTACCGTAAAACAAAATCAAACAAGATCCTCCGTTCCCTATAATCTGTGTATCACTCTAAGTCAGTTCTCTATTGCTATTCAACTTTACTTCTCACAACCCATTGCCATTACTAACAATTCTTCTCTAAATCATCCTACTTCTTCTATTTTCGTGCTCTGTAATATGAACTCTCGCGGTTTCTAACAATTCCTTCTTTTCATATTTGGAATTAAAGCAACAATTATGAATATGATGGTATGAAGAAAATTGAGAAAAAGAAAACACTCACAGAATCGAAGTTAGTTCGATGGGACTCCGACTTCGACGAGGTCCAGGTCTGCTTCTACTTTTCTGTTATTCGCCTCTTTCTGGTTCAAAACTTCTAGGGCGACGCGTTGTTGTGTATTGATGGTGTATGAGGTTGAGTTACAGATTAAGGTCGAGGCTTATGGAGAGATGAGGGTCGATGTAGTGATTATGAGAGAGGGTTTTTAGGTTTTCTAGGATTGTGTATAGTTGAGTATGAAGAATGTCTGAATGAGAAATGTTAAGAGAGATTTTGTTGAGAGAAAATTGTAGGGTTTTGTGTAGTGTAGAAAGGAGTATTGAAGGAATGGAGTTATTGTAATGTTCTGTGTTGATGTGAGCTTCAAAGTGAAGATGAAGGGCAGAAGTCAGGTGTGGTCACCGTGGTGATATGATGAGGTTTGTGTGAATATGAGAGGTGAGTTTTTGATGAATTTGCAGTAGAGTTCGTTTATGCAGAGCTTCTGTTTTTGTTTTTCTTTTGGCTTGGTTGTTTTTTTTTTCTTTTGGTTTTTCTAGCTCGTTTTGCTCTCTTACCCTTTTTCCTTATGAAATATTAACTGTTATTATATTGAAAATAAGGGTGAAAAGTGGGGGGAAAATTTCTGGTTTTTAATATTTGTGGTATGCTGACTTTGAACATGTTGAGGTGCAGGCTTTAGGTTGCCTATTTTGTGTAACATTTGGGCTGAGTTTTGGGCAGATTTGGATAGACCTGACTTTGGCATGTTGTGTGAGCTAGGTGATATCTTTCAAACCTATCTCTTTCCTCTTTTATCTTTCAATGAAATATAAAGCCATTTTTCTTTTCACAAAATTTTCTGAAGGGTTTGCATAGGTTAGGAAAATGATGATGTAGTTGAGATTATTGAGCTAGCTAGCTTGTTATTTTGCCTTGTTCTATTTTGTTTCACTTATTACTATTGTTATCTTTATGCTGTATTTGTTCTACTTTGTTGGCTTGTGTGTTTGGCAGCATTTGGGCAACTTACTTTCTATGTTTACAGCAGCAGCTGTTTTGCTGCAATATTTGTTGCAGGTTTGCTGCATTTGGTTCTGCTGCATTGCAGCCTGTTTGCTATTCTATTTGTTTGCAGTTTTGCCCTTGCTTTTGCTTGGACCCTGCTGTATTGCAACCTGTTTTGTTTGTTTGTGTATTTGGCAACCTAGCTGTTGTTTGCCTTGCTATTGCTGCTGTTTTAGCAGTCTGCCTTTGGGTTGCTGTTTTGGCTTGTTGCAATATTTTGTTGCTTGTTGGACAGCCTTGGGATTTATGCTATGTTTCCAAATTTTCTTTTCCTATTTTGTGAACCAAGGCCTAAACCTTGTGATTTGAAAAATAGGAGAAGAGGGATTATGATTAAAAACAAACAACCTTTAAATTTGATCCTAAATACAAAGCCTAATGATGAGTTTTCCTTTTTTTTTGCAAATCATTCTTGCTTGAATTTCCATATATTGATTGCTTGCTAATTTCCCTTTTCTTGTTTCATGAACATGAGGAGTGGATGGAAAACAAGGTAAAGTGAAGAGAAAACCATGGCGAGGTGTGGATGAATTTCTTGAAGATGAAGCAAGAGAAGATTTGAAGAAACAAAATTTCTTTTTGTAAACAAAGCATTGTAATTTATATTTTACTTGTAATGTAATGAACACAAAGCTTGAATAAATTTGTGAGTGATGAAATTTGTTGTACAAATCTTGTATTTTGTTAGAACTTTGAAATTCTCAATTGAATGGTTTGAATGATACATCTTGATTTTGTAACTTGAACTTCAAGCAATCACAAATGACTTTTATAACTTGTATTTCAAGTAAACCATGCACCTTGTACTGCAATCAAATTTCTAAACAAAATAAATGTTTAAGAATTCAATTTCACTTGGTTAACTCAAACCCAAAACCATGGTCATTTAAATGAAAATCTTAATCTTCACATCATGTCCAAATCAAACTTGCATTCAAAATGAACTCGCACGTCATGCTCGATTAAAATGGAACTTTATTGCCAAAACAAACATGCTTTAAGAACATTCATAAATCTTGTAAAATTAACAAACTTCAACGTGAGAATCATAGTCCTAAGAAAACAGTTGTGGTTAAGAACATTCGAAATCAAACAAATGACTTGCGATGATCCGATAATTTTCAAAGTCTTTCAAACATAATTTTCCTTCGATCTTGGAAGATAAACTCGTAAGCGACATCACTTATGACCATATGCAGAAATAATCATCTCACGATCTTGTAATTTGAGGAAATCACATTTCCTAGAAATCAGATGACGGTTACTTAAGATTAGGTCAAAGTCCATGAAGCGACCTCTAAAGTATTCGAATTTTGGTGATCCTCCACACGTAATCAGCTCTTGATTTGTGAAGAGAAATTGGAGATGACGTTAAGGAAAGTCATACGCCAGAAGAATCTCTCAAAAAACATCTAATAATGAAGAAGTTACAATCGCTTGAACTTGGTCTCGCAAAAGGTCGACTTTTGGGTCAATGGAGTCATTTTCAGTCATCTGAACCCTTGACTGAGAAAGCTTGCAATGCGAGGTTTAAAACTTGGTACGAACATCCTTTAGGAGACATGAAGATTTATGTAGACCATTTGGAACCTTTGAGACTCAGTTTTCTTTGGGAAATAACAAACCCTAATTGTTGATTTACTGCCTAGGAAGAGAATCTGTCTGATCAACTTTTGAGCCAAATTGAGTATTTGAGAAACCCTAGGATAGTATTTTGCATGAAAAATGGGAGGGAAAACTTTGGGGTACAACAGAGATGAACCTGCAGAGAAACTCAAGTCTCTTGCTTTGAGATGTGTTGGTAAACCTTCCAAATCTCCTCAAGTCTAGGAATCCGAAGAAGCTCCTTTTGTAAGAGGTTCTAAAGAAGGATCAAATGATGAAGAAATGATATTCTTGATCAAGAGATTTCAGTATCTAGCCAAGAAGAAAATAAGTCCCTCAAGAAGAAGCAGTGGCTTCAGAAGATCTACTTATGAAGAAAGATGACTATAAGGGATGTTTCGACTGCGAGAAGCCTGGTCCCTTTATTGCTGATTGTCTAGAGCTGTAAAAGGACAAATCAAAGAAAGGAAGCTTCCATAAGGACAACTTCAGAAATAAAAAAAAGTCAAGAAGAGCCTCATGGAAACATGGGATGAACCTGACAAATAAGAGGAGTCTAATGAAGAAGAAGCCAATATGGCTTTAATGGCTCTAACATCTTTTGACTCATATTCTTGTTCAAATTCTGAAGAAGCAGAAGAGGTATTTTCTAAACTTTCTCATTATGGTTTAATTACTTTAATTCAAGACCTTATAGATCATTTTCAAGAGAAATCCAGACACATAAAAATGTTGAATAAGAATTTTGAAAAAAAAACAAATGAATTAAAATATCTTCAAATTAGATATGATGATTTAGAAAGAAGTCAAATTGAATAGGTGTCTGATAAACCTTCATATGAGAATGAACTTGCTCTCCATGAGTTTATAATAAGTGGATTTAATAGGATAAAACTTGCTTCCGTGGTTTATTGTGTTAGCATAAGCAGAGGAGAAGACATTGGTTATTCACAAAAACCTGATAATCCAAGGATGAGAACCTTGAATAAACCAATGAAACCTTCTTGCTCTAGATCTACTGAGAGAAGGCTACACTCTCATTTTATACCAGTTGATGATAAGGAAAAGGTTCTGAGCCAGTCATAACCAAAAATTGAAGAGTCCATGGTTTTGAACAACTCAGAACCTAGTACTTCAAAGTCAAAGTTTCTAAACAAAGTAGAACCAAGGACTCAAAAGTAAAAGGTTCCAAACAAGCAAGATCCTAAGACGAGTCCAAGGTTCTGAAAGGTTCACAACCTAAGGCTAAGGGTAATTAAAGACCCAAAATTTCTAAACCAAAAGTCTTGAATGAACCCAAGCCTCATTTCACAAAAGCTTAGATACAAAGTCAGAAGAAGTCTTTCAGAACTAACTCTAAAGGACCTATAAGATTATGGGTACCTAAATTTAAAATTATTTTTGTAACAAATATGCTTTAAGGGATAAGCAAAGAAGTAGTCATGGTACCTGGATAGTGGTTGTTCACGACATATGGCAGTATAAATCATATATTCTAAACCCTAACTCTGAAAGAGGGAGGAACTGGGGGGTTCAGAGGAAACCATAAAGGAAATATTATTGGTACATGTACCATTGGTAATTCCTCCATTTCTATTAATAATGTCTAGTTAGTAAATAAAATACAACATAACCTACTGAGCATTAGTCAATTTTATGACAGTGGTTATGATGTAGTGTTTAATAAGAATAAATGTATAATTATTAATGAATCTAATAAGTCCATAGTGTTCAAAGGTAGGATAAAAGGAAATGTTTATAAAATTAATTTCTCTAAATTGGCTGATCAAAAGGTACTTTGCCTTCTGTCAGTGAGTGATGAAAAATGGATATGGAACAAAAGGTTAGGTCATGCTAACTGGAGATTAATCTCCCAACTTAGGAATTTAAAACTTGTTAAGGGTTTACCATATCTCTATTATCACTCAGATGCTCTTTATGGAGCATGAGAATTAGGAAAAAATAACAAAACTTCTCTTAAAACATAAAACATTGTCTCTACCTCCAAACCCTTAGAACTACTTCACATTGATTTATTTGGTCTAGTTGGTACTGCATCAATCAATGGGAAGAAATATGGATTAATCATTTTTGATGTCTATAACGGATGGACATGGGTTAAATTCCTAAGAACCAAGAATGAGTAATTAATAACATACGTCCAACATATTCTACATACAAGTACAAAATGAAAAACAATAAAAATAAAGTTAGAAGTGATCATGGATGAGAATTTGAAAATGAGCCATTTGAAAACTTTTGTGAAAAACATGGAATTCTCCATGAGTTCTCTTCTCCTAGAACTCTTAAAAAATTGAATTTTTAGAGAGATAAAACAGATCTTTACAGGAAATGGCCAGAACCATGATCTATGAAAACAATTTACCTAAGTACTTGTGGGAAGAAACTGTAAATACAACATGTTATGTTCATAACATATTATACATCAGACATATACTGAACAAAACATCATATGAACTGCTCATAAGAAGAAAACTAAATATATCTTATTTTCACCAGTTTGGATGTGCATGTTACATCTTAAGCAATAAGGTCTATCTAAATAAATTTGATGCCAAATATCAAAAGGATATCTTCTTAGAATACTCTGAACGCTCAAAGGCATACAAGGTGTATAATTCTGAAACCTAAATGGTTGAAAAGTAAATATACATCAAATTTGACGACAAAGAGCCTGGCAATAAAATGTCAGAGCTAGTTGAAAGTTTTGTAGAAATTCAAGTATCTAAAGACACACAAGAAGCTATCAGATCATCAGAAGTTAGTGGTTCAGAAGCTATCATATCATCAGAAGCTAGAGGGTCAGAAGTTATCAACCTCTCAAAAGATGTTGGTTCAGAAGTCTATTCAAATTTTGAAGCTCATATGATGATGAAGCTTCTGAAGAAGCCCATGATGGCTCTTAATAAGCAAATCAATCCAAGAAGACCTTTAAATACATGTCATCACATCCATAAGAGTTGATAATTGGAAACAAAGATAGTCCCCTAAAGACAATATCTACATTCAGAAAAGAAATTTTAATGTTATGACGCATCTCCATTATTGAACCTACCTCTGTTGATGAAGCTCTATCAGATGATGGATGGATTGTAGCTATACAAGAAGGACCTGAACCAATTTCAAAGGAATGGAGTTTGGGATCTGATACCCAGACCACATCAGAAGAACATTATTGGAACAAAATGGTTCTTCAGAAACAAGCTCAATACGTCAGTTGAAGTGATAAGGAATAAAGCCAGACTTGTAGACCAAGGATATAGTAAGTAAGAAGGTATTTATTTCTCTGAAACCTTTGCACCTGTTGCAAGGTTAGAGGCAATCATGTTACTCCTATCTTATGTTGTTAATGATAATATTATTTTATACCAAATGAATGTTAAGAGTGCATTTTAAATGGTGTTATTTCTGAAGAAGTGTATGTCTAATAACCCCTTGGGTTTGAAGATTCAATCCACCTATAATATGTTTTTAAACTTAAGAAATCACTACATGGACTCAAACAAGCTCCTAGAGCTTGGTATAAGAGACTGGGTATGTAAAGCCTGAGGTCAAAGAGAGTGGAGAGTGGTTGCACCGCATGTAACACCCTAGGCCGAAGAGGGCAAGGGAGTGGTTGCATCGAATTCACATTAGAATGAGAGATATCTAGAGGTAGTGCATGTATGTGACTGCATGGTTGAAATAATGCTTATACGGATTCATTGGTACTACCTATGCCTACAAGAAGCATCTTCTTTTTGGTAGCCTAACAAATAATAACTCTACAGCTAAGTGTGCTTGACTTGGAGTAGTATTTGGATGGGTGACCTTCTGGGAAATTTCCCAGAAAGCGTGTGAGTAAGGACAAAGCATACTGAAAATACATGTGTTGGTTTATGGGGTCAGTCAGTAATCTTGAAAGCAGTATGTGGCGTTACAAATGGTACCAGATCAGAACTCTCTCAGTATGATATGGTTCTAGGAAGAACCAAGCGGAAGCCTATAGGCATGTAACACTCGATGATGAATATATCAGAGAGTGGTTGCACCGCATATAACACCATATACCAAATAGGGCAAGGGAGTTATTGCACTGAATTCACATCGAAATGATAGCGATCTAGAGGCCATGCAGGTATGAGACTGCATGGTTGAAGGAAATATTATAAGAATTCATTGGTACTACCTATACCAAAAAGATGCATCTTGTTTTGGGTAGCCTAACTGTTGTACCCCAAAATTTTCCCTCTCATTTTACTCAACACATGCCCATTGAGATCCTCAACTTGCTCAAGGATGCCCAAGAATTGACCAGACAAACTCTCTCCTAAGGCAATGTACCTCAAACTAGGGTTTCCATTTTCATCAAGGTGGGTGAACTCCAAAGACTTCATATTCTCTCCATGGTCCTAATATGTTCTCAAGACCATCCATGTTAAATTTCAAGCCTTGCACAAGAAGTTTGCTCAGTCAACTGCCCAGATGCTAGAGAATCGACTGTATTAGGTCAAAAGTCAACTGTGGCCCATATATAGTCAAACTTCAAGATTTTTGGTCAACATCAACATTTTGAAGTTATATCCATCATTTGATCAAGGGTTGATCATGATTCCTCAAGGAATGCCCCAAATTCATCAAAACTCAAAAGTTGCTAAATTAGGGTTTCTCAAGAAAAGTCAACCAAACTTTGACCAAGCATAACTTCCTCATACTTTATCAAAAATTTTCCATCCAAGCCTCATTTTGAAGAGGATGCAATTCCATACAATTCATCTTCAGCCCTCAAGTTCAAAATATGCACTCACAAAAAGATATGAATTTCCACATTATAGGTCCTTTTGAAAAGTCAACAAAAACACTTTTTGGGTCAAAGCTTCTTACATGAACATGGTAGACCCAATTGAGATGAGACAAAAAGGGTTGTTCAGGGGACATCCTAAGCTTTCTAAAAAGTCCAAGAATAAATCTCTATGGTTAAAATTGGAAGAGATATGCCTTGTCAAAGTTGACCATTTTTGCAAAATTGTCAAAACTCAAATATGCTCAAAATTGCATTTTTTTTGCCAAATGGGCCTAACTTTTTATGCTTGCACCTTACTCATAACATGGTCCACGACCAAAATATTTACTCACATATTATTTGCTTCATTATTTATTTTATTTTGATTTTTTATTAATTAAAAATTGAATTAAATCAAATAAATGAAAAATAATAGCAAAGATTTGTTTTGATCTGATTTTTGGACAGAATCACAAGCTAATTATGCTGGCATATCAAGATCAAATCGAATCAAGGTTGATTGGCACAAGAATGGCATGATTAGGCCTAATTTGGAAGGATATCATACAAGATGAAAACCAAATCAAATCTTCAAAAATTGCAAAGATACCAGTTGTTTTTATAACCCTAATTCACTTAGGGATATATAATGAACAAAGCCAGGCACGGAAAAAAGATTAGCAGTCATGGAAAGCACAAGAACAACCTCAATTTTTTTGCAAAAAGTAGTGAATCAGTTTCAAGCTTGGAGGCCAATTCAAGCCATTCTAACATTGCCAACAGATTGCTGGACATCTCAGGAACGTAACTGGATCAATTGCAAGCCTGTTCACGCCTAGAAACGCACGCTACAGACCCACGGTTTGCATTCCCTAACTTGAATCATATTTTGCAATTTATACATGATTAATCATTATTGAACGTAGCATTGTGGTTGTATGAGCTTTTAGAAAATTTTGGTTTACTTGATTTTGTGTTTTGATGCTTATATCCAGAGTTGCCATTATTAGGGTTTGAGGTCACGTTTTGGGGCTTCTTGATACATGTGAAATTGGCCTACACAAAGGGTACCATTGTTTTCGTGGGGTCAAAACAAATTGATTGATGTAGCCATAATTGATTTATCATGCCTGTGCTGGATTTTGGAAATTTGTAGGGTTTTAGTTACAGGCGCTGTCCGTAGGTAAAAGGTCATTATTTAAAACGACGATTCCAAGAAGAAGATAAGGACGTGGCTGATAACCATTGGCCAATTTGAATTTTGCGTGCTTTTTACATTCAGCCAATTGATTTCATATATTATATATTGTTGTTATTATATTCACAAACAAGGCATGTAGCACAGATGGCAAGCATACATGCTGGATAGTGAGAGGACCTGGGTTCGATCCTAGGTCCCAACAATTTTCCTTGTTTTAATTCTTCTTTGCAGGATCCTATGCATTACCATCCCAAAAGCCTATCATGTGCCATCAACAGCCAGCCACAGGATTCATGATCAACCAGATCCAACGCCTATCACTGAAGGACTATGGTGTACCATCAAAGAGGGCCAGCATTGGATCTCACGCATTGGTTAGGCTCAACACTTATTGGGCCTAGCAAATTTCACAACACCCCCCCAGAATTACTCATCAACACAAGCCCAATTTAATAATTTTTTATTTATTTTATTTATTTTATTTGTTTAATTCTTTGTTTTCATAAATTAATCTTTATAAAATATTTATTTTCTTTAATTAATTAATTTAATTCAAAATTAGGGCAATTAAATCTTATTTTTTGTAAATTAAAATCAATTAGAAATTAGGATTTGATTTTGTAAATAATTAAGTTTTTTCTTCAAAAGTAGCTTAAATATTTTTTCTCAAATCAGATTTTTTAATCGTCCTCGCATTTAATTCGTCGCGCGTATTTTAATTACTTTTTTTAATTATTTTTTTAACTGCTTCGAGGTTGTAATAGATTTAATTAGGTTTTAATTTCGCATTTTATTTTCAGTCAAAATAATTCTGTATCTGCGAAAGCCATGTAATAGTTAGGATTTTTATTACCGTACTTTAAATTTCCGCAATTATTAACTGTTAGATGTATCCTAATAGGATTGTATGGGAAGAATGCTTGAAAATTAAAACGGTAGAAAACCCTAAATGTGCAAAGACAAATTAACTGAAAAATTTCACTCACACATGCTCACTTCTAGGGTTTACTCCACTTCAGTTACCTTCGGTTAAACGGTCATGAAGTATAGAGTTTGTTAGTGGTCGTCCTCTAGCCCTAAAAGATCTAAAATTACCCATTCGGATGTTGCCTCGGAAAAAGATCTTTAAGGATTTAGGATGATTACTAACACCTCCTAACATTGCTTTTGTGACCGTATCTGTCCCTTGAACGTCCCTTAAAACTCCAAAGACGGTGCTACCTATTGCTTAATAATGGGATAGCGCTGTCTAAAGGAAAGCAAACAGTCTTTTTCGAGTAGGTAGATAGTTCCTAGGTACTTGCTAAAACAAACAAATTTCACACCAACACTTTTCAAACAATTTTCAAAACAACTTCGTCACACCCTTGAGGACTGATACAAGGGTTATCACGAAGTAAACTTTTTTTTCAAAACAAGCACACACAAGCTATTTTAAAATGAGCAAGTACCTAAGAGCCCATGGAAAACCATGGATAGAAAGGGTGCTAACACCTTCCCTTTCTATAATCTACCCCCCGTACTCAGAAATATTCTCGAAAAATGTTTTTCTGTTCTTTTTCCTTTTCCTAATTGGATAAAATAAAAGTCGGTGGCGACTCTTGCTTACCGTGACATTTTGCGAACGAAAAATGCAAAACGCAAACCAGTATTAACAGTCGGTTCTACCACCGTATCACAGAACTGGCGACTCTGCTGGGGATAATAATAAAGTGGGTTATACCTTAGGATCTAGGTCATTTTGAAATTTTCTTTCTTGTTTGTTTGCTTTATTCTTAAAGGGTTTTGTTTGGGTTACTATAGATCCTACACCCGGATCTGGGGGCACTTTTTAGGTAAACAACAATAGATCGTGGAGACTGTACGACATAAAACGATATGGTTTAAGTGATGGCTGTGTTGGTGTGGCACTTTGGTTGGTACCGGTATCCTTCATGGGGAAACAAGGAAAATACAGGGCCGCCGTGTGGTGTCGTGAAGCACTAACAGACCTTAGAACCTTAGTTGAACAAACTTGGCCATTAGAAAGTAGTGATATATCCGGCCTCGGTATTAGATAAGGATTGGTTGATACTCGATGCTACACTCATTGAGATCAGACTTTCGGGATATTTCGGCCGCAAGAAAAGATTGCTTGAGCTGAGACAATGCCCGATAAAGGATGGTTAGTGATATTGAGATCCCTTAGAACCTAGTTACTTTTTAAGATAGGTTTATAACCAACTAAACTTCAAGAGGGTATGACCTTTAACCTCATGCAAGCCTTAAACCTAAGAACTTGGTGTGATTTGTCTGTGTTTGCTATACCTGTGGTTTGTCATGACATCATGCATCATAACATAGCATCCATTCTTATTGCACTAACCATTTCAAGGACCAAGGGAATTTATCTTTGTTCTGTTTTGCAGATCATGGCTTCCGTTTGTAGAAACACTATCCGAATCAGCTTTGTGAAGATACCTTCCCAACTCAAAGAGCTAGTATCAAAGGTTTCCAAAACTTTTGCATTCACTAAGAGACATGGTCTACTTCTCAACCTGGTTACTTAAAACTTTGATGAAAAGATGATGAGTGTACTCTTTCAGTTCTTTGATCCCAAGCACCACTGCTTTACCTTCCCAGACTATCAGTTAGTGCCTACCATGGAAGAATTCTCTCAGCTGTTGGATATACCCATCCTTGAACAGTTGCCTTTCACAGGTTTGGAAGAGGTTCCTATGACAAAAGTCATTGCCTCAGCTTTGTATCTGAAATGGACCGACGTGGTATCCAATTGGGAAACAAGAAGCGGAGTCAAGGGTTTTCTAGCCAAGTTCCTGATAGACAACGCCCTATTGTTTTGGGATGATATGCATTTTCAGGCTTTTGAGGAGGTCTTGGCTCTTCTAATCTATGGGTTGGTACTATTCCCTAATCCAGACTCATTCATAGATGTGAATGCTATCAAGATTTTCCTCTCTCGCAACCCTGTGCCTACCTTGCTCGGAGATATTTTGCACACTCTCCATACTGGTACCATGAAGAGAAGAGGGGTTCTTATGTGTTGCATGCCATTGCTGTCGAGGTGGTTTATTTCTCACCTCCCTAAGTCCATACTGAAGAATGAAGAAGGTTTGGGTTGGTCACAAAGGATAATGTCACTCACTCACATGGATATTCTCTGGTGTTCCGGAGCTATGGAAAACACTGCTATTATTGACCGCTGCGGGGAGTACCCTAATGTACCATTACTTGGCATCAGAGGGGGTATAACCTACAATCCTTGTTTAGCTCCGTGACAATTTGGTTACGCTCGAAGAGATGGTCCCTATGAGTTACTTATCGAGGGTATTGTATTCAACTATAAGGATGATGTTCAAGAGTATCGCCGGAGGCATACGAGCTTGGGGCACGGTAAACAGATATGGCGCCAGGGCTTTGAGGCCAAAGGCTTCCATTCCTATGGAACCTTACCTCCAATAGGTACGAGCTTGCTCCCAGAAGCTTATGATGCCCTATATGACTGTTTTACCAGTGATTATAGAACCCACTACTGAAGGGGGTATTCCTTACACGGTTCTCTATCCTGATATGCCCACTGATCTTGGAGAATTACAGAGGTCTTGGATTCAGTTGAAGAAGGAGCGGGATACTTATAGAGATCAGTTCTATGCCCAGGAGAGGAAGGTTTTAGAACTCACAAAGCAACTCCATGAGGATAAAGGACTCAATGTTTATCTCGGCACACAGAGGAAGCATCCATGGGAATTTTGATTTCTTTTCTAGTTTTAGATTTGTTTTTAATTGTAACGCCTAAAAGGCATTTGAACTTTGAATTCAGCTAATAAAATCTTTGTTTTATTTTGGTTTGCAAATTTAAATTTCCCCAGTCTTTGAAATCATTGCATGCGCATCCCATTCATAGCATTGCATGTACAGGTACCATTACAGGTTTCTCATCTTCTTCGCTGTTTATTTCAGCAGAAATGTCTTTCGAACAAAGCATCAAGGATCTTCAGGCACAAAACGCCCAGTTCCAGCAAATGTTCATAAATCTGGCAAAAGGGCAGGAGGATCTGAAAGCCATCATCTTGAAAGAGAGAAAGAAAAAGAAGAAGGCAACTGGTATTCTAAATATGGGCAGAAGGTTTGGAGGGCCGTTGAAGCGACAAGTCGATCTGAGCTCCTCATCCAAAGAAGGGGAGAATCAAGAAGAAGAGACAAGAGATAAGGATCCCAGTTCTGCAGTTTCTGACAATGATACCGACTATAATGATGAGTAATATCCTCCCGTTGAGGATAGATACAAGAAGTTGGAAGATTGCTTGAGTGCCATGGAAGTCCAGAGGATACCTGGGCTAGATTTCGAAGAATTAGGATTGGTATCGGGAGTGGTCATCCCGCAGAAGTTCAAAGCTCCAATTTTTGCAAAGTATGATGGGGTGTCCTGCCCAAAACTCCATCTCCGCTCTTATGTCAGAAAGATTCAGCCCCACACCGCTGATAGAAATTTGTGGGTTCATTTCTTTCAAGATAGTCTGTCAGGGACTCAGCTTGAATGGTTCTACCAATTGGAGAGAGCCAATGTCTGAAATTGGGAAGATCTGGCTGCTGCTTTCTATAAGCAGTATAAATACAACGCCAACCTTGCTCTTACTCGTACTCAACTCCATAGTATGTCCATGGGGGCAAGTGAAGGCTTTAAAGACTATGCACAAAAATGGAGAGACTTCGATGGAAGAGTTCAACCCCCGTTGTCTGATAGGGAGTTGGTTGACATGTTTCTGGGGACGCTATCTGGTATATTCTTTAATCATTTGATCGGCAGCTCGTCAGCTGGTTTCACCGAGCTGATTCTGACTGGAGAGAGAGTAGAGGCTGGGATTCGAAGCGGTAAAATACAGAAGGATTCCTCTTTGAGTTCAGTAAAGAAGCCTTTTGCTGGTAAGAAACAATCCAGGGCCATCTACAGCCCGAGGGGCCAAAATAGAGCTGAACATCGCCAGACAGTAAGTGACGTAATGATACCTAGGCCTGCAGCCGCTCCATAATGCAACAATCAACAAAGGGTGGAAAGACCACAACGGCAGTTTACCCGAATCAATATGACATTGGCTAAAGTTCTACCTCATCTGCTGAGATCCAACTTAGCAACCTTGAAAGAGGCTTCCAAGAATCCAAATACCACATCTCCCCGATATAATCCAAATGCTCGGTGTGCCTATCATTCTGAGAGTACTGGCCATGATACCAATGACTGCTGGGCTCTAAGAAATAAGGTACAAGATCTAATAGAAGCCAAGGTGTTGTACCCCAAAATTTTGCCTCCCATATTTCTCAATACATTTCAATTGAAGTCCTCAAATTGCTCAAGGAAGTCCACGGGTTGACCAGACAAATTCTCTCCTAAGGCAGTCTACCTCAAATTAGGGTTTCATGTTGCATCAAGATACTTGAGTCCAAGGGATCCCAAATGCTCACTATTGTCCTATTATGTTTTCAAGATCATTCATGTCAAGTTTCAAGCCTTGCAGAGAAAGTTTGCTCAGTCAATTGCTCAAAGGCCTGAAAATCGATTGTGCTAGGGCAAAAGTCAACTGTGGCCCACATACAGCCAAACTTCAAGATTTTTGGTCAACATTCTCATTTTGAAGTATTATTCATCATTCTATCAAGGATTGATCATTATTCCTCAAGGATTGCTCACAATGCATCAAAACCCAAAAGTTGCTAAATTAGGGTTTTATAGGAAAAGTCAACTCAACTTTGACCAAGCATAACTTTCTCATACTTTATCAAGAATGACCCATACAAAGCTCATTTTGAAAAGGATGTAATGGCCTAAAATTCATCTTCATCTCCCAAATTCAAAATATGAACTCACAAGAAGTTATGAATTTGGACATTATAGGTCATTTTGAAAAGTCAACAAAAACACCTTTTTTGTCAAAGCTTCATACATGAACATGGAATACTCAATTGAGATGATACCAAAAGGATTGATTATAGGACATCTCAAGCTTTCTAAAAAGTCCAAGAACACCTTCATAGAGTCAAAATTGAAGAAGTTATGCATTGGTGAAGTTGACCTTTTTTGCAAAATTGCCAAAAGTCAAAAGTGCCTCAAATTGCAATTTTTGTCAAATGGGCCCAACCTTTCGTGCTTGTCTTGAGTTTGTAACATGTTCCATGACCCATGATCCTTCCCACTTTCCTTTGTTTTATTTTTGCCATTTATTTTGATTTTATTTCAATTAAATCAAATTAAATCAAAATAAAATCATGGAAATATCAAAATCATTTAAACCTTGAGATTTTGTGCATATTTCAGGTCCCTTATACAGCTAGAAATGAAATAAAATCGTGCAAGGCCTATTTGTACACAAAAAGATTGGTTTTTGGCTTATTTTGGAAAGATTTGCAAGAGAATCAAATCTTGATCAATGACCATAATTGAAAAATATTTAGAGCAAGCTTGTAAACCTAATTCACTCATTGATATATATTGAACAAATGCAGACCAAAAGAACAGGGGTTAGAGGCGTGTAGAGTGAAGAACAACTTGCAAAAAATCAAGAAAAAGTGCAATCTAGTTTCACAGTTCCAGGCACTTTCAAGCCTTGCCAAGCATTCCTTTCGTTTCCTGGGCATTCAAGGAGTCTATACCAACCTTTAGCAAGCATTTTCCTGCGCCAAAACTCACTGTAAGTGATTCACGACCTTGACATTTTCTTGAAATCCAATATCATTATTTTGGCATTTGTAGCATGAATACTTTGTATATTCTCGTTCAATGAAGCATTTGCAAGCTATTGGTAATGAGTAATTGCATTTTTGTTAGCTATACTGAAATCCACCATGGCTAGGGTTTTCTTGTTCATTTTAGGGGTTTTGAGTGCATGTAAAATTGGCCCAAAAGAAGGATGCTATGGTGTTCACAAGGTCAAGGCGAGTTGATCTGCATCATTAGTTTTGATTTATTATGCTTGTGTGAGATTTTGAAAATTACAGGGGTTATAGCTACGGACTTATGTCTGTAGGTAAAAGTCCCTGACTTTTACCAACGAAGAAGGGAAGAAGAAGGTGGCGTGGTACCACCCCATTTTCCCATTTGAAAATTTACGCATTTCTTTATGAACTGATTCACTTTTCCAATATAATAATTGTTTGTTTTTCTTTGTACGACAAGAAACGCCAGCTCAGTTGGTCAGTGGGATAGAGAAAAGGCTAAAGGGCCTGGGTTCGATCCCCAGGTCCCCATATTCTTCAATATTATTTTGTCTTGTATAATCATGCGCATGTATAGGCCAAAATACCACCATGGACCATCATTTTTCAACCATCAGATTACCCACAATCTGGATCCAAAGGCCATCACATGAAGGACCATGATGCATCCTGGTCAACTTGCAACACTGAATCAGAAAAGTCAAACGTGGACCCTTGTCTTTGGGCCCCAAAATTGCTTATTGGTACCCCCCCAAATTTCTGATCACCAGGCCCAATTTCTCTCTTTCTTTTCTTTTTATTTTTATATTTTCTTTTATTTATTTATTTTGATTATTTTCTAACATAAAAAATTAATTCTTTTTTATAAAAACTCATAAAAATTATTTTCATCAAGTTAGATTTAGATTTTATTTTTTATCAAAAATTAATTTAATCTAATTAGTTTAATTAATTTTAGGGTAACTTTAATTCTTTTGTAAATAAATTAAAACAAATTAGAAAATTAGGTTTTACTTGATTTAACATTTATTTTCTTTTCTCAAAATAATAAAAAAATACAAAAAAAGGTCAAAGTTAGTTATTTTTCTTAATTTAAATTAATTAGTAATTAGGTTTGTACATATTTAATTTAAAACCCTATTTTCTCTAAATAATCAAAAACAAAAAAAAATGATTTTTCTTTTTAATTAGGTTTAGACGGGGTCAAAACCCTAATTTCTCTCGTTCTCGTTTCATCGCGCGCATTTATTTATTTTTACAATATTAATGTAACTGCTCATGGGATGTAATAGTTTAATTAGGACTTTTTCGTTTATTTATCGTTTTACGGGTTTTTGGCTATGTAATTAATCCCCCTCCCCGAAGTCTTGTAATAGCGTAGCTTTATTTTCCGCATTTTAATTTTCGCAAATATTAACTGTTAGATGTATGATAATAGGATTGCATGACAAGATTGTATGTTAATTTTAAAATGGTTAGCAAACCCTAAATGCGCAAAGATAATAACTGAAATTGAATCACTCGCACATGCGCACTCCTAGGGTATACTCTCACTTCGGTTGCCTTCAGTAAACGATCATTAAGTATAGGGTATTTTAGTGGTTGCCCTCTTGTCTAAACAAATATCAAAAGTCCCGTTCAGAAATGTTGCCTCGGAAAGGTTGCCTCGGAAATGTTGCCTCGAATATGATCTTAAGACACTAGGGTTATTACTAAGACGTCCTAACATTGCTTTAGTGACCGTACGTCCCTTTCGAATTGACCCTTACAACTCCAACGACGACGCTACCTACTCACTAATAGTGGGATAGCGATGTCTAAAGGAAACAAGAACATAAACATTCTTTTTTCGAGTAGGTAGATAACTGTTTGGTACTCGCTCAAAACAAACTTTCCCACACTTACACTCTTTTCAAACAAAGTTTTCAAAATGACTTCGTAACACTCTTGAAGACAGAAGCAAGGGTTAAAACGAGGTAAAACAAAAACTTTTCAAAAACACACAAACACGGAAGCAATTTTAAAATGATGAGCAAGTACCTAAGAGCCCGTAGAAAACTACAGATAGAAATGGTGCTAATACCTTCCCTTTCTATAATCTACCCCCCGTGCTCATAATATCTCGAAAAAGGAATTTTTCTGTGCTTTTTTCCTTTCCAATTGGATAAAATAAAAGTCGGTGGCGACTCTTGCTTACCGCGACATTTTGCAAACACAAACGCAAAACACAAACCAACATTTTCCTAAAACAATTGGTTCTGCCATCGTATCACAGAACTGGCGACTCTGTTGGGGAATTATAAGTGGGGTATACCTTAGGATTATTTCATCATAATTTCTTATCTTGTTTGATTTGGTTGCTTTAAATTTGAGGGTTTTGTCTTGGGAGTTACTATAGATCCTAACCTGGATCTGGGGGACACCTTTTAGGTGATTAGCAATAAACTGTGAGGGAACTATACAGCATAGACCGATATGATTGAAGCAATAGCTACATTGATATGGCACATTGGTTGGTACCCGGTATCCCTCGTGGAGAAACGAGGAGAATACGGGGCTGCTATGTGTGTCGTTAAGCATCAACTGACCTTAGAACCTATAATTGACCAACTTGGCCATAAGAAGTAGTGAGATAGCCGGTCTCGGTGTAAAGCTAAGAACTGGTTGATACTCGATACTACACTCATTGAGACTATACTCTCGAGATAGTTCCGGCCGCAAGAAAAGATTGCGTAAGCTGAAACCATGACCGATGGAGGATGGTCAGTGATATTGAGAACCTCTAGAACCCGATTACTATTATTAGGACAGGTTGAAACCAATTGAACTTCAAGAGGGTAGTACCTAGACCCCATGCAAGCCTTAAACTTAAGGGCTTTTATATGACTTGTTTGCCTTTACCATGTCTCTTATCTGCTATCCTGTTGTGTGTTTTATCATGACATCATGCATCATAACATAGCATGCATACTTCATTATACTAACCATTTCAAAGACCGAGGGGATTTATCTTTGTTCTGTTTTGCAGATTATGGCTTTCATGCCCAGAAACACCATCCGAGTTAACTTTGTGCAAATACCTGCTCAACTCAAAGATTTAGCCTCGAGAGTTTCTGATACTTCTTCATTCATCAGGAGACATGGTCATCTTCTTAGCTTGGTTACCTCAAAGTTTGATGAGCAGATGATGAGTGTGCTTTTCCAGTTCTTCGATCCGGTGCATCATTGTTTCACTTTCCAGGATTATCAGTTAGTTCCCACTATGGAAGAATTTTATCACTTATTGGGCATATCCATCCTTGAGCAGACACCCTTCACAGGTTTGGAAGAGACTCCTAGGCCAGAGGACATTGCTTCAGCTTTACATTTGAAAAGGGCTGATGTAGTATCCAACTGGGAGGCACGAAGCAGGATTGAAGGTTTCTTAGCCAAGTTTTTGATTGATCAAGCTCAACTGTTATGGGATAACTTGGACTTTCAAGCTTTTGAAGACATCTTGGCTCTCCTTATCTACGGGTTGGTTCTCTTCCCGAATCCAGATTCCTTCATAGATGTGAATACGGTTAAGATCTTCCTGTCCCGCAATCCCGTGCCCACTCTTCTGGGTGATATCTTGCATGCCCTCTACACTTGTACTGTGCATAGAAGAGGGACCCTCATGTGTTGTATGGCGTTGCTGGCGAGGTGGTTTATTTTGCACCTCCCTAAATCTGTGTTGAAGAATGAGGAAGGTTTAGGGTGGTCTTACAAAATAATGTCCCTTGCCCATACAGACATTCTTTGGAGTTCTAAGGCTATGGAAAATGTTGCTGTCATTGATCGATGTGGGGGATACCCGAATGTCCCGTTGCTTGGAATCAGAGGGGGAATAACCTACATTCCTTGCTTGGCTTTACGACAATTTGGTCGCACTCGGAGAGATGGTCCTCATGAGCTACCTCTTACAGATATTGTCTTTGACTACAAGGGAGACGTTGACGAGCATCGCCGCAGGTTTATACGAGCTTGGGGCATGGTGAACATGTGTGACCCTCAAGAGCTAGGGCCAAAGACTTCTCTCCCTATGCAACCTTATCTCCAGTGGGTCCGAGCTCGAGCCCAGAAGCTTGGGATGCCTTATGAAGCTGCGTTGCCAGTGATTATGGAGCCTACCAATAAGGAGGGTGTTCCTTATACAGTCCTTTATCCCTACATGCCTACTGATCTTGGGGAATTAAAGAGATCCTGGATTCAGTTGAAAGAGGAGAGGGATACCTACCGGGAGAAGTACCATGAGCAAGAAAGGAAGATCTTGAAGCTCACTAGGCAACTTAAGAATGAAAGGACAATCAATGACTACGTCAGCACGAAGGAGAAGCGACCATGGGATTTCTGATTTTTGCTTTTTTTCTAGTTTAGATTTGTTTTCGGTTTATTTCTTTTGTAATGCCTTAAAGGCATTGTTAAACAATTTTACAGTTTAATCTAATAAAGTTTGTTTATTTCTTGGTTTGCAAATTTGAAATCTCCTAAAGTCTTTGAAATCATTACATACGCATCCCATTATCATGCACATCATTACAGGTACCATTACAGTTTTCTCATCTTCTTCGCTGTTTACTTCAGCAATTATGTCTTCTGAAATACCTACCGATCAAGCCATCAAAGCTCTTCAGGCACATAATGCCCAATTCCAAGAGATGTTCTTGAACTTGGCTAAAGGGCAAGAGGATTTGAAGACTCTCATCCTGAAGGAGGAGAAGAAGAAGAAGAAGAAGGTGGTTCTTCTAAATATGGGTCACAGATTTGGGAATAGGTTGCGACAAGAAGCAGATCTGTCTCTTTCATCCAAAGGAGGAGATAATCAAGAGGAAGAAAAGGGTCATAGCCCTGTGGTCTCTAATAATGATACTGATTTTGATGATGAGCAGTACCCTCCTACTGAGGATAGGTACAAACAACTTGAAGACCGTCTGAGTGCTATGGAGATTCAGAAGATGCCTGGTTTGGATTTCGGAGATTTGGGACTAGCATCTGGGGTGGTGATCCCTCATAAGTTTAAAGCTCCAGTTTTTGCCAAGTACGATGGAGTATCCTGTCCAAAACTCCATCTCCGCTCGTACGTCATAAAAATCCAACCTTACAATGCTGATAGAAATTTGTGGGTACATTTCTTTCAAGATAGTCTGTCAGGGACTCACCTTGAATGGTTTTATCAATTGGAAGGAGCTAATGTCTGAAACTGGGAGGACCTTGCTGCTGCTTTTTACAAGCAGTATCAGTATAACACCGACCTTGCTCCCAATCGTACTCAGCTTCAGGGTATGTCTATGGGTGCAAGTGAAGGTTTTAAAGACTATGCTCAGAAGTGGAGAGATATGGCTGGAAGAGTCCAACCCCCTTTGTCTGATAGAAAGTTGGTTGATATGTTTCTTGGGACGTTTTCTGGTCCATTTTTCAATCATCTGATCGACAGTTCATCATCTGGGTTTACAGAATTGATTCTGACTGGGGAGAGAGTGGAAGCTGGTATCCGAAGTGGTAAGATACAGAAAGGTGCTTCATCAAGTGCAGATAAGAGGCCTTTCACCGGTAAGAAAGAAGATAGTGCAGTTTACAGCTCGAGGAGCCAAAATAGACCTGAACACCGTCAAGCAGTAAATGCGGTAGTAATATAAAGACCCACCGTTACCCCACAACGCAACAATCAACAAAGAATGGAGAGACTGCATAGACAATACACTTGGCTTAATATGACTTTGTCTCAAATTCTACCACAATTGTTGAATACTGTGATACGGTGGGAGAACTGACTTGAGGTTTTGCGCTTGTATTCACAAATGTTTTGGTTTAGCAAGAGTCGCCACCGACTTTTTATTTTATCCAAAGGAAAGGTCAAAAAGCACAGGAAAGACCTTTGAGATATTTTCTTGGGTTCGGGGGGTAGATTATGAAAATGGAAGGTGCAAGCACCCTTTTCATCCATGGTTTTCCATGGGCTCTTAGTTACTTGTTTAGATCACTTGCTTTTTCTTTTCAATTGTTTGAAATGGTGCTTTATGTGTGGTTTTGAAAATGTTTTGAAAAGAGGCCATCGTTGTGGCAACCTTTGTAATGATTCTTGTTTGGATGTATACAAAGGTGTATTGTCTTTTGAAAATATGTTTCAATGTTTTATTGTTTGAAAGTTTGTTTTGGGAAATGTTTTGAAATTGTGTTGTGAGGTGTGTTTGAAAATAGCAAGGATGTTTTTTGCAAGTTTTGATCAAGTAACTAAGAGTTGTCTACCCTATCTTACTCAAAGATCTTTCCTACACATTTTTAACTCTTTTAACAATGTTGTTTTACCATTGCATTTGGTAAACAACCTTGTATTAGGATGTTAAACGGGACAAGCGCGGGTCATCGTATTGACCATGATAGCAATAGTGCTAAGTATCTTAGCAAATTTTTGAGGGACTAGATCATTTTGTATAGGCAACCAATATAGTGTCATCGAGGGACTATGATCTTTTTGTTTTGTTTTTGTTTTGCCAAGATACTCAACATGCATAACATGGCCATTTTAAAGGCAACAAGTGGATGAAACCCTAGGGGTAGATGTGCGCACTGTGTTATCATTTTCATGCATTTATGTCTTGCATTAGGTCTAACTATTTGTTTTGATTTTGGATATTGCATACAAACCCTAATCACTACCATGGCATATTTGAAAGCATAAGTGCGTAAAAGTAATCTAGGTTATTACAACATTGATATGGGGAGAGGGATACAATTTTGAATGGGGATTATTTTGCAAGAAATTAAAACCCTAAGTTATTACAACCAAATTGAATCTCTTTGCTCAAATGATAAATAAACAATATTTAAATAAGCAATAAAATATGAATATGCAAAAAATGTTTTGTTTGTTTTTATGTGTATAAAAATATATTTTTTAATGTAAAAAAGAAAATAAAAAAGGTTATTTTTATTAAGGGTAAAACCCTAATTTTAGGTTTAAGAATATGTATGAAAATTGTAATATTATTTATTTATGTACAATAAAATAAATAAATAAAAAAAGGAAATATATTCAAGTATAAAAAAAAAAATATATTAGGAAAAATATTATTTTTAATAAGGGTGGAAACCCTAGATTTTTTGTTTTAGAATAATATATATTATATTATTTATTTTATGTACAAGAAAATAAATATAAATATATACAAAGTTTAGAAAATAATAATATACGAGAAAATATTATTCAAGTATATAAATATTAAAAATAAAAAAATAAAAAATAATATTTTTATATGTTATTTACAAGCTTTTTATTTGTGAAAATAAATATAGTAAACCTAATAAACTAAATATGGTGTCAAAATAAAATAAAATAAATAATAAAAAAATGTGAAAATTTAAGGAAAATATTTTTAGTAATTTTTTATATTTGGAAAAAATAAAATAAAGTTAGAAATAAAAAGAAATGAAAATAATATGAAAATATAAAACAAATGGGTCAGGGGGTGCACTCGGCAAAGGGGGAGGTGTCAAAAGCAAGCCAAGTCAAGGCCCAACCCAGATCAACTTCATCTTCAACCTCTGATTCAAAAATACGTGCGTCTGTGTACAAATGTCCATCTCCTGTATACGTGCTCTAAAGCAAAAACTCACAACATGAAAGTTATAGCATTTTTCAACACGATTCCAACCATGTAAAGAACTTAATCTAACTCTCAAAGACCAGAGAGAATTTATCTGGCCCTAATTTCTAACCTAACTTTTTTAGGATGTTCATCAATCAAATTCTCTTAGCACACTTAACTTAAATGAAATCTATACATATGTACAGCTTCAGGGCTATGAGTACTACATTTTTTATTCACAAACCTAAGCCTAATGATTCCTAAATAGAGAGATAGAAAGTTGACAAATACCTGTTTCAGTTGAACTCGTATATGGCAATGTGGAGCTTTTCAGTGAGGCATGAGATGCTTGGGAGCTTGCTTGAATTTCCCCTGACCTTCCCCAATGCTTAGTTTGCTTTGGATGTGCTTGAACAAGCTTGTAGAAGTCAACCTGCACAAGTTGAAAACAGAAATGGTGAATCTTACAAATGGAGTTACAGTCAATGGCCAATGGTTGGGATAGTTCAAATGGGTTATATGGAAGGTGTTTGAACAGGTTTGGGGCAAAACGCACGAGTAGTTTTTGCTATGGAACTCAAAGTGCAGAAACTGCCCTGTTTTGCAAGAGGAATGTGTTTTGGTGTTCAAGAGTGTTTGAGGGATGGATGGCTCGTGTTTCTGGCTCAAGGCAATGTCAAAAACTGATTTCAAATGCTTGCAAGAGTTGGCTATAACAGATACTCAAGTTGTGTCTCTTTTGCACATTGCTTGGTTATGAAGCAAAAAATGAGAAGTGACCAAGAGCCGGCCTGTACAGGCTAGCTCTAACCCTGCATACATTTGGTGAGTTTGGACCCAAGTTTATGGATTTGGTTTGCTGTCTAAGATTTGGTTCAAGGCTCAAGAGATGTAATTTGACATAAAGCAAGTTTTGACAAAAATGGCAATGTTGCCTTTTTGCTATTTTTGGATTAATCTCTTATGTAATCCTTTAATGATCATAACAAAGCTTCAAACCATTGGATTTGCATTAAATTATTGAGTATGGAAGGGTTTAGAGACCTGTAATCAAGTACAAAGCAAAGTTGGACAGATTTGCAACTTGTGTCCACATGAAAATGCCATGGACCAAAGTGAGTTTTTGCCAAATTCAAACCTTCGATTCTCCCTAACCACAAATGATTTTAGAGAGTTCTAGGACATTTTGGAAAGATTGTAACATGCTATACAATCCAAATTTGAAATGAATTTTGAGATTCCAAGTGGAACTATGTGAAAAATGGTCATGAAGATAGGTCAAAATCCTGCCTAAACTAGGGCAAAATTTCACTAAGTTAAAAGTTTCATGGACCCTTGTTCCAAAAATCATAACTTGAGATCCAAGCTTCTTTTGGGAAAACTTTATGAATAAAAGTTGTATACTTTGTGGAGGACTACAACTTTTATGATGGAAGTTTTGTTTGAATCCAATTGCATCATGGTGAAAAATTTGGGCAAAGTTGGGAAAAAATAAGAAAATTTCATAACTTAGAAAAAATTCTAAGTTATGAAAATTTTCAATCTTAAACCCTAATTTTCAAAATTAGGTTTCTTGATCAACAAGTTTCATTTTTTGACTCATCTTGATGAAAAATGGCCCTTGGCACTTGATTTTGACCAAAAAGTCAAAGTTTGACTTTTCAGTGTACAGTCAAATTTTGATCAGTTGACTGAAAAATTCATCTGTCAATCCAATACATTTGAGATCTTTTGAACCTTATGAATAGGTCAAGATGATGCTATTGAGTCCTTGAATCCATGTTTGAACCCAATTTTCCATTGGCTAGGTGAAAAATCAGAAATTGCCCTTATGCAGTCAAAACCCTAAAAATGATCATTTTGCCCTTTTGATGATCTGATCAAATTTCTTGAGGAGTTGTGGTCCAAACTTGATCAAATGGTTCATATGAGTCTATAATGTTGATGTGGATAAAAAATTATGAGGTTTGACTGTAAATTGGCCAGAGTTGACTTTTTCCCCAATACAGCTGATTCTTAGGTCAACTGTTCAATTGACTGGGCAAAAATTTGATTCAAAGCTTGAAACTTGGTATGAGCAATCTTATAAGTCCAACATGAAGCATGAAAGTCACATTGAGCATTAGAAGTCCAAAATTCCTTGTACAAATTCAAACCCTAATTTAGGTCATCAGTGCAAGGAGATGTCTTGAGCTGAGCAAACCCTAGCTTGATCTTGAGTTCAAAGAGTCTTGTGAGGAGAAATCTTGATAAAATGAGAGGGCAAATTTTGGGGTACAACAAAGACAAACCTGGTAACTCTGAGGGAAGCCCCGAAGAATCCCAGCACCACATCTCCGCTGTATAATCCGAACTCCCGCTGCGCCTATCACTCTGATAGCCCAGGTCATGATACAAATAACTGTTGGGCCTTGAAGAATAAGGTGCAAGATTTGATTGAAGCTAAGGAGATTGAGTTTGACGCTCCATAGAAACCCAACGTCACAACTGCTCCCATGCCCAAGCATGACTCGGGAATCAATGCTATTGAGGTTGTCTCTGCCACAAAAGATGATGATGATGAGAACCCGAATGTTGACAGTTGGATCTACCCTACAACCAATGGTGGACTGAACAACTGGACGGCGAAGGACTTTGTGCCTGTTTCTTTTATTACACAGTAATTGAATTTTGTTTAGAGATTTGTAACAGATAGTTTGAAACTTTACGGCCCGGTGCCTTGCCCGAGACACTTTGTCTTTGTTTGTGAGGACATATTATTTGTCATTTTCATATATCATCAATAAAGCGTTGGATGTTTTCTTGCATTACAAATTTTGCCCTCCTTGTTTTTCCTTTCTATCTCGCACTTTATCAAAACAACTATTGTCTTACACACACTCACATATCATAATGCAGAACCACATCCACTCTGGATCCGATTGATAACGACTCTGCTACTGCCAGTTATGACTTCGAAAATTCGATCAACCAAGCCGAGGACGAAGGTGAGGATGATTGTGAAGTGCCCGGGGAACTTGCTAGACTGTTACTATAGGAAGAGAGGGCCATACAGACTTATGAAGAGCCAATGGAATCTGTGAATTTGGGTATAGAGGTGGACAAGAACGAGGCAGAAAGGATTATGGCAGAATTACATGAAGGTACTTTCGGAACTCATTCCAGTGGACATACCATGGCAAAGAAAATCCTACGGGCAGGATATTATTGGTCTACTATGGAAGCCGATTGTTATCAACATTCTCGAACTTGTCATAATTGCCAAGTCTATGCGGATAAGGTGCATGTACCTCTAGTTCCTCTGAATGTTTTGATGGCACCTTGGCCTTTTGCAATGTGGGGCATCGACATGATCGGCGAGATCAGACCTACTGCGTCCAACGAGCATCATTTCATCCTGGTAGCTATTGATTATTTCATGAAGTGGGTTGAGGCAGCTTCCTTTGCTACAGTAACCAAGAACGTCATGGCGCGGTTCATTCGACACAATTTGATCTGTCGATATGGTGTACCAGAGAGGTTCATTATAGACAATGGTACAAATCTAAGCAATACGATGATCACCGAGCTCTGCAAACAATTTAAGATACAACATCACAACTCTTCTCCTTACCGGCCGAAGATGAATTGGGCTGTTGAAGCAACAAATAAGAACATCAAGAAGATTGTGCAGAAGATGACGGTGACATACAAAGAGTGGCATGAGATGTTACCATTCGCTCTTCATGGGTATCGCACCTCGGCACGGACGTCGACATGGGAAACACCTTACTCTTTGGTGTATGGTATGGAAGCGGTCTTACCCATTGAGGTCCAGATAACCTCTCTCTGGATTATGAAGGATGCAGGTTTGAGCGAGGATGATTGGATCTAGACCCGGCTCGATCAACTGAACTTAATCGACGAGAAAAGACTTACTGCTATTTGTCAAGGTCAGACGTATCAAAAGCGAATGATCAAGGCCTTTAACAAGAGATTCAGACGACAAGAGTATCAAGTCGGGGATCTGGTGGTCAAGCGCATCATATTACCGCAAGGTGATCCCAAGGGCAAATGGACCCCCACTTATGAAGGGCCATTTGTGGTTAAGAATATTTTCTCAGGAGGAGCTATGATTTTAACCACCATGGATGGTGACGACCTTCCTCACCCCGTCAATGCAGACATAGTGAAAAAATACTACGCATAATCAAAGACTCGCTAGGTTGACTGGCCTAGGCAAAAATAAGGACTTCCCGGCGAACCAAAAGGGTTCGGGTAAAAATAAGGGATGAAAATGAAAAAACTGTACACCCGGCAAGTCGAAAACCTGAAAAGGCGGCTTGGGCAAAAAAGGGTATCCCGGTGGACTGAAAACCCGAAAGGGCGGTCCAGGCAAAAATTAGGGATTAAAGCGTAACACTATGTCTCATTGGATCATCTCGCAACCAGACTCCAGTATTAACTATCAAGCTCGGACGCTGCCAATCAATCTGATCTACCTTCAACCAAGTAGCAAAGTGATGAGACGCTCGAAGATATAAAGGCAATAGCAGAGTTAGAACCTAGTGGGATTGTTCACATAGCTGTTTTTATTCCTTTTACACAAATTGAATAATTTATCTTTCGGCGACATTCTCTTACTAGGACGTCAGCCTCTTGTATAAAACGCCTATTACAGGCCAACTTCAAAAATCAATACAATTCATTTTACAAAAAATTTCAAAATTGTTTTTCTTTTCCTGTTTTGTTTTACAAGAACGTCCAATGATTCATTTTTGATATATGCATTTGAAAATAATTGTTGCTCATAAATATTTACATGCGAAACAAAAGACGATTACTTGTAATTTCAGGAACAGGGGCAAGAAAGAAATGTCCAAACCTTACAGTTGCTCTACCCACCAGGTACAGGGATAGACCCAACTTGAGAATATGACCAAAGATATATACACTCCCCGCCGAGTAAGAAGCACCCAAGTATAGTGATGTTAATTCTCCCCAAGCAGAGTTTATCTGTCACCGGCACTAGAAGATTATCCCCAGTGGAGTTCATTTCTTCCACAGGCAGAAACTCAATCCCCAATAGAGTTTATCATCATCATCAATGGTAATTCATCCTCAGTCGAGGTTATTTCTCCAAATCAGCAGATCTTCTGGAAGAGTATCTTTTTCCTAGAGAGTCATTCTCTCACCAGTTTATTCTCCAGCAGAGCTATTCTCTCGCCAATTTATTCTCAAATCATCTTCGGTCGTTATCCCCAGCGAGAATGAAGAATTCAAACTCCTTGCACTCTCCAGCAGCAGTCCGGGATTTATTTTCCCCAGCTAGAAAACATCAAGAGAACATTGCACATCCATACATCATGACATGCATATAAGCATCATACAACACAATCTCATTTATTTTGAGAACATCATTGCTCGATACACGTCATGCATCATGGCATTACATACGACTAACTCTTTACCTTTCAGGAAAAGATACAATCAAATTCTCACAAAATTCAAGCTATGAAGCCCGGGTCCGACCGGATAGTATCTTGATTCCTCCATCATATTGTGAAGCCCGAAGAACGACCGGATAACAGTATCATAATACCGTGAAGCCTGGACTCGACCAGATAGTGGTATCTTTTAAACAAGCTATGAAGCCCGGATTCGACCGGATAATAGTTTAATCCCCAACAAGTTGTTGTGAAGCCTGAATTACGACCAGATAGCAATACAAGACACCATGAAGCCTGGATTCGACTAGATAATGGTAGAGGACGTTGTGAAGCTTGGATTACGACTAGATAGCAGCAAAGAATACTACGAATCCTGGAGTCGACCAGATATTAGTATATCTTTAATACAAGTTATGAAGCCCGAGTTCGACCGTATAATATCTTGATTTCTCCAAACACCATGAAGCCTGGATTCGACCAGATAATGGTATAAGACATTGTGAAGCCTGGATTACGACCAAATAGTGGTAAAGGACACTGAAGCCCGGGATTACGACCAGATAACGGTACAAGACATTGCGAAGCTTGGATCTCGACTAAATAGCAGTTTACCTAGACAATTACTATGAAGCCCGGATGCGACCGGATAACAACTTAATCCCTTCTGAAGCCTGGATCACGACTAGATAAGAATTGAGAAATTGTGAAGCCTGGATTACGACCAGATAGTAAGTTTAATCTCATCTCCCCAGTAAGTCACTGTAAAGCCTGGAGCACGACCAAATAGCAGTCGATCTTATCACTATGAAGCCTAGATCACGACTAGATAGTAGTTCATTTTTACCTCGTCGACCAAGAGACGATTCCTCAGTAGAATAACGGACGACCGAAGCTCCTAAAATTCAAGTTTTATCAAGACAGAGAACAACATTCCCCAGCGAAATCCTCCTCGACAACAGGCATACGAGCTCTTGCAAAGGAATCTCTTATGCAATCGACACTTATCCTGATGGCATCTTTAAGCCCATCGTCCGTCATCAATCTCTAAATGGCGTCTATAAGCCCATTCCCAACATCACTAGACAAATACCACTTCATGCGAGTGCAAATTTCTGGGCACTTTAGTGTTCAATCATCTTCAACCTTCAGATCACGAAAGGTAGACAAGCCAATCTACATCCTCAGGTTTAAGAAGATTGAATAGGGGCAGCTGTTGTACCCCAAAATTTTCCCTCCCATATTTCTCAATACATTTCAAGTGAGGTCCTCAAATTGCTTAAGGAAGTCCAAGGGTTGACCAGACAAATTCTCTCCTAAGGCAGTCTACCTCAAATTAGGGTTTCATGTTGCATCAAGATACTTGAGTCCAAGGGATCCCAAATGATCAGTATTGTCCTAATATGTTTTCAAGATCATTCATGTCAAGTTTCAAGCCTTGCAGAGAAAGTTTTCTCAGTCAATTGCTCAAAGGCCTGAAAATCGAATGTGTTAGGGCAAAAGTCAATTGTGGCCCACATACAGTCAAACTTCAAGATTTTTGGTCAACATTCTCATTTTGAAGTATTATTAATCATTTGATCAAGGATTGATCATGATTCCTCAAGGATTTCTCACAATGCATCAAAACCCAAAAGTTGCTAAATTAGGGTTTTGTAGTAAAAGTCAACTCAACTTTGACCAAGCATAACTTTCTCATACTTTATAAAGAATGACCCATACAAATATAATTTTGAAGAGGATGTAATGGCCTACAATTCATCTTCAGCTCCCAAATTCAAAATATACACTCACAAGAAGTTATGAATTTGGACATTATAGGTCATTTTGAATAGTGAACAAAAACACGTTTTTTGTCAAAGCTTCATACATGAACATGGAAGACTCAATTGAGATGAGACCAAAATAGTTGCTTAGAGGACATCTCAAGCTTTATAAAAAGTCAAATAACACCTTCATAGAGTCAAAATTGAAGAAGTTATGCATTGGTGAAGTTGACCTTTTTTGCAAAAATTGCCAAAAGTCAAAAGTGCCTCAAATTGCAATTTTTGTCAAATGGGCCCAACATTTTGTGCTTGTCTTGAGTTTGTAACATGGTCAACGACCCATGATCCTTCCCACTTGCCTTTATTTTTTTTTGCCATTTTATTTTGATTTTATTTCAATTAAATCAAATTAAATCAAAATAAAATCATGGAAATATCAAAATCATTTAAACCTTGAGATTTTGTGCATATTTCAGGTCCCTTATACAGCTAGCAATGAAATCAAATCGTGCAAGGCCTATTTGTACACAAAAATATTGGTTTTTGGCTTATTTTGGAAAGATTTGCAAGAGAATCAAATCTTGATCAATGACCATAATTGAAAAAGATTTAGAGCAAGCTTGTAAACCTAATTCACTCATTGATATATATTTAACAAATGCAGACCAAAAGAACAGGGGTTAGAGGCGTGTAGAGTGAAGAACAACTTGCAAAAAATCAAAAAAAAGTGCAATATGTTTTCATAGTTCCAGGCACTTTCAAGCCTTGCCAAGCATTCCTTTCGTTTCCTGGGCATTCAAGGAGTCTATACCAACCTTTAGCAAGCATTTTCATGCGCCAAGACTCACTGTAAGTGATTCACGACCTTGACATTTTCTTGAAATCCAATATCATTATTTTGGCATTTGTAGCATGAATACTTTGTATATTCTCATTCATTGAAGCATTTGCAAGCTATTGGTAATGAGTAATTGCATTTTTGTTAGCTATACTGAAATCCACCATGGCTAGGGTTTTCTTGTTCGTTTTAGGGGTTTTGAGTGCAGGTAAAATTGACCCAAAAGAAGGATGCTATGATGTTCACAAGGTCAAGGCGAGTTGACCTGCATCATTAGTTTTGATTTATTATGCATGTGTGATATTTTGAAAATTGCCGGGGTTATAGCTACGGACTTATGTCTGTAGGTAAAAGTCCCTGACTTTTACCAACGAAGAAGGGAAGAAGAAGGTGGCGTGGCACCACCCCATTTGCCCATTTGAAAATTCGCGCGTTTCTTTATGAACTGATTCACTTTTCCAATATAATAATTGTTTGTTTTTCTTTGTACAACAAGAAACGTCAGCTCAGTTGGTCAGTGGGAGAGAGAAAAGGCTAAAGGGCATGGGTTCGATCCCCAGGTCCCCATATTCTTCAATATTATTTTGTCTTGTATAATCATCCGCATGTACAGGCCAAAAGACCACCATGGACCATCATCTTTCAACCATCAGATTACCCACAATCTGGATCCAAAGGCCATCACATGAAGGACCATGATGCATCCTGGTCAACTTGCAACACTGAATCAGAAAGTCAAACATGGACCCTTGTCTTTGGGCCCCAAAATTTCTTATTGGTACCCCCCCAAATTGCTGATCACCAGGCCCAGTTTCTCTCTTTCTTTTCTTTTTCTTTTTATATTTTCTTTTATTTATTTATTTTGATTATTTTCTAACATAAAAAATTAATTCTTTTTTATAAAAACTCATAAAAATTATTTTCATCAAGTTTGATTTAGGTTTTATTTTTTATCAAAAATCAATTTAATCTAATTAGTTTAATTAATTTTAGGGTAACTTTAATTCTTTTGTAAATAAATTAAAACAAATTAGAAAATTAGGTTTTACTTGATTTAACATTTATTTTCTTTTCACAAAATAACAAAAAATACAAAAATAGGTCAAAGTTAGTTATTTTTCTTAATTTAAATTAATTAGTAATTAGGTTTGTACATATTTAATTTAAAACCCTATTTTCTCTAAATAATAAAAAACAAAAAAAATGATTTTTCTTTTTAATTAGGTTTAGACGGGGTCAAAACCCTAATTTCTCTCGTTCTCGTTTCATCGCGCGCGTTTATTTATTTTTGCAATATTAATGTAACTGCTCATGGGATGTAGTAGTTTAATTAGGACATTTTTCGTTTATTTATTGTTTTACGGGTTTTTGGCTATGTAATTAATCCCCCTCCCCGAAGCCTTGTAATAGCATAGCTTTATTTTCTGCATTTCAATTTTCGCAAATATTAACTGTTAGATGTATGATAATAGGATTGCATGACAAGATTGTATGTTAATTTTAAAACGGTTAGCAAACCCTAAATACGCAAAGATAATAACTGAAATTGAATCACTCACACATGCGCACTCCTAGGGTATACTCTCACTTCGGTTGCCTTCGGTAAACGGTCATTAAGTATAGGGTATTTTAGTGGTCGCCCTCTTGTCTAAACAAAGATCAAAAGTCCCGTTCGGAAATGTTGCCTCGGAAAGGTTGTTACGAAAATGTTGCCTCGAAGATGATCTTAAGACACTAGGGTTATTACTAAGACATCCTAACATTGCTTTAGTGACCGTACGTCCCTTTCGAATTGACCCTTACAACTCCAACAACGACGCTACCTACTCACTAATAGTGGGATAGCACTGTCTAAAGGAAACAAGAACATAAACATTCTTTTTTCGAGTAGGTAGATAACTGTCAGGTACTTGCTCAAAAAAAACTTTCCCACACTTACACTCTTTTTAAACAAAGTTTTCAAAACGACTTCGTAACACTCTTGAAGACAGAAGCAAGGGTTAAAATGAGGTAAAATAAAACTTTTCAAAAATACACAAACACGGAAGCAATTTTAAAATGATGAGCAAGTACCTAAGAGCCCGTAGAAAACTACGGATATAAAGGGTTCTAATACCTTCCCTTTCTATAATCTACCCCCCGTACTCAGAATATCTCGAAAAAGGAATTTTTCTGTGCCTTTTTCCTTTCCAATTGGATAAAATAAAAGTCGGTGGAGACTCTTGCTTACCGCGACATTTTGCAAACACAAATGCAAAATACAAACCAGCATTTTCCTAAAACAGTCGGTTCTGCCACCGTATCACACAAGGAAATTAGGTTCGATGCTCCAGAAAAGCCCAATGTCATAACTGCACCCATGCCTAAGCACAGCCGTGGAGTTAATGCTGTTGATACCGACTTGTTTGTAACCTTGGTGGATGGAGTTTCTACTCCTCTCATGATTGTGAAGAAGAATTTACTGATGGGCGATTTATTTCCGGTTGTGGTGATGGTTGCCACATGTGTTCATTTCTACCTTCTGGTTGCCATTTGCTGAAGTCAGGTGTTCAATGCCTGATGGACAGCAAAAAAATTTTGTTCAAAAAAACTTTGGTTCCTGTTGTACCATCTGAAGACATTGCCATTATAACCATTTCCTCCAATCCTTCCAAGGTCTCCTAGAGAAGATCTGTTAGGATTACATCTGCTCCAAGAATCGCTCCGCTAATAATCACTGTTCCTAGTCCTGTCCCGTATGTCTCAGACAAAGCTGTCCCCTGGCATTATGGTGCCAATGTGTAGTACCATGGCATCAAACAAGATTTGAAAAATGAAGAGGCTGATCCTGATATTGGTAACATTGTCGGAACCAGCAAGGTTACCCGAAGTGGAAGGGTCTTCTCTCCCGAGATTTCCCCTAAGACTGTCAACATGCCTATTGTCATTCCATCTGTTGTTCCTGTTGGTACATTAACTATGGCCCATGTTCTTACTCCAGTTATTACCCCTGTCAGCGAGTCGTCTGATACCCACGACAAAGAAGTTATAGGTGAGCCTGCCCGAACAGAGGCGCCTAGAAAAATTATTGTGAAAGCCTCTAAGCAAGAGATAGAGGAAATATTGAAAATCATTAAAGAGCGACTACAATGTGGTCGAGCAGCTGGGGAGAACCCCCTCAAAGATATCCATGTTATCCCTGCTGTTGTGTTCCGAGGCCCATGCGAAGGCTTTGATTGCATTCCTCAAAACTGCGCATGTGCTACAAGAGACTTCAGCTGATCAATTTAAATATTGTGTGGCCAGCCTGACTGTTGAGAAAGGGCTGAGGTTTTCAGATGCAGACTTGACACCGAAGGGCCACAGTGTTTGACAATGATGGGATCTGCGCAAGAACAATTAGGGGTTGCGGTGATATGGCGGTTGTCGAGGTGTCGCAGTTGGGTTGTGTGGCGGCTTGCGAGAGTTTGTGGGTGCGTGAGCTAAGGAATCGGCGATTGTAAGTGGCTCGCGTCGATCTGTGGTGAACGGTTGGTGATTGTTGATATAGCTCTGATGTGTTGAGTTGAAGATATTATGGTGATTGTAGATCAGAAAAACCATGAGTTCTAAGGGTGAGAGTAGCGTCGTTACTGTCCCCGTTTTTTTCGTGCTGTGGTGATTTTTTATTCTCTCTCTGTACTGTTTTCTGTTTGCCCTTTTCTACTGTAATTCTTTTCCTCTTTATAGTTTTGTTAGGAATTATAAAATAGGAAGTGATTTAATTTGTCTGAAATTTTGATTGATTTTAGGGATTACGCATTTGATTCTCTGTAATCTATATTGATCAATGTTGATTAGTGTTTATAGGTCCCGATTTATTTCTGTAATGTGAAAGGAATGAAAAAGTTTTGTTTTGATTTCCAGTGATCCCGTGTTTATTTCCTTTCAGGATTGGTACAATTTCGATTTTTTGGATGAGAAAAAAAAGCCACGTTATACTTTGATTCAATACAGTAATGGTTTGGGATTTTGGGCCTTATGTTTCCTGTTTTGGATAAGGGCCTAGACTGATGACTTATTGTTTAAAACATATATGTCTTTTTTTAATATAATGCTTAATCATTACAAAAACTGGTATAATTAAATTAATATAATATTTTTAATTAAAATGAACATTAACATGAAAATAATCAATAATAACAAGTTAATAATAACAATGTTGTATTAAAACAGTCTAAACCAAAAAACCAAATGGGCCTAATGTTTAATTTATTGGGATTAAAAATATATTGCTTCACATAATTTCTGACCTTAAAAAAAATTAAATGGGCCTTTATTGAAAAGCAATTTTCGTTTACACCCCCTTGGTTGAGTGTTACACCCCCTTTTCACGTTTTAACCTTCCCATAAAAAACAAAAATTAAATAATACCATTTATTTAGAGAAATCCTAAATATAATTAAGGGTAGGGCAAATTTGGGGTATGACACCTTTCATTGGGTATTTCAGCATTTGATGTAATGTAGAGGTAACCGCACCTGCTCCATGAATCCATGGGTGTCTGAGAAAGCATGAATAGGCTAGGCGAATATCCATTACATAAAAAGTTGAATTGAAAATTTGAGATCCCACTTTGATCGGTTGATCAACCTCTTCGTGAACCATTCTTTTCGAACCGTCGAAGGCTCTCACCACAATATCCCTGGGTTTCAACACCAGTCCTTCACAGTCCAATCTGTCCAAAGCACCTTTGGGTAAAACATTGAGGGAGGACCTAGTATCTACCAACACATGTGCCAGAGTGGTGCCTTTGCATTCAATAGAAATATGCAGAGCTTTATTGTGATTCTTCCCCGCCGGAGTTAAATCTGAATCAGAAAATTCCAAGTCATTATCAATAGTTAGGCTTGAAACACAATTCTCAAATTGATCAGCAGTGGTCTCTTGTGGTACATGGGCATTCTTCAGAAATTTTAACAAATCTTGGCCATGTGCGTCAAAGCATAAAAACAAGGACAACATGCATATCTTTGAGGGTGTTTGCCCCAGTTGTTCCACTATTTTGTAATCACTTTTTCGGATGATCTTCAAAATTTCTTATATCTCTTGTCTAGATGGGCCTTCAATTGTCACTTCTTTTGATGGTGCCTCTGTCAGGGCAGGCTCAATTACTTTCTCTTTACCTCTAGCGTTGGCAGTTGGCCCAGCAGCAGGAATGCGAATAAGTGTTGTAGTAGTTGTTGGAGGAGATATCTCTGGAGAGAAGACCCTTCAGGTCCTAGTGAACTTACTAGTTCCAACAATGTTTGTAACTTCAGGCTCTTCATTTTCATTAATCCATGGCTCTTGCTTGACACCATGGTAATAAAATTCTGCCTCATAGTTCCAAGGCACAACTTTATCAGAGGTATAGGGGACTAGCCCCAGTGTAGTAATGATCAAGGGAGCTACTATTGGCTCAGCAGAAATCCTTATAGGGCCTTTAGAGGTGATCCTAATAGGAGTATTTGAAATTGTGATTATGGAAAGATCTTCAAGTGTACTTTCAAGAAAACTTTTTACGGACAGAGTTTTCTCAAACAAAATTTCATGGCTATCAATCAGGCATTGAATACCTTTCTTCAGCCACATACAACCATTAGTTTGGGAAGCACAATGGTAACAATTTTCAAGGCAGCCAAGAAATAAACTGGCTCTCATCAAATTCTTCTTAACAATTAATAATGGAGTAGTTAAATCATCAACGGTGGAGAAAAATGAGGCATCGTCAATAGAATTGACACCTTTACCATGACTGGGCATAGGAGCAGTAATGACATTTGGGGTCTGTGGAAGGTCAAACTCGATCACCTTGTTATCAGTCAAATCTTGGATCTTGTTCTTCAACGCCCAATAGTTGTTGGTGTCATGGCTAGGACTATTTGAATGGTAAGCGCATTTCACATTCGGGTTATATTTGGGAGAGGCAGTATTGTGGTTTGGAGGAGGATCTCGCAGCGTTACCAAATCTTCTTCAATAGATTTTATAGAGCTTGAGATAGTGGCATGTTGATTCTAGTAAATTTCCGCCTCGAGGCATCAGGCCTTTGTTGATTGTTTGATTGTTGTGGTCGTTGAACTGGGGTCAGCTTTGAAATCAATACAGCTCCTACCGACTAATGATGATCATTCTTAATACGGTTACTTTGTCCATAAACCGCATTAGTATCCTACTTACCAACAAAAGGTTTCTTTACAACATTAGAGGTTGAGGCCTTAGGGATATTTCCACTTTTGATTCCGCTTTCAACTTGCTCACCAGTCAAAATCAACTCAGTAAACCCTGACGAAGAACTCCTAATCAGCAAATTAAAGAATGGACCAATCAAGGTACCCATAAACATGTCCACTAATTCTTTGTCAGTCAACGGGGGTTACACCCTTCTAACCAGGTCCCTCCATTTTTGAGCATACTCCTTAAAGCCTTCTTTTGAACCCATTGTCATATTTTGTAATTGCATGCAGTTTGGCGCAAGGTCGGCATTGTATTGGTATTGTCTGTAAAAGGCAGCAGCCAGATCCTCCCATGTATGGATATTAGTTCATTCAAGTAGATAGAACCACTCCAACTGTGACCCAGTTAAGCTTTCTTGGAAGAAGTGCACCCATAACTTTTTATCGGCAGTGTGCGGTTGAATCTTGCAGACATAAGACCTCAGATGCATCTTTGGACATGAGGCTCTATCGTATTTGGAGAAGATAGGGACCTTGAATTTTTGGGGAATGACCACCCCAAGGACCAAACCTAAGTATCCAAAGTCTAAACCAGGCACTGTTTGGATCTCCACAGCCTTAAGTCGGTCTTTGAGCTATTTGTACTTATCATCCGCCGGTGGGTACTGCTCTTCAGAATAGTCTTTGTTCTCAGTATCTTGGTTATTTCCTCCCCCAACTCTAGTGCTTCTAGCTTCCTCTTCTTGATTGTCTTCTTCCTCAGAAGAAGCCTCTTTTATTTGAGCTAATCGGGAAGGCCCCTTGAACCTTCTTCCCATGTTGAGGATGACAACCCTCTTCTTAGTCTTCTTCTTGGTGGTAAGGAGTGCCATCATATCTTGCTGACCTTTACCTAGGTTGAGGAGAGTCTCTTGGAACTATGCGTGTTGAGTTTGCAGATCTTTGACGGTTTGATCTAGAGCCATCTTATACTGAAATAAAGAGTAAAAAGATGAGGAAACCTGTATTAGAAAACCTGCTTATGATATGATGCATGCTATGCGGATGCAATGCTTTCAAGGATATTAAGGAATTTAAATTTTCTAGCCAAAAAGGAAAAAACACAACAATTTTATTAATAAGTTCAAAGACCTGAGACTCAAGTCTCCCACGGACGCTTCCTCTTTGGGTTGATATAGGCATTCAATATTTGCTCCTCGTGAAGTTGCCTTATGAACTCCAACACTTTCTTCTCGTTTTCATATAATCGAGCTTCAAAGGTGTCTCGTTACCCCTTGAGTTGAATCTACGATCTCTTTAATTCTTCAAGATTGGTAGGCATGTCAGGATGAAGAATAGTATAAGAAATATCTCCCTCAGTAACATGATCCATAACTATTGGTAGGATGGTAGGATATTCCATCATGAGGTTTTAAGCGCGAGCTCGCACCCATTTGAGATAAGGCTCCAAAGGAATGGAGTTCTTATGCCCCAAAGTCTTGCTATCAACCTTGTTTACCATGCCCCAAGCTCTTACAAACCTTTGATGATAACCTTGGACATTGTTCTTGTAGTCGAATATATTACCATGGATAAGTGCATCATGAGGTCCATCTCTTCGAGCATAGCCAAATTGTCGTAGGGCTAGATAAGGGTTATAAGTAATACCTCCCCTAATGCCCAAGAGTGGAACATTAGGGAACTCCCTACAACGGTAAATGATAGTAATGTCTTATTGAGAACGAGAGCGCTAATGGATATCTGCATAAGAAAGCAACATTATCCTTTGCGACCAATTCAGACCTTATTCATTCTTTAGTACTGACCGGGGAAGGTGCGAAATAAACCACCTTGACAGCAACAGAATGCAACACATAAGAGTCCATATCTTTCTCATAGTGCGAGTGTGAAGACAATGTAGAATGTCTCCAAGCAAAGTAGGCACAAGGTTACGAGAAAGAAAAACCTTGACAACATTCACGTCTATGAGTTGGTCAGGGTTAGAAAAAAGTACCAACCCATAGATTATAAGAGCCAAGATCTCCTCAAAAGCTTGTAAATCCATGACAACCCAAAATAGTTGAGCCTTCTCCATAAGTGTGATCGGTGGATCTGGAACTGACTGTTTAACGCTGGTTCGCGAAATGTCGCGGAAGCAAGAGTCGCCACCGTCTTTTATTTTCTCCAAATGGAAAGGACAAAAGCACAGAAAAATTCCTTAAAGAGATTGCTCTCGGTTCGGGAGGTAGGTTATAGAAAGGGAAGGTGTTAGCACCCTTTCTATCCATGGTTATCCATGGGCTCTTAGATACTTGCTCATTTGTGTTTTCAAAATGGTTTGTTTGCTTTTCAACTGTGGGTTTTAAAAAGTTTCTTTGAAAATTCCAGTTCGACTCTTGTATCGGTCCTCAAGAGTGTTTGAAAAAATGCTTTCGAAAGCTTTTTGAAAATGTGTTGGTGTGAAAAGTATTTTTGATTTGTTTTGAGATTAGAACAAGTATCTAGAGTCGTCTACCTACCCTAAGGAATTCGTCTGTGTAAATGTCCTTTAAAGTAATGCCATCCCACCATTGAGAGGTAGGTAGCACCACCGTTGGAGGTGTTCGGGTCAATTCGAGGTTCGGGACATGGTGATCACCAGAGCAATGGGAAGACACCTTAGAAGCTACCCTCATGCCAGGTTCCCGGATCATGAGGACTTACTAAGACATCCTCTACTCGACGATCACCTTTCGAGGCAAGGCAACAGTGAGGCGTACCCTAGGGGTGATGTGTGATTTGTGTGTCAGATTCATTTATTTTTTTCTTGTCAGGTTATGGGTGATCTATGCGTTTGTTTTTATTTTTGTCCATACATTCTTTCATGCTTTGATTAACAGTTAAAAATATTGCGGGAAAGTAAAGATTCTAAGCTATTACAAAAGGCGCGGGTCCACATCGCCAAAATTTCTTGAACCCGATTTGACAGAAAAATAAAGAAGTAAAGAAAATAAAATGCGAGCAATTAGTTACACGGCTTTGGGAGAGATACAATAAATATTAAAAAGAATAAAAATAAATATGCGAATAAGAATTAAAAACAAGGGCGTTGGACCCTTTTGCACAATTAAATTAATGATGGAATTAATTAATCAAAAGAAAAAGAAATTGTTTTTGGTATTTTTTTGGTACTTTGTGATTTTAATGAAAAAGAATTAAATAAAATAAATGCTAACCCTAATTCTAGTTATTTTAATTTATTAAAAAGAAGATTAAAGTTTTACCCTAAAATTAACCCTAATTATTTTATATACAATTTAATTATAAAAATAAATATCTAATATTTAATTATTATGGAATAAAAGAAAAAAGATGAAAATTAATTAAACCCTAATTCTATATTTTTTAGATTTTTATTAAAAAAGTTAAAATTAAAACCTAATTTAAAACTAATTAATTTATGAATTTATTTACAAGAGATATTAAAATAAAAAAAATATTTATTATTTTTTTCTTTTCTGATTTTTTGTGTGTTTTTTATATTTATGAAAACAGTAAATTAATTAAAAAAACAATAATTTAAAAGGAAATAAAAAATAAAAAATATAAAGGAAATAGAAAGAATTGTAAACCTAGGGGGTATGCCCCTTAATATGGAGGTTAATCTTTAGAAATCTGGCCCATTAACCTTGGCCTGATTGACTTTCCTTGGCCAGCGTATGGGGTGTTGACTCAGGTCCACCATGTTCTCTGAATCTGATCCCTTGGATTGATCTAGGCACACGCGTGGCAAACTGGAAGGTGGGTCACATGATGGACTTCCTGTATTGACATTGCACAAGAACACGTTTAATGGAAAAATATAAGGAAATGAGTGTGGACCTGGGGCTCGAACCCAGGTCCTAGAGATTACCAGCCAACGCGCTTGCCAACCCTGCTGTCTTGCATATCTGTAAGTAATATAACAAATAAATATAATAAAACAAAACGCGTTAGTGCTGCTTTTTTGCGCGCGAGATTTAAACCCTCCACTCATGGACAACCACCTCGCCTTCTTCTTCCTTGGCTTATTTTTTTTCTGAAACAAGAACAGTTTAGCAACGGTTTTCAAACGTTGCCTTAGACACTATATTAGAAAATAGCAAATAGGCCATAAGGCCTCATAAATTGAGCGCGAGGGCCTCAAACTCTTCGTCCAAGTATGCTGAGCATGTTCATGGCACCGTGGTGTCCCAATTTTGCCTTATTCACAAACCCCCAATTCAGAGCTTCATAAACCCTAGAACGTGATAATGGTAGAATCGTATACAATGCTCAAAAACACAATCAAATTACATGGTTAGCATTAGAATCTTACAATAAACACAAATCATATACTAAAAATTGCTAAATGCGCATGAATTGAGATGCAAGAGTTTCAAAAAAATTCGGTACAGGGTGAGGTCGTGTTACCAATTTAGGGTGTTAGAGTGAATGATTTTGATTGGAAATCCTTCCTTGAAGCTTCAGGAAGGTGATGGGATGATTCTTTTGGCTTGAAACGACCTACAAATTGGTTTTCAGTTTTGAATTTATTTGCAAAAATTTCAAGTTTGTGTCTTGGTCTCTAGCGCAGCTCCGTGGTCCTTTTCATTAGGGTTGTGTTCTATGCTTATGTAAGAGTGAATTAGGTCAAGAAATTTGATCAAAATCTTTTGCATTCATGGTTTGGAAGATTTGATTTTCAAGCATTAGTTTTTCAATCTTTTTCATGCACTTTTTGTACAAATCATATCCAATCAATTCCAATTCTTCCATATCTGATCATGCACGTTTTATTGAGTATATTTCATGCACAAAAGGATTTTATTTCATTGGTTTTATATTTATCATGTATTTAATTGATTTAAATGAATTATTATTAATAAAAATTCAAATAAATAAATAAAAAATGAAGAAAAACTTCCCTTTGGGCCAAGTGGTCGTGTGTATGCTTTGGATGATGACTTGTGGAAGAAAAATAGGCCCATTAGCAATTTTAGGTCATTTGAACCAATGTTGACTTTTCAAAATATCTAAAAATTTCCCAACTTCCACAAGGCATAACTTGCTCAATTTTTAAGCTTTGCTCATGTTCTTGGACATTTTGGAAAGGTCTTTGAGTCCTATAACCAATGCCTTTGGTACCATGTTATTTTGATTTACCAATCTCAAGTTATGTCCTTTGACTTAAAGTCCCTTTTTGTTGACTTTTGAAAATGACCTATAATGTTGAAATTGATAACTTTTTGTGAGAGCACTTCTTGGACTTGAAGTGTGAAGATGAGTTGTAGGAAATGTCTTTCTCTTCAAAATGAGCTTTGGATGGAATTTTTCTGATAATCCATGTGAAAGTTATGCCCTGGTCAAGTTACAGTTGACTTTTTCAGCTGTCCAAATAAGGAAACTTTTGCATCTTGATGATTTTTGAGCCAAGCTTTGAGAATCATGATCAAGCATTGATCAAATGATGTTTGTAGCTTCAAAATGAGATGTTGACCAAAAATTTGAACTTTTGACTGTCAAATGACCATTGTGCCCCTACAGTTGACTGTAGTGCAATTAGGGTTTCTGACTGTGCAATTTTGTGCTGAAAGTCTTGAAACTTGATATGAGGATGCTTGACCATGTTTATTGGCATGTGGGACTTGATTGGACCCTTGGAAACTTCATTTACTTTGTCAGAACCAAAACCCTAATTTTGACTGTTTAGGAGGCCCTGGAATTGTGCAACCCTTGGGGAGATTTTGAAGCTTGACTTGGCAATTTCTGAAGAATATGGGAGGGCAAATTTTGGGGTACAACAATAAGAAATTTAGCCAAAAAGCCTTTGACCCCACTTGTCTCCTAATTAGCTACAATGTAAGAACTTTTCAAATGTAAGGCCTTGGCTATAACTTCAGGTCTTGGAGTTTCCTCTAAACTGGTGAATGGTATTTGATTGAGGACTGGTACTCCCAATAGTTGAGAGAATTCATCCATTGTAGGCACTAATTGATAATCGGGAAAGGTGAAGCAATGATGTACAGGGTCAAAGAATTGAAAGAGTACCCTTATCATGTCTTCTTCAAAGCTTGAGGTAACCAGATTGAGAAGTCAACCATATCTTTTGGTGAACGGAGAATTTTCAAGAACCCTTGAGGCTAACTCTTTGAGTTGAGGAGACGCCCCTACGAAGTTGATTCGGATGGTATTTCTGCGAGTGGAAGCCATATCCTACAAAATAAAACAAAGATAAATACCTAGATCCTTGAAATAGTTAGTGAAAATGCTACGACGTGATGTCATGATGTTTATGAATAAATAATCACACACAAACAAAGCACACAAGGCCTTAGGTTTAGGCTTGCATGGGGTTTATAGGTAAGTACCCTCTTAAAGTTTAGTTGGTTCAACCTTTCTTAAATAAAGTAATCGGGTTCTAAGGAATCTCAATATCACTGATCTTTCTTCATTCGGCATTATTTTAGCTCAAGCATCCAAACCGCGGCCAAAATATACCAAAAGTTTGATCTTAATGAGTGTAGTATCGATTATCAAACAACTTTAGTCTTGAACCAAAGCCATCTATCTCACTACTTTCTAATGGACAAGTTGTTCAACTAAGGTTCTACGATCAATTAGTGCTTCATGACACCATACATCGGCCCCATATTCTCCTTGACTTGACTCAAGGGACATCGGTACCAACAAATGTGTCACACTAACATAACCATCCCTTCAACCATGTTGGTATTATGCCGCATAGTACCCCACGATCTATTACTACTTACCTAATATGCCCCAAATATGGGTATATGATTTTTACAAGTAATAAACCCAAGCATAACCCACAAATGTAAAGCAAACAAAGAAAACAAGTTAAACAAATAAAGGTGATCTAGCTCTTAAGGTAACCCCACTTTTAGTTTCAAATTTCCCCAGCAGAGTCTCCAGTTCTGTAATACGGTGGGAGAAATGACTTGGTGTTTTGCATTTTATCGCAAATGTTACGGATAGCAAGAGTCACCACCGACTTTTTTTATCCAATAAAGGAAAGGGTGAAAAGAACAGGAAAGACATTTTGAGATATTTTCTTGAGTTCGGGGGGTAGTTTATGAAAAGGGAAAGTGTTAGCACCCTTTTCATCCGTATTTATCTACGGGATCTTAATTGCTTGATCACTTTAAAATGCTTTGTGTTTGTGCAAGTTTGAAAATATTTTGAAAATGCCTAAATTTGGAAAACTTTGGAATGATTCTCGTATCGTTGAGAATGTATACAAAATGTTGGTTTTGAAAATATTTGTTGAAAAGGAATGTTTGAAAGATGTTTGAAAATGCCAATGTAAGGAAATTTTGTAATGATTCTCGTGTCATTGAGAATGTATACAAAAAGTTTGTTTTGATAAATGTTTCAAAAGTGTGATGTATGGAAATTGTTTTATTTATGAGCAAGCAATTACGAGAAATTTACCTACTCAAAAAGTCTTTTTTCTTTTCCTCCCCCTTTAGATAGTGATCTTTTACCATTGATTGGTAGAGAGTCTTATCATTGGATGTGAGGGACAAGCGTGGGTCATCGTACAGTTATAGAAGTCAACTTATAAGATTTTTTAGCAATATGTCGTAAGGGACTAAGATCATTTACCGAAGGCAACATTGAAGGGTCATCGATGGACTATGATATTTTAATCGAGGGTCTTTTGCTAAAACATTTCATGTTTGAGGGACATGACTGTTTATATCCGAGGCAACAAGTGTGGGTTGCCCTAGAGGTGTAAGTGTATAAAGTATATTATTTTGATTTATATTTGTCTTGGATTAGGATTGTCTAATATTGATTTTAAGTCTTTCCATACAAACCCTAATTACTAACAATAATATGGAAAGCGATAAATTCCGGAATTTAAACGTCCCACGCTATTACAATACTTTTAGGGATGGGGGATACAAATTCACAAATGGGGGTGACAAGTAAAATAAACCCTAATTACTATTACAAGGTTTTTACAATTACATAAATTATAATGCGAAATAGTAAAATGTATAAAAATGTAATGATGAAGAAATGAAAATTGTTTTTTATGGTTTTTTATGGAAAAGGTTTTATAGTTATCCTAATAATCTAATTAATTTACAAGATACATTAATTAAGTATTTAACAAAAAAAACTAAAATTCAAGTTGATTAAACCCTAAGTCTAATTTAATTTAAAAGAAAATCAAGAAGATAATTAAATAACTTGAGTCTAATTTAATTTTACTTCTAAAAGAAATTAATTTGTTAAAAATACTTTTAGGTCTTTTCGTTTAAAGGAAATAAAGTAAAATTAAAATGATAATTAGAAAGATTTAGTCTATTTATTTAAGAAAATATGTTTATGTATAATATTTTTTATTAAATAAAAATAATGAAATAAAGAGAAAGTAAAAAAGGAAAAAATAAAAATGAAATTGGGTCAGGGTTTAAAGAGTAACAGGGGTGTTAAAAAATATTTTGTCTTAGGCCCAAAACAACATTTTTGTTTGAAGTTAGAAACATAAAAGAAGGGAATAATGGGCCAGTGTTGTGAGATAGTAAGGGAGGGGGTACGCTGATGCAGAAGATAGTTAGGTCCAAGATTGGAGACCCAGGCGCTACAAAAACAACCAAAATCAGACAAAAATATTAGGAAAAACACAAAAGGGTACCACTGGGGCTCGAACCCAGGTCCCTATAGATCAATGCCTTATACGCGCGCGTTCCGCCACTGGGGTGGCTTGTACATCCGGTATTAGAACAACAACCATTAAATTTAAAATAACCAAGTTCTGAACATGTCATCTTCTTCTTCCTCGCGCCAGAAGCCATTGTTATATATTTGAATTTTGTAACTTCTTCATTTCTCAACCATTTGCAATAATGTAAACATGAAAGTTGTTTGAAATTTAACCACGATTTCAACCATATGAATCATTTAAGCTAACACTCAAAGATGAACATGAATTTTATCTAGTACCAAATAAAACCTAATTTTTTCAGAAAGTTCAAACTTAAAATTCATATTACTCAAAAGAAATACAAATGAAATCTAAATGCATGGTTAGCTTCAGGGCCATGATGTCTACATTTTATCTTTTAAAATCAAAGGCAAATGATGCTTGTATAAGTATTTGAAAGTTCAAAAAACTTACCTTGAAAATGGAAATCATGTCCTGAGTTTGAATACTTCTGGAAGTGTTGTGATGATCTGGATAGCTTCACTGAACCTCCAGGAAGCTAAAGTAATACTTACTTTGTGTTGAAAGTGCCTGGAATATTATGAATAAGTCAATGTGCAAGTAACTGTTTTTGAAAATATAGGATGATGTAAATTGTGTTACAACAGTGATTCAGGTGTTTGGATCACTTCTATATAGGGTATAGTTGATGTTTGAATGCTTAGAATGGAAAACGCACGAGGGAATAATGAGATGGGTGTTCAAAGTCAGAAATAACAATTTTTGGAGCTTTTGTTGCATTTTCTGGTTTGAGCGAGGTTTAGGGAGTTTTAAGGCTTGTGAGTTCGTCCCTGGCTTGCAAAATAGTGCTTCTATTTATAGGGAAAGGTTTGGAGACTTAAAATTATCAGAATTACAATATCACATGTTATGGTTTTTGACTTGTTTTTGAAGCAACCTTGACAAACATTATTCCAATGCATACTACAAGGCTATCTAAAGTGGTTAGGCACTTTAAACATATTGCTAATGGATTTTGTGTTGAGTGTATGCATAGGGAGCAATTGCAAAACTCAAGGAGAGTGGACTTTATGATTAAAGCCACTTTTCTAAAATGACAATGTTACCTTTGTGCCAAAAATTGATTAATCACTTGGAAAATGGCTCAAATGCTTGGTAAATGGCTTAATAAGTATTGTAAGCATTTAATTATTTAGTGATTTTCAAGTTTGAAGCCTGCAAAGTGAGATTTATACAGCATGGCATGAGATTCGATTATGTGTTCTTCGTGAAAATGACTTGTAATTCAAGAATGGATGCCCAACTCCTTCTCTTTTATTATCTTAGCTCAAGCATGATCTCTTCAAGTTCTTGGACATTTTGGAAAGCTTGAAATATTGTCTACAACCTTCATGTTGACCACTTTGGCTAAACCAAATTGGAGCTAGGCGAAAAATTGGAGCCTATATCTTCAAATCTAATAATTTTTTGGATATCAACCCTCTAATACAAAGTTGTAGAGTTCATCAAGATCTACAACTTTCATGTTGAAAGTTTTCCTTGAATCATCTTGCATTTTAGTGAAACAATGTCATGAAGTAATGAATTTATCAAGTATAAAAACACTTAGAAATTTTTAAAGTATTGAAATCTTTGACTTTTTATGGACTTTCTTGAATTTCTTGATTCTTGATGATCAATTTTTATATTTTTGAGTATCTTGATGAATATTGATCTTTGAAATTCAATATTGATCAAAAAGTCAAAGTTTTGACTTTTTGTGTATTAGTTGACTTTTCATAAATTGATCCAAAATTCAACTATCAATCCATTGATCTTGAGAAATGAGTTGAGCCATGAAGTTAGGTTAACATGTTGTGTTTGAATAATTAAGATCATGCTTCAAGTCATTAGGTCATGTATCAGGTCAAAAGTCAATGATCAATCATTCTCAATCAAAACCCCAATTTTGACCATTTTGCCCCTTTGATGATTTGAATGTTTTTATTGAAGAGTTGTGATAAACAGTTGATCAATTGATGAATATAACTTCAAAATATTGATGTTGATAAAAAATCTTGAAGTTTTACTGTAGGTTGACCACATTTGACTTTTTAACCAATACAACTGATTTTTAGTTATCTCAGAAATTGAGTGAGCAATTTTGAAATGAAAGACTTGAAACTTGGCATGGGTATTCTTGGAGGTCTATTATGAACCATGAAAGTTATTTGAGGAATTAGAATTCCAATTTTCCTTGTGAAAAATCAAAACCCTAATTTTATGGTCTCAGTTAGTGCTTAGGAGGTAAGTTTGTCTGATCAACTCTTGAGAACCCTTGAGCATTTGAGATATTTTGTGAGAAATGTCTTGAGAAAAGAGAGGGAAAAATTTAGGGTACAAAAACATGATTCGTGAGTTAACAACGAAAAAGACCCGCCTCGACAAAATTTTTTTTTTGAAAGGGCCCTCTTCGAAGACTTTAAGTCTCGCTTTCTTGCTTAATTTGCGCCTTATACTTTGTTGGTATTTTATTGCTCTTGAGTATGTAATGCTTTTTTTCTTTTATTTTGAGATAACGTTGTAGTTAACTATTTGGATGCTTTTGCCAAATTTTGAAAATTCCCTGTCCGCCAAAGATGATAATGGAAAAACTTTCAAAATTTTACTCAATAATTTCAAAACTTCACTCAGTAATTTCAGTCTTACTTAAATCTTAAATTATTGGCGAAAACACTAATATAATGATGAATACGAACATTAACCAGTTCGAAATTATATCCATTGAGCTTAATACATAAGAATTACTCATCTAGGTATGTATTACAAACTACACCTAGTTTCTACACCCAATGGTAAGTGGCCTTTTAGCCTCAAAGGCTCATATCTTGCCTCCGATTTTTTGAAGCTGTTGTTTTAGGCCCTACTGGCCTTTTCCTCAGTTCTTTATTTTAGCTTCGACAACCATCTTTCGACTCCCCAAGCTGAAGGTTTGTGAGATGTTCAGCCATAGGCCGAATTCTTAATCCAACTTCTTATTCACTAGCCATCCCCTTCGGCCATCGACCAACTCGTAGGTGGAATCGCCTCCCTGAATTCTCTTGCCTATTCATAATCCCACGTGAATAGCTTCACTGAACCTCCAGAAAGCTAATGCAATGCTTACTTTGTTCTGAAAGTGCCAGGAATGTTCTGGAGAAGTCAATGTGCAAGTAACTGTTTTTGAAAATGAAGGACGATGCAAATGGTGTTACAGTAGTGATTCAAGCGTTTGGATCACTTCTATATAGGGTATAGATGATGTTTGAATGCTTAGAATGGAAAACGCATGAGGGAATTATGAGATGGGTGTTCAAAGTCAGAAATAATAATTTTTGGAGCTTTTGTTGCAATTTCTGGGTTGAGGAAGTTTTAAGGCTTGTGAATTCATCTCTGGCTTGCAAAATAGTGCCTCTATTTATAGGGAAAGGTTTGGAGACTTGAAGTGATCAAAATTACAAGATCACATGTTATGGTTTTTGACTTATTTTTGAAGCAACCTTGACAAAAATTGTTCCAATGCATATTACAAGGCTATCTAAAGTGGTTAGGCACTTTAAACATGTTGCTTCTGTCTTTTGTGTTGAGTGTGTGCAGAGGGAGCAATTGCAAAGTTTAAGGAGAGTAGAATTTGTGATTAAAGCCACTTTTCCAAAATGACAATGTTACCTTTGTGCCTAAATGGATTAATCACTTGGAAAATGGCTCAAATGCTTCGACACTGGCTTAATCAGTTGTGTAAGCATTTAATTATTGAGAGATTTGCAAGTTTGAAGCCTGCAAAGTGAGACTTATACAACATGGCTTGAGATTCGGTTATGTGTTCATCATGAAAATGACTTGTAATTCAAGAATGGATGCCCAACTTCTTCTCTTTGTTTCTCTTATCTCAAGCATGATCTCTTTAAGTTCTTGGACATTTTGGAAAGCTTGAAATATTGTCTACAACCTTCGTGTTGACCACTTTGGCTAAATCAAATTGGAGCTAGGTAAAAAATTAGAGCCTATATCTTCAAATCTAAGAATTTTTTGGATATCAAACCTCTAATACAAAGTTGTATAGTTCATCAAGATCTACAACTTTCATGTTGAAAGTTTTCCTTGAATCATCTTGCATTTTGGTGAAAAAATGTCATGAAGTAATGAATTTATCAAGTATAAAAACAATTAGAAAATTTCTAAGTATTGAAATCTTTGACTTTTTGTGGAATTTCTTGACTTTCTTTATTCTTGATGATCAAGTTTTATACTTTTGAGTATCTTGATCTTTGAAATTCAATATTGATCAAAAAGTCAATATTTTGACTTTTTGTGTATTAGTTGACTTTTCATCAATTGATCCAAAATTCAACTATCAATCCATTGATCTTGAGAAATGACTTGAGCCATGAAGTTAAGTCAATATGTTGTGTTTGAATCATTAAGATCATGCTTCAAGTCATTAGGTCACGTATCAGGTCAAAAGTCAATGATCAGTCATTCTCAATGAAAACCCTAATTTTAACCATTTTGCCCCTTTGATGATTTGGATGTTTTTCTTGAAGAATTGTTATAAACACTTGATAAATTGATGAATATAACTTCAAAATGTTGATGTTGATAAAAAAATCTTGATGTTTTACTGTAGGTTAACCACAGTTGACTTTTTAACCAATACAATTGATTTTTAGTTATCTGAGCAATTGACCTAGCAATTTTGAAATGAAAGACTTGAAACTTGGCATGGGTATTCTTGGAGGTCTATTATGAACCATGAAAGTTATTTGAGGCATTAGAAGTCCAATTTTCCTTGTGAAAATCAAAACCCTAATTTTATGGTCTCAGTAAGTGCTTAAGAGGTGAGTTTGTCTGATCAATTCCTGAGAACCCTTGAGCATTTGAGATATTTTGTGAGAAATGTCTTGAGAAAAGAGAGGGAAAATTTTGGGGTACAAAAACATGATTCATGAGTTAACGACGAAAAAGACCCGCCTCGACAACCCGATTTGTTTTGAAAGGGACCTGTTGGGATTTTCTTACTATTGAGTATGTAATGTTTTTTTTCTTTTTTTTTTAGATAACCTTGTAGTTAACAGTTTGGATGCTTTTTCCAAATTTTGAAAATTCCCTGTCTGCCAAAGATGATAATGGAAAAACTTTTAAAATTTTACTCAATAATTTCAAAACTTCACTCAATAATTCCAGTCTTATTTAAATCTTAAATTGTTGGCGAAAACACTAATATAATGATGAATACGAACATTAAATAGTTCGAAATTACATCCATTGAGCTTAATACATAAGAATTACTCATCTATGTATGTCTTACAAACTACACCTAGTTTCTACACCCAATGGTAAGTGGATTTTTAGCCTCAAAGGCTCGTATCTTGCCTCCGGTTTTCTGAAGCTGTTGTTTTAGGCCCTACTGGCCTTTTCCTCAATGCTTTATTTTATCTTCGACAACCAGCTTTCGTATCCCCAAGAAGAATGTTTGTGACATGTTCAGCCATAGGCCGAATTCTTAATCCAACTTCTTATTCACTAGTCATCCCATTCGGCCATCGACCAACCCGTAGGTGGAATCACCTCCCTGAAGTCTCTTGCCTTTTTAGAATCCCACATGAAGCATGGTCAGGATCCAAAGTTAGAAAATGATTTGAGTTTTTGTTGGAAGAGTGACTCTCATCATCATAAGGCGTTACATTCGCCAAATGTTGGTTGAAAAACTTCTTTCCACCTTTCATATTGTCGACTTTGTAGTAGCTCTGATCAGCTTCTATCTTTTCTACTACTCAGTCTTTACTCCAAATATAAGTCTTTTGGTGCAAAGTCGATGGGACTACAACTATTTCATTAATCCATTCACGGCCAAGCAACAATTTAAAGTTGGCCTTAGAATTTATCACCATAAATAATGTTGACCTGGTTGTTGTTCCAACAACTAATTTGACTTGGATGACGCCCAATATGTTACTAGTCTTTCCTTCATACTTTGACAACACCATGTTGTGAGTTCGAGGATCTGACCCACACTTCCCCATTTTCTTAAACAAAGCATGTGGCATATAATTTACATTCCCCACCATCGACAAAGACCTTTTTCACTGGCATGCCATCCACCTTCGCCCTTATGAATAAAGGTTTGAGATGATATAGCATCCCTGGGCTTGGATTTTCAAATACAGCATTTTGCTCTTCGACCAGACCACTATTCATCACATAGTAGCATAGATGCTTTTCATCAACTGCTTCGTCGGAGGTAAAATCATCCTCATTCTTTGATACCTTCGACACCCTGTCGTATTCAGCAGGCAGAATCAACACAATTCCACACAATGATGAAATCTTCACCATAATCATAATCTTCGTCCACCATGTCATCTTCTAGCGAAGACTCATAGTCAGTGTTGTACCCCAAAATTTTCCCTCCCATTGTTCTTCAAGACATTCTCCTAAGGTCCTCAAATGCTCAAGGTTGCTGAAGAATTGGTCAGACAAATTCTCCTCCTAAGCAACGAGTCCACAATTAGGGTTTTGTATTTCTCAAGGAAATTTGGGTTTATAAGGTCTCAAGTGGTTTTCATGGCTCTTCATATGTCCCTAATGATGCTCATGTCAAATTTCAAGCCTTGTATTCTAAGTTTGCTCAGTCTATGGCTCAGATGACTGAAAATCAACTATATTGGGTAAAAAGTCAACTATGCTATACAGCCAAACTTCAATATTTTTTGTCGACATCAACATTTTGAAGTAATATTCATCATTTTATCAAGGTTTGATCATGATTCCTCAAGAAAAGCCCTCAAATCATCAAAAATCAAAAGTGCCAAATTAGGGTTTCCTAAGGAGAAGTCAACTGAACTTTGACTAAGTATAACTTTCACATGCTTCATTAACTTTTCCCCAACAACATCTCATTTTGAAGGAAATTAAATTCTCTATATTTCCTCTCTAAGCTCAAGTCCAAAAAGTGCATCATTTGAGAGATATAAGCCAATACATTACAGGTCATTTCAAAAGTCAACAAAGAGACACTTTTTGTCAAGGAAACTTACATCAAGATGATGTCTTGAAAAGCAAAAATGATCAACATAGAGATTGTATAGGACCTCTTTGGATTTCCAAAATGTGAAATATCACCTTCAAAAGATGAAAATTGAGAGAGTTATGACCATTGCAAGCTGGGAAATTTTGAGCAAATGCATGAAGTTCAAATTGAGCAAAATTGTAATTTTGGACTTTTGGGCCTATGCATTATCTTTTATTTTTATTCTATTTTTTTATTCAATTAAACTCAAAATAAATCAAATAAATATAAAGATAATGGACTAAAGCACAAGGCTTTTAATTTCAGTCATGTTGGAGGCCCAAGATGACACGTGCAAGTTGTCAAATTCATGCAAGGCTGTTTGGTGCAAGATTGAGCCAAAAATAACAAGTTTCCATACAAAATTTCAATCAAAATCTTCACCTCTTAATCCAAGATTTCCTTCACTTTTGTTAACCTAATTTGATTGTCCTATATATATCTAATAAGACCAGATGCAAAGGACATGACTGGCTTCCTCCTAAAAGAACCCTAAAAAGATCACAAAATTCTCAAGAAAAGTAAGAATTCAAAGTCAAAATTCCAAGCATTTGCAGCCTAAGCCAATCATTCAAAATACCTCTGAATCCATGTAGGGTGAGAATGGATGATTTTCCATGCCCATCTACGTTTGAAACATGCATACATGCCATGGTCGGTTTTTGATTTTTCTTATCATTCATATTTTTTAATTCCATGCATTGTTGAATGTTTCTAACCATCCAAATCAATTCATATGAATGTTTAGAACATTTTGCAGTCGTTACATGGAGTTTATGAAGTCCAGATCTTGATTTGCCATTTTTAAACCGAGTTAGGGTGTTTGCTTTGAAACTCACGATACAAGGATCCTTAGCCAAAACGGAGGGTACTGTTGAATTTGCAGACCCCAAAGTAGGGGGATAAGGTTCATTTTCCGTTTTGATTTTGCTTGATTCACAGGTTTGGTGTTAGGGCTCATCGGAGAAGATGATCAGACTTAGGGTTCTGGTCACTTCTCCGTCAGTCAAACTTTCCTTGAATGGATTGATCATGGCATGACGCTTTGGGACTTGTTGATTGGTTAACATTTGATGCAGGGTCCCACTGGCACTAATGTTTTTTTAATTCAAATATAAGTGTTGTTTTATCATTTATTGGTTTTGTTGTGTTTTAATCACCGAATGTATGGCCACGCCAGTGGTAGCGCGCTTGCCTCTAGGTCATTACTATGCCCATATGCGAGTTCGATCCTGGTGTGGCATAAATTTTTTCCTGTTTTATGATTCTTGCAGATCCAATGAAGTTGTCCTCACGCGTACACTATGCATCCTTCTCGTCATCACCCTTGGATCTTCAAAAGATCTAGATCAATACACTAGAGCTTGCGTGCCTATAGTGAACCTACTTGGAGCAACACACTGGATCGCTGGACACTTCCTTTGGGCCTGAACTCCTTTTGCCATTCACACCCCTCTATTTGCTTCAATTGCAGGCCCAATCTTTTTTTCTTTCTTTCTTTTATTTTACTATTATTCTTTTTATTTTACAACATAATTATTATTTTAATTAATTAAAAATCAATTTAGACTTAGGTTTTTTAATTAAATTAACAAAATTAACCTTATTTTTTAATTAAGTTAATTGGCTTTTTTAATAAATAAATTGATTTCTTTTTAAAAAAAAAAATCAAAATTAACTTAATTTTAGGGTTTTATCATTAAACCTTTCTTTCTTAAATTAAAATCAACTTAGGGTTTTTATTTTAGGTGTTAATCAATTTCTTTTTTTAATTAAAACTAATTAGAGTTTTTTAGATTAATCATCAAATCATTTTTTTCAAAATCATAAAAATAATTTCCTTTTTCCCTTTATTTTACCGCTTCACGTATAACTTTTGCATTAGTTTATTCCCAATTATGTATCTGCTACAGTATGTAATAGTTTAATTAGGGTTTACTATTTCACTCCCTCCAGTTTTTATGGTTTTGTACCCCCACTCCCGAAGCCTTGTAATAGCGTAGAACTTTATTTCCTGCCTTTTACTGCTTTTCATTATTGCTATATTGCTTTGCTAGTAATTAGGGTTTGCATGTCAAGACATAAAAACAATCTCAGAAAACCCTAATCAAAGACTAAAATCACTGAATCAAAACAATCTTCACGCACCTCTAGGGTGACCTCACTTGTTGCCTTCGAATAAAAATGGTCATGTCCCTTGAATGTAGGGATACCCTTAGAAAAGACACTCGATTAAAATCATCATAAAGATCATAGTCCCGTGATGTCCCTCAAGTTTCCTATAAGCAATGATCTTATCCCTCGATGTTTCCTACGAATATATGGTGACAGTCCCTTCGAATTGCTAAGGTATCCCTATATGCTGCCTTCTATGACCATAAAAATGAACCTACGCCTGTCCCTTCACATCCAACGATAGGGCTTTCTACTAACTAATGGTAGGATAACATTATCTAAAGGACGAGGAAAATAACACGAAAGATTTTTTGAGTAAGGGTAGAATACTGTTAATCGCTTACTCACACAAAATACAAAACATCTTTTATCACAAACACTTTGTAGCGGTAGAAATGTTCAAGACTAAGCCATTGAATTGACTAGCCTTTATACAAATCAAAATAAGAATCTCCACCGCACTTTATTGTTTCCAAATGAATGGGAAAAGAGCGAATAACCCAAAAAAAAGGGGGAAAGATTCAAGGTAAGGGGGTTGGTTATGCAAAGGGAAGGTATTAGCACCCTAAACATCTACGGTACTCCGCAGGAACCTCTTTGTAAAATCTATATATTTTGGCTATGAAAATGTGTTGTATAGAAATAGATGGTGGAGGTAAGAAAAGAAGTATTTTATGATTTTTGCACCCGCTGCGGTTGCGAACCTTTAGTGCCTACGTAGCACCTTTCGTGCAATAGGAGATCAGGGTACACCTAGTTCCTCTTTTAAAAATTTGAAACACAAGTGTGTTGGTTAATTTTATGAGATAAGACGTCATCGTCATTGTTCGTGTTGAAAAACTTACTTACTACCCACAATCACGAGAAAGGAGAATTTGCATCATCTCAAAGTGGAGGATATGGCTTGGATTTTAAAATCAACAATGTCTCACTCAACACCCAAGTGGAAAATATCTCACTTCACTACATATTATAGAAGTATAGTTGTTTGCATCACTACAAGGATTGATAAGAGCCTAATATTTTAAGAAAAGTTTAAAGGTAAAAGCCAAAGTGGCAAAATGATTTGAAATGAGATTGATTGACTTTTAGTCTTCTCACAAAAAAGTGTCAAAGTATTATTAAATTGATTGAAGTTTACATATGAAAATGATTTTTGAAAATGCATGGACATAAGTCCAAGTTTATTATGAAAGTGGTTCAAGTTTAGAAACAAGAAGGTTTTAAAAAAAAAGAGGGAGAAGATTTTTGAAATTAAAGAAAATGGGAAGAGAAGAAGAGACTATCCTAAAGCATAAGGTAAAAGCTAAGGATACGGACCATCTAACCAACAAGAAGCCAAAACTTGACATTATGAGCCAAGATAGAATTCTCATTCTTTGGATTGAAACCAAGCAAGCAAAGATACTAGACCTTTTCAAGTGTATTAAGTCTTCACAAAAATTGGGCAGAGTAACGGCTGTACACAGGTGAATTCCAGATTACAGACAAAGGATGTAATCATAAAACCTGCACACAAAATAAACAAGCAACCCAATGTCTTGAGGTAAACCTCAAGAGCTCCAGACAAAATAATCAGATAAGATCACAAGGTCTCCAAGATAGAAAGGATGGAAAATGTTAAAATAAACTAGAAAGTAATGAATAAAATATCAATTATATTCAAATTAATCAAGAAATGAAAAATAAGACAATAGAAAAATCAGAAATGGGTCCAAATATTTTTATAAAAATTTTAGTAATTTTTAAAAGTCAGAAACTATTTTTTAACCATTTAAAATTGCTAAAACAAACATAAAATAGATCGAAAATAGTAAACCTCAACATAAAATTCCATAAAGTCAAAAATATGCAAAATAATATTTATGAATTTTTTCAGAATTAAAAAATGTTAGAAAGTATTTTTTAAGTAATTGAAAGAAAGAAAATAATACAAAAAAATATAAAAAATACCAAATGTTAAAATAAAAATGTAAAAAAATATTCATGAGATCAGAAATAATTCAAAGTATTTTTTGTGAATTTTTCATAATTCTTGGGTAAGAAATAAAAGAGTTATGAATTTTTGAAAATTTAATCAAATAAAATATAAAATCAGAAAATAAAATAAAACCAAAAAGATGTGGACCATCAGATCAAAGTCAAAACGCGTTAGTAAGCTAATCCAATGGACCAAACGCGCTGTGCTTGATATGGACCTTAGTGAAACACACAGGCAATCAGAAAAAGGGCAACCAATGAAATTAAAACGCTTGGCATGCTATCATTGGCTGAGACGAGACATGTCATCGTCTTCAACCTCCAGACACCCTGCAATGGGGATTTTATGAGATCCTTCAAATGGAAAAATTAGGATCCCTGGCTAGGATCATTGAACTCGTCTCTTCAAGACGATTTTAACACAACCATCGCACCAAATTTATGTAAAGTATGGAGAGAGATATGAATCAAAACACAGAAAAATAGCGAGCACCTTCAATTTGAGATTTCTCTCTCAATTCTCAATGGATTTAAAAATTGTAAGCATCAATAGAATCATACAAAGGAGTAGAACAGATTAGTGCTTGATTTGGATCCAATTGGTGGAGAATTCTACCTTTTTGAAGTTCAAGTAAGAATCTCTGAAACTGGACTTTTGTAGCTTGGATTATGGTTCGTTTTGATTGGTTTAAGTGCTGGAGAGTTTGTATGAAGTTCAAGGATGATTAATACGTAAAGAATTTTGGAAAAGGAAGCTTAAATTTCAAAAACTGAATTCAGCAAAAGTGGGTTCGTGTGAAGTTTTGGCAGGGTGTTCTTGGCTCTCTAAGCTTGGGAAATTGAATGGGGGATGACCCTCTATTTATAGGGAAGTGAATGGGAATGAAAAATTGAAGAAACAAGGAAGTTTGGAGGGAAATTGAGTAAGGGTCAAGCACGAGTGAAGTGTGACTTCATTTCCATCAAAACTCAGCCAAACCTTGCGTTTTGGGGTGCTAATCACTTCTGGAAAGTTTGCTAATTAAGTTTAAATCAAAAACGCGCACAAATATTGTGTTTAGAAGTCACATTATGGATTTCAAAATTCTGACTTTGTGCAAAATTCAGCTTCAAACTACCAAATTCAAATCTATGGCATTTCCACCTCAAGGGGCCTTAGGGCATAATTCTTGATGCTTTAGAAAGATAAGGTTACAAGATTTGAAATGGAAAAAGAATGGAATCAAATGGATGCTTGAGCTGAAAGTTACATGGAGTCAAAGTTGAAGAAAAAGAGTTGACTTTCCATACTTAGAAAAATTTCAAACTCTTCTTTAAAAATGACCTATAATCTCTTGCATCCAAACATGGCCTTCCACTTAGAATTTTCTCTTGACCAAAAAATATGGAATGAAGTAGACCTCTTGAATGACACTTTGCAATTTGAACCACTTAAAATCTACAAAAATTGAGCAAGTTATGACTTGTTGAAGTTGGCCAAAAATCATGCAATGACCTATAATCTCTTGCATTCTTAAGGCAACTTCCATCCATTTTTTCACTTTGAACATAAAATAAGGCATGAAGGACATATCCTTAGGATCATCATGAAAAAATAATGGGCTCAAGGTGACAAAAATTGACCAAGTTATGATCATTTGGAATCACATTATGAATAATTGGGGATTCATCTGGATGACTTATAATCTTTCCTCTTCACCAAGTTTCTTCCACATGAAAAATTCTTGAAACTTTTGAAGTTATTTGTTGGTACCTATTTGAAGAGAAGAATGTTTTTGGAATCACTCAAAAATACCAAAAGATGAGCAAGATATGCCCCTCTGAAGTCCAAAACCCTAGCTTCTAGATCAAGAGAATGCTTGGTGGAACTTTGTCAAGTTTGAACAAACTTTTTGTGCCAATATTCTTCCTTTGTGAATAGGATTTGTTGAGGATGATGATTAGGACTCATGGCCACCAGAACTACTTCCATACCAACTCCAAAAGAACTTCAATGGTGAGGTTTGGATCTCTCAAGTTTTTTCTAGGGCATGGAAATAAACTCATGAACCCATGATGCAACTTGATAAACCTCATTGCCTTCACCTACATTATTAACAAGTAAGACAAACCAATATTGTATTTGTTAATTTAGAGAGAAAATCAAAGCAAAATATCCATGATCACTAAAGAAAACAAGTCAAGGTGCTTGGTGACTCCTCAAAGAGCAAGGTTAAAGATAGGGAGAGGAACTAAAAGCCCTAATGTGATTTTGTGGTGGTTGAAACAATATGGTATGATGAAGTGATCTTAGGGGGAAAAATTGGGGTACAACACACTCTTCTGAAATATTTTCAAAAACAAACACTTTGTATGCATTCTTAACTAATACAAGAATCATTAAAAAGTTGCCTCACTTAGGCAATTTTCGAAATATTTTCAAACGCATACACAAAAGCATTTTCAAAACAAAGTGAGCTAGCAATTAAAATCCCGTAGATAACTACGGATGAAAAGGGTGCTAACACCTTCCCTTTTCATAACCTACCCCCCGAACTCAAGAAAATATCGAAGGTATTTCCTGTTCTTTTCACCCTTTCCTTATTGGACAAAACAAAAGTCGGTGGCAACTATTGCTATCCGCGACATTTGCGATAAAATGCAAAAAACAAGTTCGTTCTCCCACCGTATTACACTCAGGTTCTTCCTCCTTTTCACCTTCAGATGTTGGAGTATACTCAGGCGCATGAGTTTATTCCATATTTTGTTTTGCCACTAATTCTGTATTTCCTAAAGGAGCCACCCTCATAGACATTTTTTGACTTTCTATGGATTTTTCTTTTTCAATCAACTTCGACTTCGGATAGTACACCTTTGGAATTGGGAACTCTATTGGCTTTGTGGCTTCCGCTGGTAACATGTCTTCGACACGGTTGTTGTCTTTGACTGGCTTCACCTGAGACGTCGAAGCTTACCTTGTCTCCTTTTTGTTACTATGATACCTCTTCCACTGAGTCCTTGTCATTGGTTTTCTCTCTTGGAACTATAGATCTGACGTCTAATACCATGGTGTTAAGCAAGAACTACCGACCGTTGAAGATGAAGTTACTGAAGTTTCTAATCCTGACATTGACAATATTACTGGAACTAGTAAGGTTACTAGAAGCCAAAGGGTTTTATCCCTAGAAATCTCTCTAAATACTGCCACTACACCTATTAAGGTTATCACTACCAAATCAACTACCGAGGCTAGGGGTAAAGAACAAACAACGGAGCCTGCCCATACGGAGGCGCCTAAAGAAGTTATAGTTGAAGATAACACTAGGCAAGAGTTGGAAGAGGTTTTGAAGATTATCCTCAAGAGCGACTACAAGATTGTTGAACAGCTGGGACATACCCCAACTAAGATCTCCATGTTATCCCTGATATTGTGTTCTGAAGCCCATGCACAGGCTTTAGTAAAATTCTTGAACACTGCTCACGTGCCATAAGATATTTCTGCCGATCAATTTGGAAGCTATGTTGCTAGCTTAATGACCGATAATGGATTAGGTTTCTCTGATGCTGATCTGACTCCAGAGGAAGAAATCACAGTAAGGCCCTGTATATCTCCATTGAATGTAGCGATACTACTCTGGCTTATGTATTGGTTGATACTGGTTCTTCGTTAAATGTTCTACCGAAGAGCACTCTGAACAAACTTGATTACGAAGGGGTTGTACTAAAACCCAGTGATATTATAGTACGAGCCTTAGACGTGTCAAAGAGGATGGTACACAGAGAAGTGGATCTTCCAATCATGGTAGGTTCGCAGATCTTTGAATCTACCTTCTATATAATGGATATTTGGCCAACTAACACTTGCTTACTGGTACGCCCCTGGATCTATGTGGCAGGCGGTGCCACCTCATCCCTGCACCAGAAGTTAAAGTATTCTTTGAACGGAAAGATTGTCACTGTCTGCGGTGAAGAAGAGTATATGGTTATCCATTTTAATTCTTTTCGATATGTAGAGATAAACGGAGAATTTATCAAGATTCCCTATCAAATTTTGAAGTTATGCCTCATGCCTCAACTGAAGATGTTACTATCTGTTGTACCCCAAAATTTTCCCTCCCATATTCTTCAAGATTTGCCAAGAGCATGCCTCAAAATCTCCCAAGGGTTGCACAGTCCAATGGCCTCCTAACAATCAAAAACTAGGGTTTTGGTTCTGGCAAAGAAATTGAAGTTTCCAAGGGCCCAAAAAAGTCCCACATGCCTATAAACATTGTCAAGCATCCATATGCCAAGTTTCAAGACTTACAGCACAAAATTGCACAGTCAAAAACCCTAATTGCTCAACAGTCAACTGTAGGGGCAAAATGGTCATTTGACAGTCAAAAGTCAAAAATTTTGGTCAACATCTTATTTTGAAGCCACAAACATCATTTGATCAATTCTTGATCATGATTCTCAAGGCATGGCTCAAAAAGTCTCAAGATGCAAAAGTTTCTATTTTTGGACAGTTGAAAAAGTCAATTGTAACTTGACCAAGGCATAACTTCCACATGGTTTATCATAAAAATTCCATCCAAAGCTCATTTTGAAGAGAATGAAATTTCCTACAACTCCTCTTCACATTCCAAGTCCAAGAAATGCTCTCACAAAAAGTTGTCAATCTCAACATTATAGGTCATTTTCAAAAGTCAACAAAAAGGCACTTTAAGTGAAAGACCATAACTTGATATTGGTAAATCAAAATGACATGGGACCAAAGTCATTGGTTAGAGGACTTCAAGACCTTTCCAAAATGTCCAAGAACATGATCAAAGCTTAAAAATTGAGCAAGATATGCCTTGTGGAAGTTGGGAAATTTTTGGGAATTTTGAAAAGTCAACTTTGCTTCAAATGCCTCAAAATTGCTAATGTGCCTCAATTTCTTCCAAGAATCATCACCCAAAAGCTATGCACGACCCATTGACCCAAAGGGGAGTTATTTTCTTATTTTTAATTTATTAATTGAATTTTTAAATCTATTAATTCATTTAATTAAAATTAAATATGAAAAAATACTAAACAAATGTTTTGGAATCTTTTTGTGCAGCATTTGCATTCTTAAAGCCTCAAGATTTCGTGCACACCCCAAAAAGGAAAGGATCTCCAATAATTGGCATGTTCTTCATGGTGAAAAGATTGAAAAAATCATGGAAAATCACAAACTTGAAAATCATTAAAGACAAGGCTTTGGGCTTGGATTGTTGACCTAAATCATTCCATGTACATATGCAAACCTAAACCTAATCAGAGGAGAAAGCTAGCTGCGCTCAGAATCAAAAACAAAAACTTGCATTTTTCTTAAAAACCTCAAAACTGTTTTGGCATCTAGAAGGCGTTTCAAGGCGTAAAAAGTATCTCAAAAGCTTGTTGGGACTTTCCTGAACATAACCCAATACTTTTCCACTCTCCATACACAAAGAACTGGTAGAATGAAGTCGTCCTGTCCATGAATTTTTGCATATTCGTATTTTGATTTGCACATATTTTCCATACATTTTAATGCTTGTTTTACACTAACATGATCATGCTGAAGCTTTTGGTGTCATTTAATTAAAGAATGCTTGCACGTATGGAAAGTTACCATGAACGATGCTTAGGGTTTCAGGAACCTTGAATTGGGGTTTTACGTATAAGGCAAAATTAGCCAATCAAACCTGTACCATTAAAACCAGGAGACACACACGAATTAATCTCACTATTCGCGCCTTTTTTATATTCATGTATGGCCTAATCGCTATTTTCCAGATTTAGGGTTAGTGGGGGTTTAAAACCCCCGCTATCTGTCTTTTATTTGCAGGAAACATGAAGAAGAAGGAGGACGTGTCCCCTGATAATTGGCACATTTGAAATTTGGCGCGTTGGATACCACTCAGCGTTGCTTTGCCTTATGTTATTCGCTTGCCAATTTCTATACAACACGTGCGCTCAGTTCACTTGGCAAAGGATGTACTTGGTAAACGTTGGGGCCTGGGTTCGATTCCCAGGTCCCCTCCCTTCTCCAATATTATTTTGCTTAATATGTTTCCATGCAGCGCCTCACCTGAAGTCCACCATACACGCGTATGTACTTTCCTGCCAAGTGGCCAAGGATCCCAATCCAAAGGTCAGAGCTTACAGATCACCATGTGCATTGGTCAAACGCTCACACACAATCATTGAAAAGTCAAAAGGGCCTCAATCTAATGGGCCAAACTGCTGCAAACACACCTCCTCAACTGGGTCAGAAACCCCATCATGTTTGTATTTTCTTTTATTCTCTCTTATTTATTTTAATTCTTCTAATTATTTTATTTAATTCCACAAAATAATTTATAACACAAAAAAAAATCAGAAAGTCATAAAAAATAAAAATATGTTTTATTTAATATTATTTTGTAAATAAATTTCATAATCAATTTAGTTTTAATTTTAGGTTTTAACCTTAATGCTTTTTTTCTTAAATAATTAAAAAAATATATAAAAATAGGTCTTTTATCATTTTTTTATTCTTTTTCTTAATAAATAATCTTTTTTCTTATCACTATTAATTATTAATTATTTTTGTAAATAACTTATAATTAAATAATTAGTAAATTAGGTCAAACTTGAATTTATTTCTTTAATAATTAAAAACGCTTAGAATTAGGGTTTTAATTCCATTTAATTTTCTTTAATTTCATAAATACAAAAAACATCAAAAAAATAAGTTCTTTCCTTTATTTAATTTAACTACTTTATAATTTCGATTTAATTTCTTTAAAGGGTCCAACGCCCTCGCACTCTCGATTATAATTACATTTCGCGCATTTGCTTTTTATTTCCTTTTTAAATATAATGTATTTGCCCTGAAGCCTTGTAATAGTTAATTAGGACATTTATTTTCCGCATTTTTCTTTCATTCAAATCGGGTCTTGGTTTAATTTGGCGTTGTAGACACGCGCCTTGTAATAGCGTAGGACCTTTATTTTTCCGCACTTTAAATTCCGCACCTTTAACTGTTAATAATCACATGAAAGAATGTATGCTCAAATAAAATCAACGCGTAGCTCACCTAATGCATGAACAAGACAAATAAATAACTGAAAATGACACACAATTCACACACCACTCCTAGGGTACGCCTCACTGTTGCCTTGCCCCTCGAAACGTGGTCGTCGAGTAGAGGACGTTTTAGTAAGTCCTCATGTCCATGAACATGGCATGGGGGTAGCTTCTAAGGTGTCTTCCTATTGCTCTGGTGACCACACTGTCCCTAATCCTCGAATTGACCCAAACACCGCCAACGGTGGTGCTACCTACCTCTCAATGGTGGGATGGCACTACTTTAAGGACATTTACACAGACTAATTCCTTAGGGTAGGTAGATGACTCGTAGATACGTGCTCTAATTCAAAAACAAATCAAAAACTTCTTTTCACACCGACACTTTCAAAAGCTTTCAAAATAATTTTTCAAACACTCTTGAGGACTGATACAAGAGTCATTCTGAAATCTTTCAAAGAAACTTTTTCAAACCCACTCACAATTGAAAAGCAAACACTTTTGAAAACACAATGAGCAAGTATCTAAGAGCCCATGGATAACCATGGATAGAAAGGGTGCTAACACCTTCCCTTTCTATAATCTACCTCCCGAACCGAGAACTAATCTCAATAAGGAATTTTTCTGTGCTTTTGTCCTTTCCATATTGGAGAAAATAAAAGACGGTGGCGACTCTTGCTTCCGCGACATTTCGCGAACCAGCGTTAAACAGTCAGTTCCAGATCCACCGATCACAGAACTGGCGACTCTGCTAGGGATACTTAAAGTGAGGTGTACCTTAGGATAGCTCATACTTGTGTTTTCAATTGTCTGAATTGTTTGCTTTATTATTGTGGGTATTGTCTTGGGAGTTCTATAGATCCTAACCCGGATCTGGGGATACCTTCTTAGAAAGTAGCAACAAGGCTGTGAGGGAACTGTGCGGGGTATACCGACATGGTTGAAACAGTCTGCTACGTTGATGTGGCACTTTGGTGTGTACCGGTAACCCTTGAGTTCAGTCAAGGAGAGTACGGGGCCTCCATGTGGTGTCATGAAGCATCAACTGACCTTAGGAACCTTAATTGAACTATCTTGGCCTCTTTAGGGTAGTGAGATAACTGACTTTGGTGCAGTCCGAGGTTGGTTGATACTCGATACTACACTCAATTGAGGGTTGCTTTCCTGGGATATTTCGGTCGCCAGTTCAGTGGCTAAATCGAAACGATGAACAATGAAAGCAATCCAGTGATATTGGGACCCTTAGAACCCAGTTACTTCTAATAGGACAGGTTGAGCCCACCAACTTCAAGAGGGTAATACCCAGACCCCATGCTGGCCTAAACTCTAAGGGCTGTGGTGTGACTTGTGTGCCTTATCATGTTTGCCTTTGTAAATATTTGTGGTGTGTTTAATCATAGCATCATGACATCATAAAGCATCACATGCATTGACTAACCATTTCAGGGGTTCGAATCTTCATCTTTGTTCTTGTTTTGTAGGACATGGAAACTGTTCGCAGGAAGACAATTCAGATTAGCCTTGTAAGGATCCCTCCTCAGCTTAAGGAGCTTATATCCAGGATTCCCGAGAGCTCTTCATTCAGTGAAAGACATGGAAGACTCATCAGCTTGGTCAACACCAACATTGAGGAAGATATGATAAAGGTCCTGTTCCAGTTCTTTGACCCTCTGCATCACTGTTTCACTTTCCTGGATTATCAACTGGTACCTACATTGGAGGAGTTCTCCCGGCTTCTGAAAATCCCTATCCTTGATCAACTACCCTACAACGGTACAGAAAAGGAACCCAAACTTGAAGAGATTGCTAAAGCCTTACACCTACAATCATCTGACCTCAAGGGACATTGGGAAGTTAGAAGTGGCATTAAAGGGTTCTTAGCCAGGTTTCTGTTTGAAAAGGCCCAGGAATGTTGGAACTCCCTTGATTTACAAGCTTTTGAAGAAGTTGTGGCCCTCCTTGTCTATGGTTTGGTGTTGTTCCCTAATCCAGATCAGCTTATAGATATCAGTGCTGTCCAGATCTTCATGTCCAGGAATCCTATACCCATGTTGCTGGGGGACATCCTTCACTCATGTTACACTCGAACCATGAGAAAAAGAGGTGTCCTTATGTGCTGTACTCCTCTCCTGGGAAGGTGGTTTATTTCGCACCTTCCACAATCAGTTTTGAAGAATGAGCGGGGTTTGAGATGGTCACAACGACTGATGACTCTTACACATGCAGATATACATTGGTTCTCTCGGTCCAGAGAGGAGGTCACTATCATTGATCATTGCGGGGAGTACCCTAATGTTCCTTTACTTGGAATCATAGGAGGTATTACTTATAACCCGTGCCTGGCTTGGAGACAGTTTGGTTATGCTCGGAGGGATGGCCCTCATGACATGTTAATTCCTGACGTAGTTTTTGATTTCGACAACGATGCACAAGGACTTCGCCAGAGATTTATCGGAGCTTGGAGGATGCCAAGTAGGATTGACAGCAAGACCCTGGGGCACAAGAATTCCATCCCATTGGAACCTTATCTCAAGTGGGTACGAGCCCGCTCCCAGAAGTTAGTGATGCCATATCCTCATGTCTTCCCTGTGATCAAAGAGCCAGTCTTGGAGGGAGAGGTGTCCTACACCATTCAACATCCTGACATGCCCACGTTCTGGGAAGAGATGCAGAAGAGCTTGATCCAGCTTAAGGAAGAACGAAATTCTCTTGAGACCAGTCTACATGCTAGTGAAAAGAAGGTCTTGGAGCTCACCCGCCTATTGCACGAGGAGAGGAATCTCAACACCTACATTGCTCCAAAGAGGATGCGTAGTGTATTTTGGGATTAATTTGCTTTTGTAATGTTTTGCCCATGAGGCTTTGATGTACCAAACAGTTATTTCCTTAATGATAACGTGTGTTCCTTTTTTGTCTACAACAAATTTGAATGTTCGAACCCTTGAATGCATTGCATAAACACATCATTCATCATGTGCATAGCAGGTACTCTTCTTTTTCAGGTTGCTTACTGTTCTTCGCTGTTTATTTCAGCATCATGAACCCTGAATCATCAACCGGGATGTCTATCAAGGCCCTTCAGGCGCAAAACGCACAATTTCAAGAGCTGATCATGGGTTTGGCTCAAGGCCAAGAAGAGTTGAAGGATTTGCTCCTGAAGAAGGAGAAGAAGAAGAAGAGAATTGTTCTTTTCAACTCGGGCCGGAGGTTTGGTAATACTCTGCAGAATAAGGAAGCTGGTTCTTCTGTAGGCAAAGACAGTCCCCAGGGGGGAAAGGCTCCAAGTCCAGTAGTCTCCGACAACGAGACTGATTTTAATGAGGAACAGTATCCTCCTGTTGAAGACCGGTACAAGCAGTTGGAAGACAGACTGAACGCCATGGAGATCCAACAAGTGCCTGGGCTGGATTTCGGAGACTTGGGCTTATCTACTGGTGTGATCATTCCTCACAAGTTTAAGGAACCATCTTTCACCAAGTATGACGGGGCATCTTGCCCCAAGCTACACCTCAGATCTTATGTGCGGAAGATTCAACCGTACACAGTGGACAAGAACTTGTGGATCCACTTCCAGGAGAGTCTTTCAGGGACTCATCTCGAATGGTTCTATCAGCTGGATGGGACCAAAGTTCGTAACTGGGAGGAGTTGGCTACTGCTTTTTACAAGCAGTATCAATATAATGCCGACCTTGCTCCTACACGTACCCAACTCCAGGGTATGCCGCTAGGATCAAGCGAAGGTTTTAAAGAGTATGCACAGAAGTGGAGGGATCTGGCTGGAAGGGTGCAGCCTCCGTTAACAGACCGTGAGTTGGTAGATATGTTCTTGGGGACCCTATCTGGGCCGTTTTTCAATCATATTATCGGTAATTCATCTGCAGGGTTCACTGATCTTATTCTGACTGGGGAGAGGATAGAGGCTGGAATGAAGTCCGGTAAAATTCAGAAAGGTGCGTCTTCGAGTTCTGAGAAGAAACCCTTTAAGAAGGAGGCCAATGCTGTATATGGGCCTAGAAGACATGATAAACCAGAACTCCGCCAATCTGTCAACGCGGTGGTGATTGCTAAGCCTGCTGCCGCTCCTCGGCAAACCAATCAACAAAGGGTGGAGAGACCCAGAAGAGAGTTTACCCGGCTGAGTATGACCCTATCACAAATCTTGCCACAGTTGCTATCCACCAACTTAGTGACTGTCAGGGAGGCCCCAAAGGTTGTGAATACTGCCTCTCCCAAGTATAATCCAAATGCCCGCTGTGCTTATCACTCCGATAGCCCGGGGCATTCTACTGATGACTGTTGGGCCTTAAGGAATAAGGTGCATGACCTTCTTGATGCGAAGGAGATACAATTTGAGGCTCCTGAGAGGCCAAATGTGGTGACTGCTCCTATGCCCCAGCATGGAGTGAATGCCGTTGATGAAGATGTGTATGCCGTTTCTGTGAATGATGTAGCTACCCCTTTGATGACTGTTAAGAGGAACCTACTGTTGGCCGGTTTATTTCCGGGTTGTAGTAAGGGTTGCCTTTTGTGTGCTGTTACTCCTACTGGTTGTCCGTTGCTGAAGTTAGGCATCCAAAGCCTGATGGATAGCAAGGAGATTTTGTTCAAGAAGACTGTTGTTCCGTTTGTTCCTGTGGAAGATGTATCTGTTGTTACAATTTTTAACAATCCAATCAAGGCTCCCCCGAGGAAGCCAGTTAAAATCACGACTGTCGCACCCGTTGTTATTACTGTTCCGGGGACCCTCCCCTATGAATCTGATAAGGCTGTCCCATGGCACTATGGGGCAGATGTATATGTACATGGTATAAAGCAAGAGTTCAACACTGGCACCAACATCAGCAATATCACTGGTCCAGCCAAAGTTACCCGCAGTGGCAGGCTCTTCTCGCCTGACATTGCGCCACCAGCTATTCAAAGACCTCTCATTATAACACCTGCAAGTGCACCTGTTCCCATTTCTGATCAAGTGGCTTCCCCTGCTGCCGAGTCATTTAATGCTCGGGGCAAAGAGATTGAAGATGAGCCTGCCCGGATGGAGGCGCCAAAGTCTGTGAATGTTGAAGCCTCCCAGCAAGAGATGGAGGAAATTCTTAAAATAATCAAGAAGAGTGACTTTAATGTTGTTGAACAGCTGGGGCATACCCCCTCCAAGATCTCCATGCTCTCCTTGCTGCTGTGCTCAGAGGCCCATGCTAAGGCCCTGATTTCATTTCTCAAGACGGCTCATGTGCCACAGGAGACATCTGCAGACCAGTTTACTGATTGCGTAGCCAATTTGACAGCCGACAATGGTTTGGGTTTCTCGGATGCTGACCTTACTGCTAAGGGAAAGAACCACAATGATGCCCTGCATGTCTCTATTGAATGTAGGGGCACTACTCTCGCTCACGTGTTGGTGGACACTAGTTCTTCCCTGAATGTGCTACCCAAAAAGGCCTTAGACCGGTTAGATTGTGAGGGCCTGGAGCTAAAACCTAGCAACATCATTATCAGAGCCTTTGACGGCTCTAAGAGGATGGTTCATGGAGAGGTAGACATTCCTATTCGTGTGGGTTCTCAAGTATTCGACTCGACTTTCTATGTGATGGATATCCGTCCATCTTATTCATGTTTACTGGGTCGACCTTGGATTCACAAAGCTGGGGCAGTGACCTCTACCCTACACCAGAAGCTCAAGTACCCTGTCAGAGGGAAGATTGTCACTGTGCAGGGAGAGGAAGAATATATGGTGAGCCATTTGAATTCCTTCCGGTATATTGAGATGGACGGGGAGTTTATTGAAACCCCCTTTCAGCATTTTGAAGAGGTACCTCTAATATTGGCAGCAACAGAAGCAGTGGTTGAAGAAGACCTTCCCTTGAAGATGGCTTCCTTGAAGGACGCCCGGGCTGTAATCAAGAAAGGTGAATGTGCTAACTGGGGCAGGCTCCCTGATTTTACACCAAAAACTGACAAGTTTGGACTGGGTTTTATTGCAGAGGCTCAGAGGGCTGTGCGCAAAGCTAGAACCAGAAGACCTCCTGTGCTCATCACCAATCCAGGAGTGAATGCTGTTGGGGACGAAGATGAAGTGGAAGAGTCAGAGTTTGATAGCTGGATCTACCCGACGACTGACGGTGGATTGAACAATTAGACCGCCAAAGATCATACTCCTGTTACTTTTGTTACGCAGTAATAAACTCCTTTGTTTTTGTTATTTGTAATAAACAATGAATTGAAACTTTATGGCCCAGTGTCTTACCCGGGGCACCGTGGCTTCATTTGTGAGGGCATATTAATTGTCATTTCATATATCATGAATAAAGACCTTGGACGTTTTCTCGCATTTTCAAATCTTATGCTCCTTTTCTTTCTTTCCTTTCTTTATATATTGCAAAACAGCTGTATTTACACACACTCACCCATATAGGTTTCAATCCACTCTGGATCTCACTGGTAACGAATCTGCTACTGCCAGTTATGACTTCGAAAATCCGATCAACTTAGACGAAGACGAAGGTGAAGATGATTGCGAAGTTCCTGGCGAGCTTGCAAGACTGTTACTCCAAGAAGAGAGGGCAATTCAACCACATGAAGAGCCAGTGGAAACGATAAATCTGGGTACTGAGACGGACAGAAAGGAAGTTAAGATTGGTGCCAACCTAGAGCTCAGCGTGAAGCAACGGTTGACTCAAATGTTACATGATTATGTGGAGATCTTTGCCTGGTCCTATGAAGATATGCCTGGGTTGGATACCGACATTGTGGTCCATCATTTGCCTACCAAGGAAGACTGCCCTCCGGTTAAGCAGAAGGTCCGCCGTATGCGTCCAGAGATGTCTGAGAAGATCAAAGCTGAGGTAATGAAGCAATTCGATGCCGGGTTTCTTGCAGTGACTTCTTACCCTCAGTGGGTGGCTAATGTGGTGCCGGTACCAAAGAAGGATGGTAAGGTCAGAATGTGTGTCGACTACAGGGATTTGAACAGGGCCAGCCCCAAAGATGACTTCCCCTACCTCACATTGACGTTCTGGTTGATAATACTGCTCAGCACAAGGTGTTCTCTTTCATGGATGGTTTTTCAGGGTATAATCAGATCAAGATGGCTCCTGAAGACATGGAAAAGACTACCTTTGTCACTCAGTGGGGCACCTTCTGCTACAAGGTCATGCCATTCGGGTTGAAAAATGCTGGGGCAACCTACCAACGTGCCATGGTTGCTTTATTTCATGACATGATCCATCATGAAATAGAAGTATATGTTGATGACATGATCACAAGGTCCCAAACTGAGGAGGAACACCTTGACCATCTGCAGAAATTGTTTGACCGTCTGAAGTTGTACAAGCTGAGGTTGAACCCGAACAAGTGAACCTTCGGGGTGAGATCTGGAAAGTTGTTAGGCTTCGTTGTAAGTGATAAGGGTATTCAAGTGGACCCTGCCAAGGTTAAAGCTATTCAAGAGATTCCAGTTCCTAAGACAGAGAAAGAGGTCAGAGGCTTTCTAGGACGTCTGAATTACATTGCTCGATTCATCTCGCACCTAATCGCTACCTGTGAACCAATCTTCAAGCTGCTGAAGAAAGATCAGGTAGTACGTTGGAACGATGAATGTCAGGCCGCTTTTGACAGAATCAAAGAGTATCTCCAAGAACCACCCATTCTTATGCCACCGGTTGAAGGGAGGCCTCTGATACTATACCTGACAGTACTTGACAACTCAATGGGGTGTGTGCTGGGGCAACATGACGAGTCTGGCCGAAAAGAGCACGCCATTTATTACCTTAGCAAAAAGTTTACCGACTGTGAGACCCGATACTCACTGCTCGAGAAAACTTGTTGCGCTTTGGTATGGGCTGCTCGCCGGCTGAGACAATATATGCTGACTCACACTACCTTGTTGATTTCAAAGATGGATCCTATAAAGTACATATTTGAAAAGCCTGCTCTGTCCAGGAGAATAGCAAGATGGCAAATGATCTTGACGGAATACGACATCCAGTACACGACCCATAAAGCTATCAATGGGAGTGTATTGGCAGACCACCTGGCACATTAGGCAGTAGACGACTATCAATCAATGAACTTCGAGTTTCCAGACGAGAGCATCATGATAGTGACTGATTGTGAAGTACCTGGACCGGATGAAGGACCCGAGGAAGGATCCCGATGGTCTATGCACTTTGACGGAGCCTCCAATGCTTTGGGTAATGGTATCGGCGCTGTGATCATATCCCCTCAAGGCACTCATACTCCACTTACTGCCCGGCTATGTTTCAACTGCACCAACAACATGGCGGAGTATGAGGCATGCATCATGGGTCTTCAAGCTGCAATTGACTTAAGGATCAAGTTTCTGAGTGTCTTCGGAGATTCCGCTCTCGTGATCAATCAGATCAAAGGGGAGTGGGATACGAAACATCCGAATCCTATTCCTTACAGAGAATGTGTATTGACATTGATCCCCCATTTCACAGAGATCACCTTTGAACACTTTCCAAGAGAGGAGAATCAGTTGGCGGATGCGTTAGCTACGATGTCTTCTATGTTCAAAGTCAAATGGGACAATGAGGCTCCCCGGGTCATCATTTGGAAACTGGACGAACCGGCATACTGTTGTGATCTTGAGACTGAAACAGTAACTGAGAAACCTTGGTACCATGAGGTGAAGAGATACTTGGAAGCTCAGGAATACCCTGAAGGTGCATCTGTCAACGACAAGAAGTTTCTGAGAAGGTTCGCCACAAAGTTCTTCCTCAGCAATGGCATCCTGTACAAGCGAAACCATGATTCGACCTTACTGCATTGTGTGGATAAGACTGAAGCAGAAAGGATCATGGCAGAGCTACATGAAGGTACCTTTGGAACACACTCCAGTGGACACACTATGGCAAAGAAAATCCTTCGGGCAGGGTATTTCTGGTCCACAATGGAAGCCGACTGTTACCAACACTCTCGGACGTGCCATAAATGCCAGATATATGCAGACAAGGTGCATGTTCCTCCAGTTCCTCTGAACGTCCTAACTGCACCTTGGCCTTTTGCAATGTGGGGCATAGATATGATCAGTGAGATTAAACCTACAACGTCCAATGGGCATCGCTTCATCCTGGTAGCAATTGATTACTTCACGAAGTGGGTTGAAGCAGCTTCCTACGCCACTGTAACCAAGAACGTCGTGGCACGGTTCATTCAGCATAACTTGATCTGTCGTTACGGCATCCCTGAAAGAATCATTACAGACAACGGTACCAATCTCAATAACAAGATGATCGCTGAGCTCTGCGAGCAATTTAAAATACAGCACCATAACTCTTCTCCTTACCGGCCGAAGATGAATGGGGCTGTAGAAGCAGCAAATAAGAACATTAAGAAAATTGTGCAGAAGATGACAGTGACCTATAAAGATTGGCACGAGATGTTACCGTTCGCTCTACATGGGTACCGTACCTCAGCAAGGACGTCAACCGGGGCAACTCCTTTCTCCTTGGTTTACGGTATGGAGGCAGTCTTACCGATCGAAGTGCAGATACCCTCTCTCCGGATAATGAAGGATGAAGATCTGAGCGAAGATGATTGGATCCAGACACGACTTGATCAGTTAAACTTAATCGACAAAAAAGACTTGCTGCTATTTTTCATGGTCAGAAGTATCAAAAACGGATGATCAGGGCATTTAACAAAAAGGTCAAACCACAAGAATATCAAGTTGGGGATCTGGTAATCAAACGCATCATCCTTCCTCAGAGTGATCCAAGGGGAAAATGGACCCCTACATACGAAGGGCCATTTGTGGTTAAACATGTGTTCTCAGGAGGAGCCATGATTCTGACCACCATGGACGGTGACGACCTTCCTCACCCCGCCAATGCAGACATAGTAAAAAGATATTACGCATGAAAAAAGACCCGCTAGGTTGACATACCTAGGCAAAAATTAGGGCTTCCTGGCGAACCAAAAGGGTTCGGGCAAAATGAAGGGATGAAATGAAAAAAATCTGTACACCCGGCAAGTCGAAAACCTGAAAAGGCAGCTTGGGAAAAAATGGGTATCCCGGTGGACTGAAAACCCGAAAGGGCGGTCCAGGCAAAAGTTAGGGATAAAGCGTAATACTATGTCTCCTTGGATCACCCTGCATCCAGAATCCGGTATCAACATCAAGTTCAGACGGCATCGATCAATCAGCTTCATCCTCGACTAGGTCATCAAGTGATGAGACGCTCGAAGATATAAAGGCGATAGCAGAGTTGGAACCCAGTGAGATTGTTCTTTTCACACAGCTGTTTTATTTTCCCTTTGTACAAATTGTATAAACTCTTTTATTCGGCGGCATTCTCTTACTAGGACGTCAGCCTCTTGTATATAAACGCCTATTTACAGGCAAATTCAAAAATCAATACAAAAATCACTTTTCAGCTACAAATTGCCTTTTGTTTTTTCCTTTTTCTGTTTTGTTTTGCGAAGAACGTCCAAGGTTAAATTTGTGATATATGCGTTTGACAATAATTGCTAGCTCATAAATATTTGCATACGAAACAAAGGATTAATTGCAGGTAACATTAGAAACAGGGGCAATAAAGAGTTGTCTAAGCGATCTAATTGCTCTATCCACCCAGGTATCAAGGTAGGTTCAGTTGAAGAACATAACCAGTATATCTTAATTCCCCAGAGAGTGAGCCAGCAAGTCAATGCACCCTCCCCAAGCAAAGCTATACTATTAGCCTTAAGAAAGTTGGGTATCCTCCCGCAGATCTCAACATTCCCCAGCACATCATACAAATATTTTTAACAAGCATCCCCGGCAGTATTGATCTAAGATTGTTCCCCGGCGGTATACCAGACGTTCAGTTGAGTCACTCCCCAATACATCTCAAAGTTTTCCCCAGGAGAGTCCAATCAAGATTTCCCCAGGAAAGTTTGAATCCATCTCCCCAGCAGGAAGCTTATCCCCAGTAGATTCTGGAAGCTTATCCCCTGCAGAGCACGAACGCGTCTCCCGGCTTTATTCAAAGGTTATTTCCCTACCAGGATATAACTGGGTTATCCTCAGCCAAAAGCCACGGAAAGATCGTCCTCGGCGAAGTCTTCCTATCCCCATCGGAGTCTATTAACACTTCCAACCCAACAATGGTATCCCCAGCGAAGTTACCATCAACATCTCAACAACGTACCTCTCTCCCCACAAAGTATTGTTCCCCAGCAAGTTTGCTAGAGTAGTTATTCCCCGCAGAGTAATCTATTCGTCAAGTTTTTCCCCAACAGAGTCATCTTCTCCTACCGGTATTCTTACAACAATCATCCCCAGCCGAAACAACAAAGCACTATTCTCCAATATCAGCCCAGGATGTGACTTCCCGGCACTCGTCAAGGATTTACTTTCCTAGACAAAAGCATAAATTCATAAACATCGCATTTCTATACATTATAGCATGCATATACGCATCATGAACATACAATCTCATTTATGTTGAGAACATCATTGCTTGACCCGTATCATGCATTGCATATGACTGACCTTTACCTTTCAGGAAAGATCCAGTTAAGTTCTCAGCCATGTCCAAGACCTCCTCTGGTTCAGTTAAATCGATTCCTAAAGATTTTTCTGATTCTTATCCAGTTGAAGTTATTCCAAGACCTTGTCCGGTTCAGTTAAGTCGACTCCTAAAGATTTTTCTGATTCTTATCCAGTCAAAGGCCTTCTCTGGTTCAGTCAGATCGACCCTAAGATCTCCCTGATTCTTATCCAGTTGAAGATTCCAAGACCTTTCCTGGTTCAGTTAAATCGACTCCTAAAGATTTTTCTGATTCTTATCCAGTCAAAGGCCTTCTCTGGTTCAGTCAGATCGACCCTAAGATCTCCCTGATTCTTATCCAGTTGAAGATTCCAAGACCTTGCCTGGTTCAGTTAAATCGACTCCTAAAGATTTTCCTGATTCTTATCCAGTCAAAGGCCTTCTCTGGTTCAGTCAGATCGACCCTAAGATCTCCCTGATTCTTATCCAGTTGAAGATTCCAAGACCTTGTCCAGTTCAGTTAAATCGACTCCTAAATATTTTTCTGATTCTTATACAGTCAAAGGCCTTCTCTGGTTCAGTCAGATCGACTCTAAGATCTCCCTGATTCTTATCCAGTTGAAGATTCCAAGACCTTGTCTGGTTCAGTTAAATCGACTCCTAAAGATTTTTCTGATTCTTGTCCAGTCAAAGGCCTTCTCTGGTCCAGTTAAATTGATTCCTAAAGATTTTCCTGAGGAAGACTCAGCAGAAGACATCCCAGATTCTCTCATCGTTACTGTTGAGGTAGTAATCGCCCCAGATTCTCTCATCGTTACTGTTGAGGTAGTAATCGCCCCAGATTCTCTCATCGTTACTGTTGAGGTAGTAATCGCCCCAGATTCTCTCATCGTTACTGTTGAGGTAGTAATCGCCCCAGATTCTCTCATCGTTACTGTTGAGGTAGTAATCGCCCCAGATTCTCTCATCGTTACTGTTGAGGTAGTAATCTCCCCAGGTTCTCTCATCGTTACTGTTGAGGTAGTAGTCATCCAAGGTTCTCTCACCGTCCCGTTGAGGTAGTAACTATCCCTGATTCATTCATCACCCTTTTGAAGCCCCAGACTCGATTCCTGTAACCATTCAGGGCACATCTACACCAAAAATTTGAAGACCAACTCAGGTAACAGGCCAGGTATTCATTTTCTTTTTCAGGTACGCAAGTTCTCGCTAAGGAAACTCTTACGCGATCGACATCCAGATGGCATCTATAAGCCCATCCACCTGTCCATCACCTCTCAACATGGCATCTGTAAGCCCATCTTCCTATCCATCAATCTCCAAATGGCATCTATAAGCCCATTCCCATCATCACACTGCTAACATGTGAGCGCAAATTTCTGGGCACTCTAGTGTTCAATCATCTTCCACCTTCGGATTACGAAAGGAACGTTAGCCAATCTACATCCTCAGGTCTAAGAAGATTGAACAGGGGCAACTGTTGTACCCCAAAATTTTCCCTCCCATATTCTTCAAGATTTGCCAAGAGCATGCCTCAAAATCTCCCAAGGGTTGTACAGTCCAATGGCCTCCTAACAGTCAAAAACTAGGGTTTTGGTTCTGGCAAAGAAATTGAAGTTTCCAAGGGCCCAAACAAGTCCCACACGCCTATAAACATTGTCAAGCATCCATATGCCAAGTTTCAAGACTTACAGCACAAAATTGCACAGTCAAAAACCCTAATTGCTCAACAGTCAACTGTAGGGGCAAAATGGTCATTTGACAGTCAAAAGTCAAAATTTTTGGTCAACATCTTATTTTGAAGCCAAAAACATCATTTGATCAATTCTTGATCATGATTCTCAAGGCATGGCTCAAAAAGTCTCAAGATGCAAAAGTTTCTATTTTTGGACAGTTGAAAAAGTCAACTGTAACTTGACCAAGGCATAACTTCCACATGGTTTATCAGAAAAATTCCATCCAAAGCTCATTTTTAAGAGAATGACATTTCCTACAACTCCTCTTCACATTCCAAGTCCAAGAAATGCTCTCACAAAAAGTTGTCAATCTCAACATTATAGGTCATTTTCAAAAGTCAACAAAAAGGCACTTTAAGTCAAAGACCATAACTTGAGATTGGTAAATCAAAATGACATGGGACCAAAGGCATTGGTTAGAGGACTTCAAGACCTTTCCAAAATGTCCAAGAACATGATCAAAGATTAAAAATTGAGCAAGATATGCCTTGTGGAAGTTGGGAAATTTTTGGGAATTTTGAAAAGTCAACTTTGCTTCAAATGCCTCAAAATTGCTAATGGGCCTCAATTTCTTCCAAGAATCATCACCCAAAAGCTATGCACGACCCATTGACCCAAAGGGGAGTTATTTTCTTATTTTCTTATTTTTAATTTATTAATTGAATTTTTAAATCTATTAATTCATTTAATTAAAATTAAATATGAAAAAATACTAAACAAATGTTTTGGAATCTTTTTGTGCAGCATTTGCATTCTTAAAGCCTCAAGATTTCGTGCACACCCCAAAAAGAAAAGGATCTCCAATAATTGGCATGTTCTTCATGGTGAAAAGATTGAAAAAATCATGGAAAATCACAAACTTGAAAATCATTAAAGACAAGGCTTTGGGCTTGGATTGTTGACCTAAATCATTCCATGTACATATGTAAACCTAAACCTAATCACAGGAGAAAGCTAGCTGCGCTCAGAATCAAAAACAAAAACTTGCATTTTTCTTAAAAACCTCAAAACTGTTTTGGCATCTAGAAGGCGTTTCAAGGCGTAAAAAGTATCTTAAAAGCTTGCTGGGACTTTCCTGAACATAACCCAATACTTTTCCACTCTCCATACACAAAGAACTGGTAGAATGAAGTCGTCCTGTCCATGAATTTTTGCATATTCGTATTTTGATTTGCACATATTTTCCATACATTTTAATGCTTGTTTTACACTAACATGATCATGCTGAAGCTTTTGGTGTCATTTAATTAAAGAATGCTTGCACGTATGGAAAGTTACCATGAACGATGCTTAGGGTTTCAGGAACCTTGAATTGGGGTTTTACGTATAAGGCAAAATTAGCCAATCAAACCTGTACCATTGAAACCAGGAGACACACACGAATTAATCTCACTATTCGCGCCTTTTTTATATTCATGTATGGCCTAATCGCTATTTTCCAGATTTAGGGTTAGTGGGGGTTTAAAACCCCCTGCTATCTGTCTTTTATTTGCAGTAAACATGAAGAAGAAGGAGGACGTGTCCCCTGATAATTGGCACATTTGAAATTTGGCGCGTTGGATACCACTCAGCGTTGCTTTGCCTTATGTTATTCGCTTGCCAATTTCTATACAACGCGTGCGCTCAGATCACTTGGCAAAGGATGTACTTGGTAAACGTTGGGGCCTGGGTTCGATTCCCAGGTCCCCTCCCTTCTCCAATATTATTTTGCTTAATATGTTTCCATGCAGCGCCTCACCTGAAGTCCACCATACACGCGTATGTACTTTCCTGCCAAGTGGCCAAGGATCCCAATCCAAAGGTCAGAGCTTACAGATCACCATGTGCATTGGTCAAACGCTCACACACAATCATTGAAAAGTCAAAAGGGCCTCAATCTAATGGGCCAAACTGCTGCAAACACACCTCCTCAACTGGGTCAGAAACCCCATCATGTTTGTATTTTCTTTTATTCTCTCTTATTTATTTTAATTCTTCTAATTATTTTATTTAATTCCACAAAATAATTTATAACACAAAAAAAAAAAATCAGAAAGTCATAAAAAATAAAAATATGTTTTATTTAATATTATTTTGTAAATAAATTTCATAATCAATTTAGTTTTAATTTTAGGTTTTAACCTTAATGCTTTTTTTCTTAAATAATTAAAAAAAAATAAAAATAGGTCTTTTATCATTTTTTTATTCTTTTTCTTAATAAATAATCTTTTTTCTTATCACTATTAATTATTAATTATTTTTGTAAATAACTTATAATTAAATAATTAGTAAATTAGGTCAAACTTGAATTTATTTCTTTAATAATTAAAAACGCTTAGAATTAGGGTTTTAATTCCATTTAATTTTCTTTAATTTCATAAATACAAAAAACATCAAAAAAATAAGTTCTTTCCTTTATTTAATTTAACTACTTTATAATTTCGATTTAATTTCTTTAAAGGGTCCAACGCCCTCGCACTCTCGATTATAATTACATTTCGCGCATTTGCTTTTTATTTCCTTTTTAAATATAATGTATTTGCCCTGAAGCCTTGTAATAGTTAATTAGGACATTTATTTTCCGCATTTTTCTTTCATTCAAATCGGGTCTTGGTTTAATTTGGCGTTGTAGACACGCGCCTTGTAATAGCGTAGGACCTTTATTTTTCCGCACTTTAAATTCCGCACCTTTAACTGTTAATAATCACATGAAAGAATGTATGCTCAAATAAAATCAACGCGTAGCTCACCTAATGCATGAACAAGACAAATAAATAACTGAAAATGACACACAATTCACACACCACTCCTAGGGTACGCCTCACTGTTGCCTTGCCCCTCGAAACGTGGTCGTCGAGTAGAGGACGTTTTAGTAAGTCCTCATGTCCATGAACATGGCATGGGGGTAGCTTCTAAGGTGTCTTCCTATTGCTCTGGTGACCACACTGTCCCTAATCCTCGAATTGACCCAAACACCGCCAACGGTGGTGCTACCTACCTCTCAATGGTGGGATGGCACTACTTTAAGGACATTTACACAGACTAATTCCTTAGGGTAGGTAGATGACTCGTAGATACGTGCTCTAATTCAAAAACAAATCAAAAACTTCTTTTCACACCGACACTTTCAAAAGCTTTCAAAATAATTTTTCAAACACTCTTGAGGACTGATACAAGAGTCATTCTGAAATCTTTCAAAGAAACTTTTTCAAACCCACTCACAATTGAAAAGCAAACACTTTTGAAAACACAATGAGCAAGTATCTAAGAGCCCATGGATAACCATGGATAGAAAGGGTGCTAACACCTTCCCTTTCTATAATCTACCTCCCGAACCGAGAACTAATCTCAATAAGGAATTTTTCTGTGCTTTTGTCCTTTCCATATTGGAGAAAATAAAAGACGGTGGCGACTCTTGCTTCCGCGACATTTCGCGAACCAGCGTTAAACAGTCAGTTCCAGATCCACCGATCACAGAACTGGCGACTCTGCTAGGGATACTTAAAGTGAGGTGTACCTTAGGATAGCTCATACTTGTGTTTTCAATTGTCTGAATTGTTTGCTTTATTGTTGTGGGTATTGTCTTGGGAGTTCTATAGATCCTAACCCGGATCTGGGGATACCTTCTTAGAAAGTAGCAACAAGGCTGTGAGGGAACTGTGCGGGGTATACCGACATGGTTGAAACAGTCTGCTACGTTGATGTGGCACTTTGGTGTGTACCGGTAACCCTTGAGTTCAGTCAAGGAGAGTACGGGGCCTCCATGTGGTGTCATGAAGCATCAACTGACCTTAGGAACCTTAATTGAACTATCTTGGCCTCTTTAGGGTAGTGAGATAACTGACTTTGGTGCAGTCCGAGGTTGGTTGATACTCGATACTACACTCAATTGAGGGTTGCTTTCCTGGGATATTTCGGTCGCCAGTTCAGTGGCTAAATCGAAACGATGAACAATGAAAGCAATCCAGTGATATTGGGACCCTTAGAACCCAGTTACTTCTAATAGGACAGGTTGAGCCCACCAACTTCAAGAGGGTAATACCCAGACCCCATGCTGGCCTAAACTCTAAGGGCTGTGGTGTGACTTGTGTGCCTTATCATGTTTGCCTTTGTAAATATTTGTGGTGTGTTTAATCATAGCATCATGACATCATAAAGCATCACATGCATTGACTAACCATTTCAGGGGTTCGAATCTTCATCTTTGTTCTTGTTTTGTAGGACATGGAAACTGTTCGCAGGAAGACAATTCAGATTAGCCTTGTAAGGATCCCTCCTCAGCTTAAGGAGCTTATATCCAGGATTCCCGAGAGCTCTTCATTCAGTGAAAGACATGGAAGACTCATCAGCTTGGTCAACACCAACATTGAGGAAGATATGATAAAGGTCCTGTTCCAGTTCTTTGACCCTCTGCATCACTGTTTCACTTTCCTGGATTATCAACTGGTACCTACATTGGAGGAGTTCTCCCGGCTTCTGAAAATCCCTATCCTTGATCAACTACCCTACAACGGTACAGAAAAGGAACCCAAACTTGAAGAGATTGCTAAAGCCTTACACCTACAATCATCTGACCTCAAGGGACATTGGGAAGTTAGAAGTGGCATCAAAGGGTTCTTAGCCAGGTTTCTGTTTGAAAAGGCCCAGGAATGTTGGAACTCCCTTGATTTACAAGCTTTTGAAGAAGTTGTGGCCCTCCTTGTCTATGGTTTGGTGTTGTTCCCTAATCCAGATCAGCTTATAGATATCAGTGCTGTCCAGATCTTCATGTCCAGGAATCCTATACCCATGTTGCTGGGGGACATCCTTCACTCATGTTACACTCGAACCATGAGAAAAAGAGGTGTCCTTATGTGCTGTACTCCTCTCCTGGGAAGGTGGTTTATTTCGCACCTTCCACAATCAGTTTTGAAGAATGAGCGGGGTTTGAGATGGTCACAACGACTGATGACTCTTACACATGCAGATATACATTGGTGCTCTCGGTCCAGAGAGGAGGTCACTATCATTGATCATTGCGGGGAGTACCCTAATGTTCCTTTACTTGGAATCAGAGGAGGTATTACTTACAACCCGTGCCTGGCTTGGAGACAGTTTGGTTATGCTCGGAGGGATGGCCCTCATGACATGTTAATTCCTGACGTAGTTTTTGATTTCGACAACGATGCACAAGGACTTCGCCAGAGATTTATCGGAGCTTGGAGGATGCCAAGTAGGATAGACAGCAAGACCCTGGGGCACAAGAATTCCATCCCATTGGAACCTTATCTCAAGTGGGTACGAGCCCGCTCCCAGAAGTTAGTGATGCCATATCCTCATGTCTTCCCTGTGATCAAAGAGCCAGTCTTGGAGGGAGAGGTTTCCTACACCATTCAACATCCTGACATGCCCACGTTCTGGGAAGAGATGCAGAAGAGCTTGATCCAGCTTAAGGAAGAACGAAATTCTCTTGAGACCAGTCTACATGCTAGTGAAAAGAAGGTCTTGGAGCTCACCCGCCTATTGCACGAGGAGAGGAATCTCAACACCTACATTGCTCCAAAGAGGATGCGTAGTGTCTTTTGGGATTAATTTGCTTTTGTAATGTTTTGCCCATGAGGCTTTGATGTACCAAACAGTTATTTCCTTAATGATAACGTGTGTTCCTTTTTTGTCTACAACAAATTTGAATGTTCGAACCCTTGAATGCATTGCATAAACACATCATTCATCATGTGCATAGCAGGTACTCTTCTTTTTCAGGTTGCTTACTGTTCTTCGCTGTTTATTTCAGCATCATGAACCCTGAATCATCAACCGAGATGTCTATCAAGGCCCTTCAGGCGCAAAACGCACAATTTCAAGAGCTGATCATGGGTTTGGCTCAAGGCCAAGAAGAGTTGAAGGATTTGCTCCTGAAGAAGGAGAAGAAGAAGAAGAGAATTGTTCTTTTCAACTCGGGCCGGAGGTTTGGTAATACTCTGCAGAATGAGGAAGCTGGTTCTTCTGTAGGCAAAGACAGTCCCCAGGGGGGAAAGGCTCCAAGTCCAGTAGTCTCCGACAACGAGACTGATTTTAATGAGGAACAGTATCCTCCTGTTGAAGACCGGTACAAGCAGTTGGAAGACAGACTGAACGCCATGGAGATCCAACAAGTGCCTGGGCTGGATTTCGGAGACTTGGGCTTATCTACTGGTGTGATCATTCCTCACAAGTTTAAGGCACCATCTTTCACCAAGTATGACGGGGCATCTTGCCCCAAGCTACACCTCAGATCTTATGTGCGGAAGATTCAACCGTACACAGTGGACAAGAACTTGTGGATCCACTTCCAGGAGAGTCTTTCAGGGACTCATCTCGAATGTTTCTATCAGCTGGATGGGACCAAAGTTCGTAACTGGGAGGAGTTGGCTACTGCTTTTTACAAGCAGTATCAATATAATGCCGACCTTGCTCCTACACGTACCCAACTCTAGGGTATGCCGCTAGGATCAAGCGAAGGTTTTAAAGAGTATGCACAGAAGTGGAGGGATCTGGCTGGCAGGGTGCAGCCTCCGTTAACAGACCTTGAGTTGGTAGATATGTTCTTGGGGACCCTATCTGGGCCGTTTTTCAATCATATTATCGGTAATTCATCTGTAGGGTTCACTGATCTTATTCTGACTGGGGAGAGGATAGAGGCTGGAATGAAGTCCGGTAAAATTCAGAAAGGTGCGTCTTCGAGTTCTGAGAAGAAACCCTTTAAGAAGGAGGCCAGTGCTGTATATGGGCCTAGAAGACATGATAAACCAGAACGCCGCCAATCTGTCAACGCGGTGGTGATTGCTAAGCCTGCTGCCGCTCCTCGGCAAACCAATCAACAAAGGGTGGAGAGACCCAGAAGAGAGTTTACCCGGCTGAGTATGACCCTATCACAAATCCTGCCACAGTTGCTATCCACCAACTTAGTGACTGTCAGGGAGGCCCCAAAGGTTGTGAATACTGCCTCTCCCAAGTATAATCCAAATGCCCGCTGTGCTTATCACTCCGATAGCCCGGGGCATTCTACTGATGACTGTTGGGCCTTAAGGAATAAGGTGCAGGACCTTCTTGATGCGAAGGAGATACAATTTGAGGCTCCTGAGAGGCCAAATGTGGTGACTGCTCCTATGCCCCAGCATGGAGTGAATGCCGTTGATGAAGATGTGTATGCCGTTTCTATGAATGATGTAGCTACCCCTTTGATGACTGTTAAGAGGAACCTACTGTTGGCCGGTTTATTTCCGGGTTGTAGTAAGGGTTGCCTTTTGTGTGCTGTTACTCCTACTGGTTGTCCGTTGCTGAAGTTAGGCATCCAAAGCCTGATGGATAGCAAGGAGATTTTGTTCAAGAAGACTGTTGTTCCGTTTGTTCCTGTGGAAGATGTATCTGTTGTTACAATTTTTAACAATCCAATCAAGGCTCCCCCGAGGAAGCCAGTTAAAATCACGACTGTCGCACCCGTTGTTATTACTGTTCCGGGGACCCTCCCCTATGAATCTGATAAGGCTGTCCCATGGCACTATGGGGCAGATGTATATGTACATGGTATAAAGCAAGAGTTCAACACTGGCACCAACATCAGCAATATCACTGGTCCAGCCAAAGTTACCCGCAGTGGCAGGCTCTTCTCGCCTGACATTGCGCCACCAGCTATTCAAAGACCTCTCATTATAACACCTGCAAGTGCACCTGTTCCCATTTCTGATCAAGTGGCTTCCCCTGCTGCCGAGTCATCTAATGCTCGGGGCAAAGAGATTGAAGATGAGCCTGCCCGGATGGAGGCGCCAAAGTCTGTGAATGTTGAAGCCTCCCAGCAAGAGATGGAGGAAATTCTTAAAATAATCAAGAAGAGTGACTTTAATGTTGTTGAACAGCTGGGGCATACCCCCTCCAAGATCTCCATGCTCTCCTTGCTGCTGTGCTCAGAGGCCCATGCTAAGGCCCTGATTTCATTTCTCAAGACGGCTCATGTGCCACAGGAGACATCTGCAGACCAGTTTACTGATTGCGTAGCCAATTTGACAGCCGACAATGGTTTGGGTTTCTCGGATGCTGACCTTACTGCTAAGGGAAAGAACCACAATGATGCCCTGCATGTCTCTATTGAATGTAGGGGCACTACTCTCGCTCACGTGTTGGTGGACACTAGTTCTTCCCTGAATGTGCTACCCAAAAAGGCCTTAGACCGGTTAGATTGTGAGGGCCTGGAGCTAAAACCTAGCAACATCATTATCAGAGCCTTTGACGGCTCTAAGAGGATGGTTCATGGAGAGGTAGACATTCCTATTCGTGTGGGTTCTCAAGTATTCGACTCGACTTTCTATGTGATGGATATCCGTCCATCTTATTCATGTTTACTGGGTCGACCTTGGATTCACAAAGCTGGGGCAGTGACCTCTACCCTACACCAGAAGCTCAAGTACCCTGTCAGAGGGAAGATTGTCACTGTGCAGGGAGAGGAAGAATATATGGTGAGCCATTTGAATTCCTTCCGGTATATTGATATGGACGGGGAGTTTATTGAAACCCCCTTTCAGCATTTTGAAGAGGTACCTCTAATATTGGCAGCAACAGAAGCAGTGGTTGAAGAAGACCTTCCCTTGAAGATGGCTTCCTTGAAGGACGCCCGGGCTGTAATCAAGAAAGGTGAATGTGCTAACTGGGGCAGGCTCCCTGATTTTACACCAAAAACTGACAAGTTTGGACTGGGTTTTACTGCAGAGGCTCAGAGGGCTGTGCGCAAAGCTAGAACCAGAAGACCTCCTGTGCTCATCACCAATCCAGGAGTGAATGCTGTTGGGGACGAAGATGAAGTGGAAGAGTCAGAGTTTGATAGCTGGATCTACCCGACGACTGACGGTGGATTGAACAATTAGACCGCCAAAGATCATACTCCTGTTACTTTTGTTACGCAGTAATAAACTCCTTTGTTTTTGTTATTTGTAATAAACAATGAATTGAAACTTTATGGCCCGGTGTCTTACCCGGGGCACCGTGGCTTCATTTGTGAGGGCATATTAATTGTCATTTCATATATCATGAATAAAGACCTTGGACGTTTTCTCGCATTTTCAAATCTTATGCTCCTTTTCTTTCTTTCCTTTCTTTATATATTGCAAAACAGCTGTATTTACACACACTCACCCATACAGGTTTCAATCCACTCTGGATCTCACTGGTAACGAATCTGCTACTGCCAGTTATGACTTCGAAAATCCGATCAACTTAGACGAAGACGAAGGTGAAGATGATTGCGAAGTGCCTGGCGAGCTTGCAAGACTGTTACTCCAAGAAGAGAGGGCAATTCAACCACATGAAGAGCCAGTGGAAACGATAAATCTGGGTACTGAGACGGACAGAAAGGAAGTTAAGATTGGTGCCAACCTAGAGCTCAGCGTGAAGCAACGGTTGACTCAAATGTTACATGATTATGTGGAGATCTTTGCCTGGTCCTATGAAGATATGCCTGGGTTGGATACCGACATTGTGGTCCATCATTTGCCTACCAAGGAAGACTGCCCTCCGGTTAAGCAGAAGGTCCGCCGTATGCGTCCAGAGATGTCTGAGAAGATCAAAGCTGAGGTAATGAAGCAATTCGATGCCGAGTTTCTTGCAGTGACTTCTTACCCTCAGTGGGTGGCTAATGTGGTGCCGGTACCAAAGAAGGATGGTAAGGTCAGAATGTGTGTCGACTACAGGGATTTGAACAGGGCCAGCCCCAAAGATGACTTCCCCTACCTCACATTGACGTTCTGGTTGATAATACTGCTCAGCACAAGGTGTTCTCTTTCATGGATGGTTTTTCAGGGTATAATCAGATCAAGATGGCTCCTGAAGACATGGAAAAGACTACCTTTGTCACTCAGTGGGGCACCTTCTGCTACAAGGTCATGCCATTCGGGTTGAAAAATGCTGGGGCAACCTACCAACGTGCCATGGTTGCTTTATTTCATGACATGATCCATCATGAAATAGAAGTATATGTTGATGACATGATCACAAGGTCCCAAACTGAGGAGGAACACCTTGACCATCTGCAGAAATTGTTTGACCGTCTGAAGTTGTACAAGCTGAGGTTGAACCCGAACAAGTGCACCTTCGGGGTGAGATCTGGAAAGTTGTTAGGCTTCATTGTAAGTGATAAGGGTATTCAAGTGGACCCTGCCAAGGTTAAAGCTATTCAAGAGATGCCAGTTCCTAAGACAGAGAAAGAGGTCAGAGGCTTTCTAGGACGTCTGAATTACATTGCTCGATTCATCTCGCACCTAATCGCTACCTGTGAACCAATCTTCAAGCTGCTGAAGAAAGATCAGGTAGTAATTTGGAACGATGAATGTCAGGCCGCTTTTGACAGAATCAAAGAGTATCTCCAAGAACCACCCATTCTTATGCCACCGGTTGAAGGGAGGCCTCTGATACTATACCTGACAGTACTTGACAACTCAATGGGGTGTGTGCTAGGGCAACATGACGAGTCTGGCCGAAAAGAGCACGCCATTTATTACCTTAGCAAAAAGTTTACCGACTGTGAGACCCGATACTCACTGCTCGAGAAAACTTGTTGCGCTTTGGTATGGGCTGCTCGCCGGCTGAGACAATATATGCTGACTCACACTACCTTGTTGATTTCAAAGATGGATCCTATAAAGTACATATTTGAAAAGCCTGCTCTGTCCGGGAGAATAGCAAGATGGCAAATGATCTTGACGGAATACGACATCCAGTACACGACCCATAAAGCTATCAATGGGAGTGTATTGGCAGACCACCTGGCACATTAGGCAGTAGACGACTATCAATCAATGAACTTCGAGTTTCCAGACGAGAGCATCATGATAGTGACTGATTGTGAAGTACCTGGACCGGATGAAGGACCTGAGGAAGGATCCCGATGGTCTATGCACTTTGACGGAGCCTCCAATGCTTTGGGTAATTGTATCGGCGCTGTGATCATATCCCCTCAAGGCACTCATACTCCACTTACTGCCCGGCTATGTTTCAACTGCACCAACAACATGGCGGAGTATGAGGCATGCATCATGGGTCTTCAAGCTGCAATTGACTTAAGGATCAAGTTTCTGAGTGTCTTCGGAGATTCCGCTCTCGTGATCAATCAGATCAAAGGGGAGTGGGATACGAAACATCCGAATCTTATTCCTTACAGAGAATGTGTATTGACATTGATCCCCCATTTCACAGAGATCACCTTTGAACACTTTCCAAGAGAGGAGAATCAGTTGGCGGATGCGTTAGCTACGATGTCTTCTATGTTCAAAGTCAAATGGGACAATGAGGCTCCCCGGGTCATCATTTGGAAACTGGACGAACCGGCATACTGTTGTGATCTTGAGACTGAAACAGTAACTGAGAAACCTTGGTACCATGAGGTGAAGAGATACTTGGAAGCTCAGGAATACCCTGAAGGTGCATCTGTCAACGACAAGAAGTTTCTGAGAAGGTTCGCCGCAAAGTTCTTCCTCAGCAATGGCATCCTGTACAAGCGAAACCATGATTCGACCTTACTGCATTGTGTGGATAAGACTGAAGCAGAAAGGATCATGGCAGAGCTACATGAAGGTACCTTTGGAACACACTCCAGTGGACACACTATGGCAAAGAAAATCCTTCGGGCAGGGTATTTCTGGTCCACAATGGAAGCCGACTGTTACCAACACTCTCGGACGTGCCATAAATGCCAGATATATGCAGACAAGGTGCATGTTCCTCCAGTTCCTCTGAACATCCTAACTGCACCTTGGCCTTTTGCAATGTGGGGCATAGATATGATCGGTGAGATTAAACCTACAGCGTCCAATGGGCATCGCTTCATCCTGGTAGCAATTGATTACTTCACGAAGTGGGTTGAAGCAGCTTCCTACGCCATTGTAACCAAGAACGTCGTGGCACGGTTCATTCAGCATAACTTGATCTGTCGTTACGGCATCCCTGAAAGAATCATTACAGACAACGGTACCAATCTCAATAACAAGATGATCGCTGAGCTCTGCGAGCAATTTAAAATACAGCACCACAACTCTTCTCCTTACCGGCCGAAGATGAATGGGGATGTAGAAGCAGCAAATAAGAACATTAAGAAAATTGTGCAGAAGATGACAGTGACCTATAAAGATTGGCACGAGATGTTACCGTTCGCTCTACATGGGTACCGTACCTCAGCAAGGACGTCAATCGGGGCAACTCCTTTCTCCTTGGTTTACGGTATGGAGGCAGTCTTACCGATCGAAGTGCAGATACCCTCTCTCCGGATAATGAAGGATGCAGATCTGAGCGAAGATGATTGGATCCAGACACGACTTGATCAGTTAAACTTAATCGACAAAAAAAGACTTGCTGCTATTTGTCATGGTCAGAAGTATCAAAAACGGATGATCAGGGCATTTAACAAAAAGGTCAAACCACAAGAATATCAAGTTGGGGATCTGGTAATCAAACGCATCATCCTTCCTCAGAGTGATCCAAGGGGAAAATGGACCCCTACATACGAAGGGCCATTTGTGGTTAAACATGTGTTCTCAGGAGGAGCCATGATTCTGACCACCATGGACGATGACGACCTTCCTCACCCCGCCAATGCAGACATAGTAAAAAGATATTACGCATGAAAAAAGACCCGCTAGGTTGACATACCTAGGCAAAAATTAGGGCTTCCTGGCGAACCAAAAGGGTTCGGGCAAAATGAAGGGATGAAATGAAAAAAATCTGTACACCCGGCAAGTCGAAAACCTGAAAAGGCAGCTTGGGAAAAAATGGGTATCCCGGTGGACTGAAAACCCGAAAGGGCGGTCCAGGCAAAAGTTAGGGATAAAGCGTAATACTATGTCTCCTCGGATCACCCTGCATCCAGAATCCGGTATCAACATCAAGTTCAGACGGCATCGATCAATCAGCTTCATCCTCGACTAGGTCATCAAGTGATGAGACGCTCGAAGATATAAAGGCGATAGCAGAGTTGGAACCCAGTGAGATTGTTCTTTTCACACAGCTGTTTTATTTTCCCTTTGTACAAATTGTATAAACTCTTTTATTCGGCGGCATTCTCTTACTAAGACGTCAGCCTCTTGTATATAAACGCCTATTTACAGGCAAATTCAAAAATCAATACAAAAATCACTTTTCAGCTACAAATTGCCTTTTGTTTTTTCCTTTTTCTGTTTTGTTTTGCGAAGAACGTCCATGGTTAAATTTGTGATATATGCGTTTGACAATAATTGCTAACTCATAAATATTTGCATACGAAGCAAAGGATTAATTGCAGGTAACATTAGAAACAGGGGCAATAAAGAGTTGTCTAAGCGATCTAATTGCTCTATCCACCCAGGTATCAAGGTAGGTTCAGTTGAAGAACATAACCAGTATATCTTAATTCCCCAGAGAGTGAGCCAGCAAGTCAATGCACCCTCCCCAAGCAAAGCTATACTATCAGCCTTAAGAAAGTTGGGTATCCTCACGCAGATCTCAACATTCCCCAGCACATCATACAAATATTTTTAACAAGCATCCCCGGCAGTATTGATCTAAGATTGTTCCCCGGCGGTATACCAGACGTTCAGTTGAGTCACTCCCCAATACATCTCAAAGTTTTCCCCAGGAGAGTCCAATCAAGATTTCCCCAGGAAAGTTTGAATCCATCTCCCCAGCAGGAAGCTTATCCCCAGTAGATTCTGGAAGCTTATCCCCTGTAGAGCACGAACGCGTCTCCCGGCTTTATTCAAAGGTTATTTCCCTACCAAGATATAACTGGGTTATCCTCAGCCAAAAGCCACGGAAAGATCGTCCTCGGCGAAGTCTTCCTATCCCCATCGGAGTCTATTAACACTTCCAACCCAACAATGGTATCCCCAGCGAAGTTACCATCAACATCTCAACAACGTACCTCTCTCCCCACAGAGTATTGTTCCCCAGCAAGTTTGCTAGAGTAGTTATTCCCCGCAGAGTAATCTATTCGTCAAGTTTTTCCCCAACAGAGTCATCTTCTCCTACCGGTATTCTTACAACAATCATCCCCAGCGGAAACAACAAAGCACTATTCTCCAATATCAGCCCAGGATGTGACTTCCCGGCACTCGTCAAAGATTTACTTTCCTAGACAAAAGCATAAATTCATAAACATCGCATTTCTATACATTATAGCATGCATATACGCATCATGAACATACAATCTCATTTATGTTGAGAACATCATTGCTTGACCCGTATCATGCATTGCATATGACTGACCTTTACCTTTCAGGAAAGATCCAGTTAAGTTCTCATCCATGTCCAAGACCTCCTCTGGTTCAGTTAAATCGATTCCTAAAGATTTTTCTGATTCTTATCCAGTTGAAGTTATTCCAAGACCTTGTCCGGTTCAGTTAAGTCGACTCCTAAAGATTTTTCTGATTCTTATCCAGTCAAAGGCCTTCTCTGGTTCAGTCAGATCGACCCTAAGATCTCCCTGATTCTTATCCAGTTGAAGATTCCAAGACCTTTCCTGGTTCAGTTAAATCGACTCCTAAAGATTTTTCTGATTCTTATCCAGTCAAAGGCCTTCTCTGGTTCAGTCAGATCGACCCTAAGATCTCCCTGATTCTTATCCAGTTGAAGATTCCAAGACCTTGCCTGGTTCAGTTAAATCGACTCCTAAAGATTTTCCTGATTCTTATCCAGTCAAAGGCCTTCTCTGGTTCAGTCAGATCGACCCTAAGATCTCCCTGATTCTTATCCAGTTGAAGATTCCAAGACCTTGTCCAGTTCAGTTAAATCGACTCCTAAAGATTTTTCTGATTCTTATCCAGTCAAAGGCCTTCTCTGGTTCAGTCAGATCGACTCTAAGATCTCCCTGATTCTTATCCAGTTGAAGATTCCAAGACCTTGTCTGGTTCAGTTAAATCGACTCCTAAAGATTTTTCTGATTCTTGTCCAGTCAAAGGCCTTCTCTGGTCCAGTTAAATCGATTCCTAAAGATTTTCCTGAGGAAGACTCAGCAGAAGACATCCCAGATTCTCTCATCGTTACTGTTGAGGTAGTAATCGCCCCAGATTCTCTCATCGTTACTGTTGAGGTAGTAATCGCCCCAGATTCTCTCATCGTTACTGTTGAGGTAGTAATCGCCCCAGATTCTCTCATCGTTACTGTTGAGGTAGTAATCGCCCCAGATTCTCTCATCGTTACTGTTGAGGTAGTAATCGCCCCAGATTCTCTCATCGTTACTGTTGAGGTAGTAATCGCCCCAGGTTCTCTCATCGTTACTGTTGAGGTAGTAGTCATCCAAGGTTCTCTCACCGTCTCGTTGAGGTAGTAACTATCCCTGATTCATTCATCACCCTTTTGAAGCCCCAGACTCGATTCCTGTAACCATTCAGGGCACATCTACACCAAAAATTTGAAGACCAACTCAGGTAACAGGCCAGGTATTCATTTTCTTTTTCAGGTACGCAAGTTCTCGCTAAGGAAACTCTTACGCGATCGACATCCAGATGGCACCTATAAGCCCATCCACCTGTCCATCACCTCTCAACATGGCATCTGTAAGCCCATCTTCCTATCCATCAATCTCCAAATGGCATCTATAAGCCCATTCCCATCATCACACTGCTAACATGTGAGCGCAAATTTCTGGGCACTCTAGTGTTCAATCATCTTCCACCTTCGGATTACGAAAGGAACGTTAGCCAATCTACATCCTCAGGTCTAAGAAGATTGAACAGGGGCAACTGTTGTACCCCAAAATTTTCCCTCCCATATTCTTCAAGATTTGCCAAGAGCATGCCTCAAAATCTCCCAAGGGTTGCACAGTCCAATGGCCTCCTAACAGTCAAAAACTAGGGTTTTGGTTCTGGCAAAGAAATTGAAGTTTCCAAGGGCCCAAACAAGTCCCACACGCCTATAAACATTGTCAAGCATCCATATGCCAAGTTTCAAGACTTACAGCACAAAATTGCACAGTCAAAAACCCTAATTGCTCAACAGTCAACTGTAGGGGCAAAATGGTCATTTGACAGTCAAAAGTCAAAATTTTTGGTCAACATCTTATTTTGAAGCCAAAAACATCATTTGATCAATTCTTGATCATGATTCTCAAGGCATGGCTCAAAAAGTCTCAAGATGCAAAAGTTTCTATTTTTGGACAGTTGAAAAAGTCAACTGTAACTTGACCAAGGCATAACTTCCACATGGTTTATCAGAAAAATTCCATCCAAAGCTCATTTTGAAGAGAATGACATTTCCTACAACTCCTCTTCACATTCCAAGTCCAAGAAATGCTCTCACAAAAAGTTGTCAATCTCAACATTATAGGTCATTTTCAAAAGTCAACAAAAAGGCACTTTAAGTCAAAGACCATAACTTGAGATTGGTAAATCAAAATGACATGGGACCAAAGGCATTGGTTAGAGGACTTCAAGACCTTTCCAAAATGTCCAAGAACATGATCAAAGATTAAAAATTGAGCAAGATATGCCTTGTGGAAGTTGGGAAATTTTTGGGAATTTTGAAAAGTCAACTTTGCTTCAAATGCCTCAAAATTGCTAATGGGCCTCAATTTCTTCCAAGAATCATCACCCAAAAGCTATGCACGACCCATTGACCCAAAGGGGAGTTATTTTCTTATTTTCTTATTTTTAATTTATTAATTGAATTTTTAAATCTATTAATTCATTTAATTAAAATTAAATATGAAAAAATACTAAACAAATGTTTTGGAATCTTTTTGTGCAGCATTTGCATTCTTAAAGCCTCAAGATTTCGTGCACACCCCAAAAAGGAAAGGATCTCCAATAATTGGCATGTTCTTCATGGTGAAAAGATTGAAAAAATCATGGAAAATCACAAACTTGAAAATCATTAAAGACAAGGCTTTGGGCTTGGATTGTTGACCTAAATCATTCCATGTACATATGTAAACCTAAACCTAATCACAGGAGAAAGCTAGCTGCGCTCAGAATCAAAAACAAAAACTTGCATTTTTCTTAAAAACCTCAAAACTGTTTTGGCATCTAGAAGGCGTTTCAAGGCGTAAAAAGTATCTTAAAAGCTTGCTGGGACTTTCCTGAACATAACCCAATACTTTTCCACTCTCCATACACAAAGAACTGGTAGAATGAAGTCGTCCTGTCCATGAATTTTTGCATATTCGTATTTTGATTTGCACATATTTTCCATACATTTTAATGCTTGTTTTACACTAACATGATCATGCTGAAGCTTTTGGTGTCATTTAATTAAAGAATGCTTGCACGTATGGAAAGTTACCATGAACGATGCTTAGGGTTTCAGGAACCTTGAATTGGGGTTTTACGTATAAGGCAAAATTAGCCAATCAAACCTATACCATTGAAACCAGGAGACACACATGAATTAATCTCACTATTCGCGCCTTTTTTATATTCATGTATGGCCTAATCGCTATTTTCCAGATTTAGGGTTAGTGGGGGTTTAAAACCCCTGCTATCTGTCTTTTATTTGCAGGAAACATGAAGAAGAAGGAGGACGTGTCCCCTGATAATTGGCACATTTGAAATTTGGCGCGTTGGATACCACTCAGTGTTGCTTTGCCTTATGTTATTCGCTTGCCAATTTTTATACAACGCGCGCGCTCAGCTCACTTGGCAAAGGATGTACTTGGTAAATGTTGGGGCCTGGGTTCGATTCCCAGGTCCCCTCCCTTCTCCAATATTATTTTGCTTAATATGTTTCCATGCAGCGCCTCACCTGAAGTCCACCATACACGCGTACGTACTTTCCTGCCAAGTGGCCAAGGATCCCAATCCAAAGGTCAGAGCTTACAGATCACCATGTGCATTGGTCAAACGCTCACACACAATCATTGAAAAGTCAAAAGGGCCTCAATCTAATGGGCCAAACTGCTGCAAACACACCTCCTCAACTGGGTCAGAAACCCCATCATGTTTGTATTTTCTTTTATTCTCTCTTATTTATTTTAATTCTTCTAATTATTTTATTTAATTCCACAAAATAATTTTATAACACAAAAAAAAATCAGAAAGTCATAAAAAATAAAAATATGTTTTATTTAATATTATTTTGTAAATAAATTTCATAATCAATTTAGTTTTAATTTTAGGTTTTAACCTTAATGCTTTTTTTCTTAAATAATTAAAAAAATATAAAAATAGGTCTTTTATCATTTTTTTTATTCTTTTTCTTAATAAATAATCTTTTTTCTTATCACTATTAATTATTAATTATTTTTGTAAATAACTTATAATTAAATAATTAGTAAATTAGGTCAAACTTGAATTTATTTCTTTAATAATTAAAAACGCTTAGAATTAGGGTTTTAATTCCATTTAATTTTCTTTAATTTCATAAATACAAAAAACATCAAAAAAATAAGTTCTTTCCTTTATTTAATTTAACTACTTTATAATTTCGATTTAATTTCTTTAAAGGGTCCAACGCCCTCGCACTATCGATTATAATTACATTTCGCGCATTTGCTTTTTATTTCCTTTTTAAATATAATGTATTTGCCCTGAAGCCTTGTAATAGTTAATTAGGACATTTATTTTCCGCATTTTTCTTTCATTCAAATCGGGTCTTGGTTTAATTTGGCGTTGTAGACCCGCGCCTTGTAATAGCGTAGGACCTTTATTTTTCCGCACTTTAAATTCCGCACCTTTAACTGTTAATAATCACATGAAAGAATGTATGCTCAAATAAAATCAACGCGTAGCTCACCTAATGCATGAACAAGACAAATAAATAACTGAAAATGACACACAATTCACACACCACTCCTAGGGTACGCCTCACTGTTGCCTTGCCCCTCGAAACGTGGTCGTCGAGTAGAGGACGTTTTAGTAAGTCCTCATGTCCATGAACATGGCATGGGGGTAGCTTCTAAGGTGTCCTCCTATTGCTCTGGTGACCACACTGTCCCTAATCCTCGAATTGACCCAAACACCTCCAACGGTGGTGCTACCTACCTCTCAATGGTGGGATGGCACTACTTTAAGGACATTTACACAGACTAATTCCTTAGGGTAGGTAGATGACTCGTAGATACGTGCTCTAATTCAAAAACAAATCAAAAACTTCTTTTCACACCCACACTTTCAAAAGCTTTCAAAACAATTTTTCAAACACTCTTGAGGACTGATACAAGAGTCATTCTGAAATCTTTCAAAGAAACTTTTTCAAACCCACTCACAATTGAAAAGCAAACACTTTTGAAAACACAATGAGCAAGTATCTAAGAGCCCATGGATAACCATGGATAGAAAGGGTGCTAACACCTTCCCTTTCTATAATCTACCTCCCGAACCGAGAACTAATCTCAATAAGGAATTTTTCTGTGCTTTTGTCCTTTCCATATTGGAGAAAATAAAAGACGGTGGCGACTCTTGCTTCCGCGACATTTCACGAACCAGCGTTAAACAGTCAGTTCCAGATCCACCGATCACAGAACTGGCGACTCTGCTGGGGATACTTAAAGTGAGGTGTACCTTAGGATAGCTCATACTTGTGTTTTCAATTGTCTGAATTGTTTGCTTTATTGTTGTGGGTACTGTCTTGGGAGTTCTATAGATCCTAACCCGGATCTGGGGATACCTTCTTAGAAAGTAGCAACAAGGCTGTGAGGGAACTGTGCGGGGTATACCGACATGGTTGAAACAATCTGCTACGTTGATGTGGCACTTTGGTGTGTACCGGTAACCCTTGAGTTCAGTCAAGGAGAGTACGGGGCCTCCATGTGGTGTCATGAAGCATCAACTGACCTTAGGAACCTTAATTGAACTATCTTGGCCTCTTTAGGGTAGTGAGATAACTGACTTTGGTGCAGTCCGAGGTTGGTTGATACTCGATACTACACTCAATTGAGGGTTGCTTTCCTGGGATATTTCGGTCGCCAGTTCAGTGGCTAAATCGAAACGATGAACAATGAAAGCAATCCAGTGATATTGGGACCCTTAGAACCCGGTTACTTCTAATAGGACAGGTTGAGCCCACCAACTTCAAGAGGGTAATACCCAGACCCCATGCTGGCCTAAACTCTAAGGGCTGTGGTGTGACTTGTGTGCCTTATCATGTTTGCCTTTGTAAATATTTGTGGTATGTTTAATCATAGCATCATGACATCATAAAGCATCACATGCATTGACTAACCATTTCAGGGGTTCAAATCTTCATCTTTGTTCTTGTTTTGTAGGACATGGAAACTGTTCGCAGGAAGACAATTCAGATTAGCCTTGTAAGGATCCCTCCTCAGCTTAAGGAGCTTATATCCAGGATTTCCGAGAGCTCTTCATTCAGTGAAAGACATGGAAGACTCATCAGCTTGGTCAACACCAACATTGAGGAAGATATGATAAAGGTCCTGTTCCAGTTCTTTGACCCTCTGCATCACTGTTTCACTTTCCTGGATTATCCACTGGTACCTACATTGGAGGAGTTCTCCCGGCTTCTGAAAATCCCTATCCTTGATCAACTACCCTACAACGGTACGGAAAAGGAACCCAAACTTGAAGAGATTGCTAAAGCCTTACACCTACAATCATCTGACCTCAAGGGACATTGGGAAGTTAGAAGTGGCATCAAAGGGTTCTTAGCCAGGTTTCTGTTTGAAAAGGCCCAGGAATGTCGGAACTCCCTTGATTTACAAGCTTTTGAAGAAGTTTTGGCCCTCCTTGTCTATGGTTTGGTGTTGTTCCCTAATCCAGATCAGCTTATAGATATCAGTGCTGTCCAGATCTTCATGTCCAGGAATCCTATACCCACGTTGCTGGGGGACATCCTTCACTCATGTTACACTCGAACCATGAGAAAAAGAGGTGTCCTTATGTGCTGTACTCCTCTCCTGGGAAGGTGGTTTATTTCGCACCTTCCACAATCAGTTTTGAAGAATGAGCGGGGTTTGAGATGGTCACAACGACTGATGACTCTTACACATGCAGATATACATTGGTGCTCTCGGTCCAGAGAGGAGGTCACTATCATTGATCGTTGCGGGGAGTACCCTAATGTTCCTTTACTTGGAATCAGAGGAGGTATTACTTACAACCCGTGCCTGGCTTGGAGATAGTTTGGTTATGCTCGGAGGGATGGCCCTCATGACATGTTAATTCCGGACGTAGTTTTTGATTTCGACAACGATGCACAAGGACTTCGCCAGAGATTTATCGGAGCTTGGAGGATGCCAAGTAGGATAGACAGCAAGACCTTGGGGCACAAGAATTCCATCCCATTGGAACCTTATCTCAAGTGGGTACGAGCCCGCTCCCAGAAGTTAGTGATGCCATATCCTCATGTCCTCCCTGTGACCAAAGAGCCAGTCTTGGAGGGAGAGGTGTCCTACACCATTCAACATCCTGACATGCCCACGTTCTGGGAAGAGATACAGAAGAGCTGGATCTAGCTTAAGGAAGAACGGAATTCTCTTGAGACCAGTCTACATGCTAGTGAAAAGAAGGTCTTGAAGCTCACCCGCCTATTGCACGAGGAGAGGAATCTCAACACCTACATTGCTCCAAAGAGGATGCGTAGTGTCTTTTGGGATTAATTTGCTTTTGTAATGTTTTGCCCATGAGGCTTTGATGTACCAAACAGTTATTTCCTTAATGATAACGTGTGTTCCTTTTTTGTCTACATCATCTCTATCTCCTTTAGTCAGGAGTAATAGCTACATTTCTATTTGTTTTCAAGTTTTGGCTTTGTAATATTTAAACAATGACTTTAAGCCTTGTGCCTTACCCGGGGCACAACGATTCGTTTATTAAGGGTTGTCATTTCATAAACATATTTTCATCTAATAAAGAATTTGACATTTTGCATTCAAATTTTGTGCTCTCTTTCTTTCTTTTTACTTTTATCATTTCAAATAGCTATGTTTTCTTACACACATCCACACAATACATTGCAAATCCACATTAATTCTGGATCCCGTTGGTAACGACTATGCTATTGCCACTTATGACTTTGAAAATCCGATCTACCAAGCCGAGGACGAAGGTGAGAAAGATTGTGAAATACCTGGAGAAATTTCCAGACTGTTAAAAGGCCATACAACTGCATGAAGAGCCGATTGAATTTGTAAATCTGGGTACTGAGACAGACAAGAAAAAGGTCAAGATAGGTGCCAACTTAGAGGACAATGTCAAGAACAGGTTATTCCAGATGTTGCATGAATATGTTGAGATCTTTTCTTGGTCATAAAAGATATGCCAGGGCTTGATACCGATATTGTGGTTCACCGTCTTCCGATGAAAGAGGGTTGTGCTCCATTTAAGACGAATGTTCATTGCATGCGTCCCGAGATGTCAGGGAAAATGAAAGTCGAGGTTATGAAGAAATTTAACACAAGTTTATTAGCAGTGACATCCTATTCTCAATGGGTTGCAAATGTTATTCCGGTACCAAAGAAAGACGACATGGTACGTATGTGTGTAGACTACTAGGATCTGAACAGGGGGAGCCCTAAAGATGACTTCCCACTTCCATTTATTGATGTTTTGGTCAACAACACCGCCCAACACAAAGTATTCTCCTTCATGGATGGTTTCTCAAGATATATCAGATTAAGATGGCACCTAAAGACATGGAGAAAACTACTTTTGTCACACAGTGGGGCACTTTCTGCTACAAGGTTATGCCTTTTGGGTTGAAGAACACCGACGTAACATATCTGCATGATATCGTAGCTTTGTTCCATGACATGATTCATCAAGAGATAGAGGTCTATATCGATGAAATGATAGCCCGATCTCAGACTGAAGAATAGCATCTTGACCATCCACACAAGCTGTTTGAGAGACTGAAGAAGTACAAGCTGAGATTGAATCTAAACAAATTCACCTTTGGGGTGAGATCTGGTAAGTTCATGGGTTTTGTTGTCAGCGGTAAAGGTATTGAGGTGGATCCTGCTAAAGTTAAAGCTATTCAAGAAATGCCGACTCCCCGTACTGAGAAGGAAGTCAGAGGTTTCCTGGGACGATTGAATTATATTGCCAGATTTATTTCTCATTTTACTGCTACTTGTGTACCGATCTTCAAGTTACTAAAGAAAGACCAGGTAGTAAAATGGACGACGATTTCCAGATAGCCTTTGATAAAATCAAGGAGTACATTCAAGAACCTCTGATTCTGATGTCACCAGTTGAAGGAAGACCTCTAATCATGTATCTAGCAGTGCTAGAGAACTCAATGGGGTGTGAACTGGGCCAACATGACGAGTCTGGTCGAAAAGAGCATGTAATATACTACCTTAGCAAAAAATTTACCGACTGTGAAACAAGATCTCACTGCTCAAGAAAACTTAATACGCTTTGTCTTGGGCTGCTCGACAACTAAGATAATATATGTTGACCCATACTACTTTATTGATCTCTAAAATGGATCCCATCAAATACATATTCGAGAAGCGCGCACTCTCTGGAAGAATAGCTAGATGGCAAATGGTCTTGACAGAATACGACATTAAGTACACCACTCAAAAAGCAATCAAAGGAAGTGTGCTGGAAAATCAATTGGCTCATCAAGCCATAGACGACTACCAATCTATGAATTTCAAATTCCCGGACGAGAACATTATGCTAGTTATAGATTGTGAAGAACCTGTGCCATATAAAGAACCTGAGCCAGGATCCTGATGGACTACGGTTTTCGATGGAGCTTCTACCACACTTGGTAATGGAATTGGAGATGTAATTATCTCTCCTAAGGGTTACCATACACCCTTCACCGTCAGATTATGCTTTGATTGTACCAACAATATGGCTGAATACAAAGTGTGCATCATGGGTATTAAATCTTCTATTGACTTAAGAATCAAGTTCTTGAGTGTTTACAGAGACTCAGGCCTGGTAATCAGTCATATTAAGGGAGAATGGGATATGAAGCATCCAAATATCATTCCTTATTGAGAGAATGTGCTTACCTTAATCTCGTACTCCGAGGAAATCACTTTGTAGCACATACCAAGAGAAGAGAATCAGTTGGAAGACGCGTTAGCTATCATGTCATCTATGTTCAAAGTCAGATGGGACAACGAGGCTCCCAAAATTACTATTAAAAAGCTAGATGAACCTGCACATTGCTATGAAGTTGACACTAACGAAGTAGAAGAGAAGTCTTGGTTTCATGAAGTGAAAAGATACCTTGAGGCTCAAGAGTACCCCGAGGGGGCATTTATCAATGACAAGAAATTCCTATGGAGGTTTTCTGCTAAGTTATTCCAGAGTAATGGAATTCTGTACAGACGCAACCATGATTTGACTCTGCTTCATTGTGTGGACAAGAAAGAGGCGGAGAAGATTATGGAAGATATAAACGAAGGTATCTTTGGTACTCATTCCAGTGGACATACTATGGCTAAGAAGATTCTGAGAGTGAGTTACTATTGGTCCACTATGGAAACCGATTGTCACCACCACTCAAGAACTTGTCACAAGTTCCAGATGTACGCCGACAAAGTACATGTGTCTCCAATACCTCTGAATGTCTTGACAGCTCCTTGGCCGTTTGCAATGTGGGGCATTAATATGATTGGAGAGATCAAATCTACTGCTTCCAATAGACATTGCTTCATCCTCATCAACATTGATTATTTCACCAATTGGGTTAAAGCAGCCTCGTTTGCCTCAGTTACTAAGAATGTTTCTGCCCAGTTCATTAAGTAAAAACTTCTCTGTCGGTATGTGTAATACGGTGGGAGAACTGACTTGTGTGTTTTATGTTTTATCGCAAATATTGCGGATAGAAAGATTCACCACTGACTTTTCTTTTATCCAATAAAGGAAAGGGTGAAAAGAATAGGAAAGGTCTTTTGAGAATTTTCTTGAGTTCGGGGGGTAGGTTATGAAAAGGGAAGGTCTTAGCACCCTTTTCATCGGTAGTTATCTACGGGATCTTAATTTCTTGATCACTTTAAAAATTCTTTCTGTTTGTGTATGTTGAAAGATGTTTTTGAAGATGTTTTGAAAGTGGTAATTTTGCAATGATTCCTGTATCTTTGAGAATGTATACAAAATGTTTGTTTTGGAAATATTTTGAAAATGCCTTAGTACGGCAATTTCGCAATGATTCTCGCATCGTTGAGAATGTATACAAAATGTTTGTTTTGAAAATATTGCTAAAAAGGGAGTGTTTGGAAATATGTTTGTTTTTGAAAGTCTGAGGTGTGAAAATGGTTTTAGTTTGTGAGCAAGCAATTACGAGCAATTTACCTACTCAAAAAGTCTTTTTTCTTTTCCTCCTCCTTTAAATAGTGCTTGTTTACCATTAGTTGGTAGAGAGTCATATCATTGGATGTGAGGGACATGTGTGGGTCATCGTACAGTCATAGAAGGCAACTTGTAAGATGTTTTAGCAATTGTCGTAAGGGACTAAGATCATTTACCGGAGGCAACATTTAAAGGGTCATCAAGGGACTAAGATCTTTTAATCGAGGGTCTTTTGCTAAAACATCTCACGTTCGAGGGACATGAATGTTTTTATCCGAGGCAACAAGTGTGGGTTACCCTAGAGGTATATGTGTGCAAAGTGTTTTGATTTCAAATATATTGTTTTTGAATTAGGGTTTTCTATGGTTTGATTTTAAGTCTTGTGATGCAAACCCTAATTACTAACAATAATAAGGAAAACGATAAATTGTGGAATTTAAATATCCTACGCTATTACAACGCTTTGGGAATGAGGGGGGGTACAAGTTTTGTGAATAAGGGGAAGAAAGCAATAAAGTGCCTAATTATTTATTACAAACCATTGAATATGAATAATAGAATGTACAAAATGTAAAGAGGAAGAAAACTGGTTTTTAGGGTTTTTTGATGGAGAAAAAGATTTTATAGTTAACCTAATTAGATTAATTAATTTTATTTACAAAAAAAGTTAATTAATTATTAACAAGACATAAAATCTAAGTTCATTGAAATTAAGAAGAAAATAAAACCTAAGTCTAAATAATTTGTTTAGAAAATAACTTGAATGTTAATACTAATTTGAAAAAATACTTTAAAGTGTGGAAAATAAATAAAAACTAGTTCTAAATATTAACAAAAATTAAATAAGTGTTTAAATTAAAAAATAATAATTTATTTAAGAAAATATATAAATTTGTATTTTTGATTAAATAAATAAATAGATAAATAGAAATAATGAAAATATAAAAAGAAATAAAAATAAATGGGCTGGGTGTTAAAAAGTAAAATGGGGGTTAAAGAATTAGCAAAAAGGCCCAAGCATGTTTTTTTGTTTGAAATCAGAAAAGAAAATAAAAATAAAAAAAAGGATAAATGGGCCTGCGTTGTTCCTAGTAAAAGGGGTGGTGAGATATAGCAAATAAGTCAAGGCCCATAAACAAAAATCCAGCGCCTATTTTGATCCCATGTGGCTGACTTTTGAAGGTGCGTCATGGTCTTGCTTTGTAAAGTGTTGAATCTGGTTGCGTGATGATCATGTGGTGGGATGAGAGGAATAATGTATGCGCCTTGTACATGATTGCGTTGGATCTGAAACAAATAAAAGGGTACCACTGGGGCTCGAACCCAAGTTCCTATACACTAATGCCTTACACACGCTTCCTCTGCCATTAGGGCGTCTGTTTCATCCGTTTATAAGATAAGTTGCAATAAATTTAAAATAAACCCTTTCCTAATTGCACTTCATCCCTAACTTCGCGCCAATCACCATTGTTACATTTTTGAAATTCCAAACTTGCTCATTTCTCAACCATTTTCAAAAATGTAAACCTGAAAGTTGTTCCAGTTTTCACCACGAATTCAACCACATAAATAACTAAAGCTATAAATCAAAGATAAACATGAATTTTATTTGGTACCAAATAAAACCTAATTTTTTTAGAAAGTTCAACTTCAAAATTCGCATCACTCAAGCAAAATAAATGAAAACTAAGGGCATGGTTAGCTTCAGGGCAATGATGTCTACATTTTTCATTCACAAAGTATCCATTAATGATGCTTGTCTAGAGAGTTCAAAGTCAAGAAAACTTACCTCAAAACTGGAAATCATGTTTGGAGTTTGAGCACACCTGGAGGTATGGTGATGATATGGATAGTTTCACTAGACTCCTAGGAAGCTAATGCAACTCTTACTTTGTGTTGAAAGTGCCTGAATGTTCCTGGAGAAGTCAAGTTGTAGAGGTGTAAAGTGAGGTTTGGACAATGATGGTGGAGGTGTTATAGTTATGAAACAGGGGTGGGGATGAGTTGTAAATTATGTATGGAAGCTTTGTGATTGATTTAGATAGGAAACACATGAGTGGACTGTGAGTTTGAAGTTTTTGGCCAAAAATGACAAACAATGGAGGTTTTGATGCAACTCTGAGTTTCAGGGAGTTTGAGAGGGTTAGAGGGCTTAGAAAATCGTTCTATGTCTTGAAAATAACCTCTCTATTTAAAGATGAAAGGTTTTAGGACTTGAAGTAATCAGAATCAAGAAATCACATGTTATGGTTATGTGACTTAATTTTGAAGCAACTTTGACAAACATTATTCAAATGCAATGGTACAAGGGCTTGTAGGGTGGCTAGAGGCTTTAAACATGTTGCTTCTAAGCATACATGTTGAGTGTGATCAGAACAAACAAGTTAGAGGCTCAAGACAAGTTGACTTTGTGATAAAGCTTGCTTTTCAAGAATGACAATGGTGCCTTTCTTCCAAAAATGGAAAATTGCTTTGGACAATGGCTTAATCACTTGGATCACAACTCAATCAATTTCGTAAAAAATTAATTATGAAGTGATTTACAAGTTAGAAGCCTTCAAATCAAGATTATGCATCATAGGTTTGAGATTTGATCAAGTGTTCTTCATGAAAATGCCTTGTAATTCAAGAATGGATGCTCAACTTCTTCTCTTCGATTCTCCTAGCTCAAGCATGATCTCTTCAAGTTCTTGGACACTTTGGAAATCTTGAAACATTGTATGCAACCTTAATTTTTACCATTTTGGATAAATCATCTTGGAACTTTGTGAAAAATTGCCAAGAAGTTGGGACGAAAAATCTGCCTAACTTGATGAAAATTTCACTAAGTGTTTTTTATAAAAAGTCATGACTTCATGGGCCTATATCTTCAAATCCAAGAATATTTTGGACATCAACCCTAAGGGACACATTTTTAGAATTCGTCAAGATCTACAACTTTCATGTTGAAAGTTTTCCTCCAATTATCTTGCATCTTGGTGAAAAATTGTCATGAAGTAGTGAAATTATCAAGGTTAAAAACACTTAGAATTTTTCTGAGTATTGAAAACATTGACTCTTTATTTACTTTCTTGACTTTCTTGATTCTTGATGATAAATTTATATATTTTTGAATGTCTTGATGAATCTTGATCTTTTAAATTCAATGCTGACCAAAAAGTCAAAGTTTGAATTTTTGTGTATCAGTTAACTTTTCATCAATTGATCCAAAATTCAACTATCAACCCCTTTGATTTTGGGAAATGATTTGAGCCATGAAATTAGGTTATCATGTTGTGTTTGATTCCTGAGATCATGCTCTGAGTCATTAGGTCATGTACTAGGTCAAAATTCAATGATCAATCATTCTCAGTCAAAACCCTAATTTTGACAATTTTGCCCTTTGATGATTTGAATGATTTTCTTGAGAAATTGTGATCAACCCTTGATCAATTGATAAATTTGACTTCAAAATGTTGATATTGACCAAAAATCACGAAGCTTGACTGTATGTTGACCACCATTGACTTTTTATCCAATACATCTGATTTTCAGTCATCTAAGCAATTGACTGAGCAAATTTGTGGTGCAAGACTTGAAACATGGTATGAGTAATCTTGAAGACATATAATGAACCATTAAAGTAATTTGAAGCATCAAAAGTCCAATTGTCCTTGAGAAAACCAAAACCCTAATTTGTGGTCTCATTGCTTAGGAGGTGAGCTTGCATGATCAAACCTTGAGAACCCTTGAGTATTTTAGATATTTTGGTGAGAGATGTCTTGATAAAAGAGAGAGAAAATTTTGGGGTACAACAACTGCCCCTATTTAATCTTCTTAAACCTGAAGATTTAGATTGGAATGTTTGCCATTCGTGACTTGAAGATAGAAGAGGATTGAACACTTAAGTGCCCAGAAATTTGCACTCTCCTGTTTGTTGATTATGCACGGATTGAGCTTAAATATGCCATTTGGAGAGGTGACAGAGAGTCATCAGAGATGGTCTTATAGATTCCATCCAAAGGTAATTATTGATAGAAAAATTAGACTAAGTCTACGCTCGACTTTAACTGGGAGAAGTATCAGAATAAATCTTTGGTCAATTTAATCTGAGACAACAGAGGTCTTTAAATATTTAACTGAGAGAAGTATTAGAATAAATCTTTGGTCGATTTAATCAGAGCCAACAAACATATTTAAATATTTAAATGAGAGAAGTATCAAAATAAATCTTTGGTCGATTCAATCTGAGCTAGAAAAAGGTCTACTGAGAGAAGTATCAGAATAAATCTTTGGTCGATTTAATCTGAGCCAGTAGAGGTCTTTAAATATTTAACTGAGAGAAGTATCAGAATGAATCTTTGGTCGATTTAATCTAAGCCATAATAAGGTCTACTGAGAGAAGTATCAAAATAAATCTTTGGTCGATTTAATCTGAGCCAGCAGAGGTTTTTAAATCTCTGACTGAGAGAAGTATTAGATGGACGATTTAATCTGAGACAAAAAAGGTCTAGTGAGAGAAGTATCCGAATAAATATTTGGTCGATTTAATCTGATCTAGTAGAGGTCTTTAAATATTTAACTGAGAGAAGTATCAGAATACTGTGAAGCCTGGAGTCCGACCAGATAGCAGTTTACTCTGTCAATTACTATGAAGCCTCAACCCGACCAGATGACAGTATAATCTACAACACTGTGAAGCCTGGATTTCGACCAGATAACAGCCAACCTCAAATTCAAGTTGAAGCATGGATCCGACCAGATAACAGCTTGATTTCTTCAAGTTACTGAAGCCTGGACCCGACTAGATAATAATTCTAGTCATTGAAGCCTGGACCCGACTAGATAACAGTTCAAGTCACTGAAGCCTAGACCCAACCAGATAACAGTTCAAGTCACTGAAGCCTGGACCCGACCATATAATAGTTAATTTCATATTCCCTAGTAAGTCGCTGTGAAGCCTGGAATACGACCAGATAGCCGTAAAACTTTTATTATCTTCGGAAAGTTACTATGAAGCCTGGATTTCGACCAGATAACAACTAACTTTCATCTCTCTAGTCAAGAGATAACTCCCGAGTAGAGTAGTGGATAACTGAAGCTCCTAGACTCTATTCCCCAAACAGAAACCAACATTCCCCACCAGAGTCCTCCTCAAACAACAAGAACATGAATTCCCATAAAGACACCTCTTATGAAGTCAACATCTGCTTTGGATGGCATCTTTAAGCCCATCTCCGAAAACTCTCATTCATCTTCTCCAAACGGCATATGTAAGCCCATTCCCGATATCATCAACCAGTAGTGTTACTTCATGTATATGCGAGTGCAAATTTCTGAGCACTCTAGTGTTCAAACATCTTCCACCTTCAGATCACGAAAGGCAAACAAGCCAATCTAAATCCTTAGGTTTAAGAAGATTGAATAGGGGCAGCTGTTGTACCCCAAAATTTTCCCTCCCATTTTACTCAAGACATGCCCATAAAGGTCCTCAATTGCTCAAGGTTAACCAAATAATTGATCAAACAAATTCTCCTCCTAAGCAATGAACCTCCAACTAGGGTTTCACTTTTCACCAAGATGTTTGGGTTGCAAAGGATCCAAATTATTTCCATGGTACCTAATATGCCTTCAAGATTGTCCATGCCAAATTTCATGCCTTACACTACAAGTTTGCTCAGTCAATTGCTCAAGTGTTTGGAAATCAACTTTACTAGGTCAAAAGTCAACTGTGGCCAATATACAGCCAAAATTCAAGATTTTTTGTCAACATCAACATTTTTAAGTGATAATCATCATTTTATAAAGGGTTGATCATGATTCCCTAAGGAATGCTCTTAATTTATCAAAAGTCAAGAATTGCTAAATTAGGGTTTCTATAGGAGAAGTCAAGTGAACTTTGACCAGGTTTAACTTTCACATACTTATCATTTTCCCCAACGAAAGATCATTTTAAAGAGAATACAATTCCCTACAACTTCTATTTTATCCTCAAGTTCAAGAAATGCATCATTTGGAAGATACAAGCTCATACATTACAAATCATTTTCAAAAAGTCAACAAAAGACACTTTTTTCCAAGACCATTTACATCAATATAAAGTATTCAAATGTAAAAGTGATCAAAAGAGATATTGAAGGAGACATCTTGGGCTTTCCAAAAATTAAAATATAATCTTCATTAGATAAAAATTGAGCAAGTTATGGCTTGTACAAGTTGGGGAATTTTGAGAAAATTCAAGAAACATGCATTGGGCAAACTTGAAATTCTAGGTCAATGGCCTAATTTCTTGGGCTTCAAGCATCTTAATGACATTATAAAGGTCCCATAAAATCATTTTTACCATGCCTTGCCATTTTTGTCTATTTTGTTCATATTTATTTGGTTTTATTCAAATAAAAACAAAATAAAATTGCATAAAATATTAAAAATGGATTTTGGCATGTGGGCTGATGCTTTGTTTGTCTTAAGGCCCAAGAAGCATGCAAGACATGTCTAGATTCATTGCTGCACCCAATATGCCATGTTTATACACATTTTTGGCAAATTTTCAAAATGTAATCATGTGTTAAAAGCTATGGTTATGACATGATTTCTTTCCATGTTATCACCCTATCTCCATCTCCTCTATATAAGCATCACATTTACAAGCCAAAGACATACAAAGCTTCCTCCTCAAGTAATCCAGGCCATCTCAATCCAAAACAAACATCCCATCTTCCTCCTGAAGGTCCCAGGAGCCATCCCCATTCATGAGGCAAGCCCAACACACGCCAGAACTCTCTCACACTATGTCTCTGTTTGGTAATTTCTCTATGATCTCAAACCCTCAATACATGCCTATTAAATCCATACTAAGCATATATTCATGTTATTGATGATGCTTGCATTCAAACTAACATGTTACATGTGATAATAAGCGCAAGGAGGAGATCGTGCCATTGTTAGGGCATGATCTGAGTTTGCTTTTGAAACGCAGGATTCAGATCAATTCAGGCCAAAAGGAGTCCATATTTGAAACCAGGGGACAATTTTAAGTGGGATATGGTCTTTAGCTTGTCCTTAATCCAATGATTTCACAGGTTTCCAATTTTTGATAGATCAGAGAAGACGACTGGAGTTTAACTCCAGCGCCTTTGACTTTGTTTGATTCAGGCGAGAGTATGTGTGGCTTTGAGCCATTTCTTGATTGGTCCATTTAAACATTCAGGGCCCATTGGAGCACGCGTGTATACACCTCAACATTTTTTGATGTTTCAAATATATTATTATTTTTGTATTGGTATAAACGATTAACAGGTTTCCTGAGTGGTAAGAGGAACGTGTGCAAAGGGAGAGACCTGGGTTCGATGCCCAGGTCTGGAATTTTGTTTTTTCTAACAAGTTTCCTGCAGATCCAGTGTTCCCAGATCCAAGGCGTGCACCATAGGCCATCAAATTCACACCATCCGATCTCAGTTTACCTAGATCCAGTGCCTCCAGCGTGCAGCCTCACCATGGACTCTCCAGATGCCTCCTTACCAGATCCAACACAGTAGTGGGTTTGCTGAATTTGGGCCTTATAAATTCCAAATCTCACCCCTCTTTTCAGCTTTAACACAAGGCCCAATTTCTTTTCTTTTATTCTTTTTAGTTTATTATTTATTTTGCTTTTTTATATTTACTCATTTTTTAAACCTTTTTTATTTAATCATAAAAATCAGAAAAATGTAAAAACTTTAGATTTAGGTTTTATTTCATTTAAATTAATTTTCATAAATAAATTTAGTTTTTTTTAATTATTTTAATTTTATTTCATAAATTAAAAATAATTAGAATTAGGTTAAAGTTTTAATGTTTTCTTAAATAATAAAAATACCAAAAAAACATTAGGTTTTGTTAGAATTAATCATAATCAATATTTTTCCCTTTTCTTTTAATTAATTAATTACTATTTAACTCAAACTTTTACTTTCCAAATTGTTATACCCCAAAATTTTCCCTCTCATGTCTTCCAAGGTTTTCTCTTACATGAGCGGTTTACAAACACTTGTTTGAAGAAAATGAAATTTTTTGAATGATGGTCATGTGTCTTTCGATTGGAATATGAAATAAAGTGTACTTTTAAGGCATGTCAACAATGTCCTTTGATTGGCAGGTGAAGAAAAGGGTCTTTGATTGGCATCTGGACAAGGAGCTTCGACTGGGATTTTCAAACCCTTCGAGCGATATTTGTCTCACAAGCTTCGATTGGGCATCTAAAACCCTTTGATCAAGCATTGACCCATCAACTTCGATTGCGCGTTAGTTTCCCTTCGAGTAAGCCTTGGTCCAAGTTTTAATTTAGGCAAGAACCCCCTATAAGTTCCCTTCGACTCACCAGCAGTGGCCTCCTGCATGTTTATTTTGATTCACAAGGAAAAGGCCTCTACATGTAACCTTCGACTAACTAGGCAAAGGCCTCTACATGTAACCTTCGACTCAATAGGAAAAGGCCTCTACATGCAACCTTCGAATCACTAGGAAAAGGCCTCTACATGCAACCTTTGACTCACTAGGTAAAGGACTCTACATGCAACCTTTGACTCACTAGGCAAAGGCCTCTACATGCAACCTTTGGCTCACTAGGAAAAGGCCTCTTCATGCTTGCCTTGGATTCACTAAGTCAAAGGCTCCTTTCAACTGGCCTTCGACCCACAAGGCAGAGGCTTCCTCAGACTTGTCTGGGATTCACAAGGGCAAAGGCTTCTTCTATGATTGCCTTCTATGTGCTTGCTTTGAATGCACAAGGCCAAGACCCCTCAACACAGTTTCTGCACTATGAGGAGCAAGTCATAGCCAGTCAAAGCGCAAAGATCTGAGGGGATTTTATAGAAGCCCTGATAAGTGATACTCTGAACAGATTCGAATTCAGAATCATAAAAAAGAATAATGCTATGACGAAGAGAATTCCGGGCAATTCGAATTGATGCAGATGGTGACTTAATTGAAGAAACTATGATAAGGGAAAACTCTGAACAATTGGAATTCAGAGTCATCAAAGATCTAAACAATTTGAATTGATGTAAATAGACTCGATCGAATAAGCTATAAGGATGACACTAGAGCCATTCGAAGGAGGGAACTCAGAGTCAATCTAAGGGAAAGACTTGAGGGCATTCGAAGGTGAAACATGTCCAGGTTCACTAAACATTTCAAAATGGCATGGATAATCTAAAAAAAGGCAATCCTTTAATTTTTCTGATTTTTCCTTCAAATCCTGGTTAATGACTGTCCCTTGCCATTTCCACTCCCCTCAAACTCCTATAAGTACAGGCCTAAGGCACATTTCACAGGGAAGAAAAAGAACCATACAAATATCAAAATCACTCTTGCCACACTCACGCCATCAGCCAGACGCTGCACCACATACAATACTTACTACCAATTGAAGTTGCATACACATTGCCAAACGAAGGCCTTTTTGCCACACGTGCACGTTGCCCCACAAGAGCTCCATAAAACATCCAAAGTTCCAACAAGATGGCCAGAATCGAAGCACCCTAATGGTAACAAACCTTCGATATCAATTTCATTTCCCATGTAACTTAATTTTGACCGCATATTCATGCTGCATGATTGTTAATATGTTACATGTAAAGTCTAAAGTAACAGGATACCATCACTAAGGCATGTTAAGTGGATTCCTTCGAATCTCAAATCTAGCTCAGATGGTGAAGGAATTTGGGCAATCGAAAGGGCCTAGGTTCGATACCCAGGCCTCACAATTTTATTTTTCTAACATTGTTTTGAAGATTCTATGCGTTGCATAGTCAAGCACTCACTATATGTCCTCATGGTTGGACCATCAGATGTCAACAGATAGAGATCTCACTCTCCAAATGCGCAGATCTACCGTGTGCCATCAAGGATTATCTTTACTGGATCCAACATGGTCTGGGCTTTTCATCTCATGGGCCTAGCAAATCTCAAAAGCATACCCCCAATTGCTTATAACATCAGGCCCAACATGCTACTTGTTTTGTTTTATTTGTTTATTCCTTTTTTATTCTTTTTTTAATTATAATCATAAAATCAACAAAAACCATACAAAATATTATACTTAGGATTTTCTAATTAATTTTAATTTGGTAAATTAATTAATTTAATTATTTTGACATTATTTTTTAAATTTAAAAATAATTGGAACTATGTTCTTATAATTCAAATATTTTCTTAACAAAAATACAAAAAATATTAGAATTAATTTTCTTGTTTCTATTTAATTAATTATGATTAAATTTAGCCTTCCTCATTTTAATTTTAAGTATTTTCTTAAAATAAACAAAAAAACAACCAAAAAGATTTTCTTGTTTATTTAGAAGTTTTAGGGCTCTAGATGTCTCTTTCCCTTTCGCGCGCGTTATTTTATTTTTGCACTTTTTATACTAATGTAACTTCCCATTGGATGTAATAGAGAATTTACTAGGGCTTTACTGCTTTTATTTATTTTCTTTCCCCAAATTTTTGGATATGTAAATACCCTCTCCCCAAAGCATTGTAATAGCGTAGGATTTACATTTTCACACTTTTAATTCCTATATATATATATATATATATATATATATATATATATATATATATATATATATATATATATATATTATATATATATATATATATATATATATATATATATATATATATATATTAACTGCCTAGATGTATAATAATAAGATTGCATGACAAGAGCCTAACAATCAAACATTAGCAAGCCTAACTCAATACTAAAATAACTGAACATAACACACATTACACATATACACCTCTAGGGTACCCCACTTTGGTTGCCTTTCGGAAATAAAACAGTCATGTCCCTCGAGAATAGGGACGCTTTAGCAAAATACCCTTAAATCAAAAGATCATAGTCCCATGATGACCCTACAGTTGCCTTTAGGTAAATGATCTAGTCCCTTAAACAAAATTGCTAAAGCGTCTCTATATGTTGCCTTTATGATTGTACGTCCCTTCGGATGTCCCTCAAACATCCAACGATAAGGCTACCTACTCACTAATAGTAGGATAGCACTGTCTAAAGGATAGGAGGAAAAGAACAAACTTTTCGAGTATAAGTAGATAGTTCCTAGATGCTTGCTTAAAACAAACTTTTGCACTTACACCAAAACATTTCAAAAAACACTTTCAAAAAATGATTTATCAACACTTTTGAGGATTGATACAAGAGTTATCATAAAGTGAATTGCCGCACTAAGGCACTTTCAAAAAAATATTTTCAAAACACACAAAAAGCACAAGTTATTTCAAAAAATGAGCTAAGCATCTAAGAGCCCGTAGAAAACTACGGATGGAACGGGTGCTAACACCTTCCCTTTCCATAATCCACCCCTTACTCAGAAAATTCTCGAAAAGGTCTTTTTCTGTTCTTTTCACCCTTTCCTTAATTTGGATTAAAGAAAAGTCGGTGGCAACTCTTGCTTACCACAACATTTGCGAACACAAAGCGCAAAACCAGTATAAATAGTCGGTTCTGCCACCGTATCATAAAACTGGCAACTCTTTTGGGGAGTATGAATAAAAAGTGGGGTTACCTTAGAGTTTAGTTCATCATTTTAAATTTATTTCCTTGTATGCTTTGTTTGCTTAATCTTTGAGGGTTTTGCTTGGGTTTACTTGTAAAGATCCTACACCCGGATCTGGGGGCATCTTTTTAGGTAAACAGCAATAGATCATGGAGACTGTATGACATATACCGATATGGTTGAAGCGATAGCTGTGTTGGTGTGACACTTTGGTTGGTACCGGTATCCCTTGTGTTGAATCGAGGAGAATACGGGTCCGCCACGTGGTGTCTTGAAGCACTAATAGACCTTAGAACCTTAGTTGAACAAACTTGGCTATTAGAAAGTATTGAGATAGTCTACCTCGATTTAAAGCCGTGGATTGGTTGATACTCGATGCTACACTCATTGAGATCAGACTTTCGAGATGTTTCGGCGGTAAGAAAAGATTTCTAAGCTGAAATAATGCTCGATAAAGAAAGATCAGTGATATTGAGACTCCATAGAAGCCGGTTACTTTTCTAAGACAGATTGAACCAACTAAACTTCAAGAGGATATTTACCTAAAAACTCCATGCAAGCCTAAACCTAAGGTCTTGTGTGTTTTGCTTGTGTGTGATTAATTTGCTTAAACATGACATCATGCATCATAACATCCATTTTCATTACATTGACCATTTCAAGAACCAATGGAATTTATCTTTGTTCTGTTTTGCAGATCATGGCTTCTGCTCGTAGAAATACTATCTGAATCAGCTTTGTAAGAATACCTCTCTAACTCAAAGAGCTAGTATCAAGGGTTCCCGAGACTTCTTCGTTCACCAAGAAATATGGTCGACTTCTTTAGCTAGTTACCTCAGGCTTTGATGAGAATATGATGAGTGTACTCTTTCAATTCTTTGACCCTAAACATCATTGCTTCACTTTCCCAGACTATCAACTGGTACCCACCATGGAAGAATTCTCTCAAATATTGGGTATACTTATTCTTGATCAGATGCCTTTCACAGGTTTAGAAGAAGCTCCAAATCCATAAGTCATGGCAACAACTTTGTATCTGAAACGGTCTGACATCATCTCCATTTGGGTATCAAGAAGCAGAGTCAAGGGTTTTCTAGTCAAATTCCTATTAGAGAAGGCTCAACTATTTTGGGATGATCTAGATTTCCAAGCTTTTGAGGAGGTTCTGGACCTTCTAATCTATAGTTTAGTGATGTTCCCTAATCTAGACTTACTCATAGATGTGAATATTATCAAGGTTTTCCTCTCTCGTAACCTTGTGGCTACTCTACTCGGAGACATCTTGTATACCCTCCACACTCGCACCATGAAGAGAAAAGGGATTCTTATGTGTTATGTGTCATTGCTATCAAGATAGTTTATTTCTCACCTCCCTAAGTCAGTATTTAAGAATGAAGAAGGTTTAGTTTGGTCGCGAAGGATAGTGTCACTTTCTCACTCGGATATTCTCTGGTATTCCCAATCTATGGGAGATATTTCTGTCATTGACTGCTGCGAGGAATTCCCTAATGTCCCATTACTTGGCATTAGGGGAGTTTAATACGATGGGAGAACTGACTCGGATATTTTTCGTTTGATCGCAATTTTTGCGGATAGCAAGAGTCGCCACCGACTTTTCTTTTATCAAATAAGGAAAGGGTGAAAAGAACAGGAAATACCTTTGAGATTATTTATTGAGTTTGGGGGGTAGATTATGAAAAGGGAAGGTGTTAGCACCCTTTTCATACATAGTTATCTATGGGCTCTTAGTTGCTTGCTAGATCACTTGCTTTGTTTGAAAATATGCTTTGTTGTGTGGGTTTGAAAATATTTTTGAAAACATCTTTGTAATGATTCTCGTTTCTATAAGAATGCGTACAAAGTGTTGGTTTTTGAAAATAGTTCAAAGAGGTGTTTGTGGAAGATGTTTCTGAAAGGGATTTTGAAAAGTGTATTTGTAACAATTCTCGTCTCTATAAGAATGCGTACAAAGAGCTTTGTTTTTTGAAAATGTTTCAATTGAAAGTGTTGGTGTGGAAAAATGTTTTTGTTGTGAGCAAGCGAGCAACTATGAGCATCCTACCTACTGAAAAGGTCTAACATTCTTTTCCTCCTCCTTTAGATGTTGCTATCTTACCATTGATTTGGTAAGAATCCCCATCATTGGATGTGAAGGGACGTGCATGGGACATTTGTATAGTCATAAAAGGCAACCTATGAGACATTTTAGCAATTGTCGTATAGGGACTAGATCGTTTACCGAAGGCAACATAGAGGGTCATCGAGGGACTATGATCTTTTATTGAGGGTCTTTGCTAAAACACTCATATTCGAGGGACATGAATATTTTCTGAGGCAACAAGTGGGATTACCCTAGAGGTGCATGTGTGCAAAGTGTGTTTGATTGCATGCATTTAGCCTTTGATTAGGGTGGTCTATTTGTTGGTTTTATCTTGCCATACATCCTAATTACTAACATTTGTATAAAGTAATAAAAATTAAGAAAATAAATATCCTATACTATTACAACCATATTGAATAGCAATAAAATGTAAATACAAAACAAAATAAAAGAAATGAAGATAAGCTTTTCAATTCAGGGAACAACACCCTTCGATTCTGCTTTTTTGGCTCCTTTTGATTTGGCCTGGAAGTCAGCATATGCAGGCAGCTTTCAATTCATCCTTCTGGCTGCTTCTTTCGATTGATCCTAGAATCAGCATGAGGTGCACTCTTTGTTTCAAACTCTTTACTGCCTCCTCCGATTACAGGAATGCAAATCTCCCAAGTTGAGATTCGAAAGGCTTCAATGTTTAGCCAATCGAAGGATACATCAAACCTGTCTAAACTTGAAAATGAAACTAACAAGTGCAACTTTCAAAAGCTACAAGCCAAGGGTTAGCACAAGATCATTGGGCACCAAAAATCCAAAGTCTAACTGGTCAGGGTTGAGGTTTTTAACATACATGCAGTGAGGATCGAAAGTTAAGACATGGCCAACTTCCTAAATGGGATAACTACATTTTCCTTTTTATTTATTTGTGCAAATGATATTTAAATGAACAAGTTCCAAGTTTGGAGAAAAACTTACGTCATGAAGTGCTTTATCAAAGGAGCTACATGTGACTTCCTTGGTGGTGAATGGAACTTTGCTGGAATCTTCCTGAAGCTAGTTCAGTTACTGCTTCGTTTGGGTAGTCACTGAATCGAAGGAGGGTATGTGATAATGGTGAATGAATTGAAGGTTATTCTATAACAGGTTATGGAGTGAATCCAAAGCCTATTACGTTGTAGTTGGGAAATGAGTGGAAGGTTTATTATCTGGCTGGTGAGGAGTGAATCGAAGGGTTCACTAATGTATGAAGGGATCTGAAATTTTTTAGAGTTGGGATGTTTGGGAATATTTGAGAATGTTTGATAGTGTTTGAGAGTTTTGAGAAATTAATAATTTTTCTTACAATCTGAGTTTTTCCACTATCAGGGGCCCATAAGATGTGTGGTGGAGGTTCTTATTTATAGATGATTTTGGCTGATGTTTGGGAGTGAAAATAAATGAAATTTGAACAAATTGGGTATTTTCTTCTTGTAGTCTTCGAGGTGCAGTCTTGTATGTCATTTTGGATCAAGGATAAGGGCATTATTGCAGGACTGCTTTGTAGCAGTTTTAGAGTGTTGTGGCCAGCATAGCAGGCTTGTACTTGGCAGCACATAGGACTTTGGCCAGCAAGCATCTTTCGATATTTCAACCTTTCGTTTTGACCACCTAGGTCCAACCTTCGACCAAATTCTTCTTCAGACAACACTATTTGATTTTCACCCAATATGTGTCTTTCGAATGGGCACTTTTTATGCAACCTTCAAAGGGGCCAAATGTATGCCCCTTGAATGGGCCACCAAAATATGTCATTCGATTGGGACATCCAGGTACGTCTGGAAAGTCCTTCGAATGTGCCACCATAGTACTTCTTTTAAATGGGACAACCATTATGTGTCATAGTGTAGAAATTGTGTGTTGAAGATTTTCAAAGGTGGAATCGAAACAAGCTATTTCAAAGGGAGATATTGTCTATTAAAAAAATAGAACAAAAATGGCCAATGCATGAGGGAAGTTCATGCCTTGTGACTTGAAACAAAGTAGGAAAGAAACCTTTTTCACTGTAAGGGGTCGTGCTTCAATCGAAGTTTACATGTAGGGGCCACTTGCTTTGGGGCACTAGCATGAAGAGGAATTTCTGCCTTGTAAATTTGGAAAACCATGCAAAAACATTGACTTCTGAGTCGAAGGAAAGCTACAGGAGGCCATTGCTTTCTGAATCCAATCAAACATGCAAGAGGCCTTTTCTCAAACGAAATCTTGCATGAAGAACCACTGTCCACTCAAAACTTGCCTGCAAGAGGTCATATGGTCAAACGAAAGATGTAACCCAAACTTGCATTCGAAGGAAACCATAAACCCAAACGAAAGATGTATGCAGGAGGTCCCTGCTTTGTGAATCAATGGAAAACTTTCAGAAGGACATTGCCTTTTAAATTGAAGGAAGCTTTCAGAAGGTGTCATACCCCAAATTTTGACCTAAGATACCACCTCCCATCTGCATTATTACATAGCAAGCGTTCACAAGCGATTCAACCTATTTTTGCCAATTCTCGAGTCAGATTTAAAAAATTCATAACTTCTTCAAATTTCGACAATTTTGTAGTGGTCCTTTTACATATGATTCTCCTTTGCAACAACTACAACTTTTCTTTACAAGTCAAGAGATGATTATGCTTTGAAAATCCACCAAAAAATAGAAACATTAGAAATCATTGTGAATTTAGTGAAATTTAACTGGTTTTGCCTGACTTTATTAAATCATGTATTTTTGCACTTTTACTCGTCATTCTTTTATTCTTATTTTCATAAAAAGAAAATCCAAAAAAAACATATTTAGCTCATATCAGTTGTATTTTATATAAAAAATTATTATAGTTTTGTTAGTTTCATTTAATTTTATATTTTTATTGATAATTCGGAAAATCTCAAAATACATATAAGTTCTTTTACTTTTTTGCATTTTTAGAGTATGTAAGTCTATTTTGTTCTTAGTTGTAGTTTTATTTATTTAATTAGAAAATATGAAAAACATATGGTTTAATTTTATTTTTATTCCCCCTATTATTAATTTTGATTATAATTCCATTTGAAATGTTTTAGGTTGAATTATTAATAGAATTAAAACCAATTTTAATATCTCTTTTCTTTCACTTTTATATTTTCAGTTTAGTTTTACTAACATTTTATTGTATTATTTGTGGCATTACTATTATTATTAGTATTATAATTATTATGCTATGTCCATATAAGTTTGTCCATATGCTGCAAAAGTTTGTCCATATGCTGCAAAAGTCTGTCCATATGCTGCAAAAAATCTGTCCAAAACTGCATGGCCCCTGCACAACTAATGCCAAGAAAAACAGTCACATAATCTCTGCTGCCCTGTTATAAGACCAGCATATCAGTCCAGAAATTGCATCAAATAACACACACCAAATCCTGTATCAAAAAGCCATAAATCAGATCACAATATTTGTTCAAAAGCCATTCAAATTCCCTCCTAAAACTCTATCATCTGTCTATATAACATTTCATACACAACAAGAGAGGTGACGGATTAGAGGATCTTTTCATAGAAACATAGTAACCATCAACAAAAACATTGAGGAAAAAAAAAGCAAAAACCCACAGAAAACACAAAACATCAAGAAGAAACACTCTGTTATTCTAATATCTGATTTCACTACTTCTATAAAAAAAACACACTTTTGTTCAAAATCACGACTTTCTTGCTCAAAATCGTTTTCAAAAAGAAGAAGGGATTCATATAGTGGCTTATTACCTCTGGGTTTCAGTTTCATCTTTGAGCCAGAACTTGAGGTAAGTCTTTCCGCCTCTGCTTTGCACTTTACATCCTTATTCCCCATGATATTTGGAACCTTGTCACTTTGATATTTGTTTGTTCTGTTTGCACTATACCATGGTTAAAACTTCTTTTGTATCATCTTTTGTGCCACATGACTCTTTGATTTGTTGTAATTCATTTGCGTTCCAAATTTGTTGTAACTTGTAGAGATCATAAAGACACATGAGAAAAACAGTAAACAAATACACCAACAATTTAATAGAAATGCTACCAATTCTCTTTCATTCATCTTTCTGCACAAACATCAACTTACCCTTCAAAGCCTTGACCGAAATTATGCCTACCTTATATTAACCCCACTGTGGTTTTTTTTTAACCCTCAATCTCTCAACAACCATACACTCAAAATCATAACCTGCAGCAATAACTCAAAGAATTAGCAAAACTAAACACCACTCTAAACAAAATCTGCAACTCATCATAAACCAACAACTTCTCCTTCATTTTACAAAACAAAATCGCAGCCATATTATCGCCTTCATATACCTGCATAAACTCAAATCACCAGAGAACCTGTAAAGTTCAACACAAAAATCTCCTACAAAAAGCCACCATAAACCTATCTCTACTAAAAATCTCAGACCTTCGTTCACCTTCTGCGACCATTAAACAAAACGCATCAAACAACTTAGCATACCATCGAGATCTTCATAAATTGTGTCATACCACCGCCGACACATACAAATTTTTTTGAATAAGAAAGCAATAAAAGAAGAAAAGTAATTAAAACATTTGATTTTTGAGTAAACAAACCGGGAGAATTTTAGGTTGAATAGATTTTGAACGGTACAGTCGGAGAGAATAACATAACTGTAAGTTGAGCAATTGAGAGTGAGAGGAATCAAGAATTGATGGAGCAGGATTCGTTGTTGGCGTTGTTCGATTTCGATTTAGAAGAGAGGGAGAAAGAGTTCGAAAGAGGGAGCAGGATTCGTTGTTGGCGTTGTTCGATTTCGATTTAGAAGAGAGGGAGAAAAAGTTCGAAAGAGGGAGAAGGATTCATTGTTGGCGTTGTTCGATTTCGATTTAGAAGAGAGGGAGAAAGAGTGCGAAAGAGGGAGCAGGATTCGTTGTTGGCGTTGTTCGATTTCGATTTAGAAGAGAAATAGTTCGAAAGAGGGAGCAGGATTCGTTGTTGGTGTTGTTCGATTTCGATTTAGAAGAGAAAGAGTTCGAAAGAGGGAGCAGGATTCGTTGTTGGTGTTGTTCGATTTCGATTTAGAAGAGAAAGAGTTCGAAAGAGGGAGCAGGATTCATTGTTGGCGTTGTTCGATTTCGATTTAGGATAGAAAGAGTTCGAAAGAGGGAGCACGATAAGAAAATTTGAGGTGTTGTGATTTCTCTAAGGTTTCTTACTCTTTTGCGTTGCTTAGGCTGGCCGGATCCGGGTCCAGCCTAACTCGGTCTGGCCCAGTAAAGTTTTTTTTTTAGACAATTTTATTTAACATATTTAATTAGCTTAATTTTAATTTCAATTTGATATCTTTAGTGAATTCTAATATTGTCTTAGTTGCTTAGTTATATTTTGTTACTTGATTTTCTTTGTATCTTTTAACATAAATTCTTAATGTTTATTTTGTTATTAATTGTTTGTCTATATTTCTTGTGGATCTACAAGTGACTATGCTTTGACTTTTATTCGATTATTATGTTTAATTATTTATGATTTAAATCCAAGGGAATTGTTTAATTTTTGTCGACTTCATGTCATAAAAAAAACATCGTGCGAATACCCTCATTCATCCTCCATTTATTATTTCGTTAAAAACTTAAGATAATTTTCCCAAATATTCAATTTTTCAAAACTCACACCTTTTAAGTCAAAACTTCGACGTTAGGTCATCGTATCTTCAAAAACTTGTCCATACCCATTTTTGGCCAAAACAATTTATTTTTTAAACAAACAAACAATTTTAATAAACAAATATTTCAAAAGGTTCCTATATAATACTATAGATACATTGGGTGCTAATACCTTCCCATTGTATAACCAACCCCCGAACTCTAGACCTCTTTTCAAAAACGCCTTGTATTTTCATTACTTTTAAAGTATTATTTTACATTGCATATTTTAGGGTTTTAATTCGCTCTTTTCCCTTTTTCCCTTGGAAATAATAAAGCGCGGTGGCGACTCTTGCTTTTTGTGAGACGAATTAATTAATAGTTCGATCTCCGATTTACCCCGCTACATTTTTCATTGCTACAGAATTGGCGACTCTGCTGGGGAAAGATTGGCCTCTTGCTGGTCCATCCCTAAGTGGGTTAAGCCTAGTTTGTTTTATCTATTTTATTATTATTTGATTTGTTTGATTATGTGTTTATATTGGGGTTGTTTGGGTTTTTTGCAAAGGACGAATTCTATACCCGAATTAAGTTACACTTAAGAATAGGACGAGCGGTATAGTCATGTTAACTTTGAGGGAGTAATCCCGAAGAAGGAGGCATGAGATCCCCCACTCAGTGGAAGGCCCTTTTGAACGTAATATTTGTTTACCGAGTAATCGGGAAGACATTATTATTTTCGACCTGGGAGCCAGAGAAACTGAGAACTGTAGAACCCTAACCCATCTTGGCCTTTTAGGTGTAGCGCGGAGATTATAACGGAGTAATCCGAAAGTAGTTGTTACGCGATGCTACGCTTGGACGAGTTTCTCTTGAGAATATTGCTAATTATTGAGTAATCAAGATGTTGGTAATATCCGAAGGAGGAATGTAGACTCTGGGAACTCTTAGAACCTTGTCTTACAGGTGCGATTAAACCGTTAGTACATACCTTGGGGTGGGCTTTACCTTTGACTCCATGCACGAAACATTGAACCTTTGAACCCCATATTTGTGAACTTGTGTGTAACTGTTGCATTATCATTCATCCATGCATCCATTAACATTTTAAAAAAAATATTGTTTTTCAAGGAACTTAAGAATGATTTTTGCAGACATCTCATGTATTGTTATTATGGAGTTTGGAAGAAGGAACACTCGAAGTTATAGTTTTAAGGAGCCCGAGATTGAAGAACTGAAGAGTTTGATTCCTAAGATCGAGAACCTGACAGAATTTCAGAAGAAATATGGGTCCCTTATACCTCTCATGAAGCGCAAGATGAAGGAAGGCATCCTTAATACGTTGGTCCAATTCTACGATCCTTTGTACCGATGCTTCACCTTTCCGGATTACCAGTTAATGCCCACCTTAGAAGAGTACTCCTACATACTTGGTTTGCCGATCACCGACTGTGTTCCTTTCTCTGGCTTAGAAGAGGAACCCAAATCTCACGAGATAGCGACCATCACCCACTTGAAGAAGTCGGAGATAGAGGAGAACATTACTACCAAAGGGGGAATCCGAGGCTTATCTGCGCAGTTTTTGTTGAAGAAAGATCGTTATTTCGCTGAGATAAAAGATACTATTGCCTTTGAAGACGTTTTTGCTTTACTCGCTTATGGCCTTTTCTTTTTTCCTAATGTTGATAAGTTTGTGGTTATCAACACCATCAGAATTTTCTTGATTGGAAATCCGGTCCCTACGCTGCTAGGAGATACCTACTACTCCATACATCTTTGAAACTCTTATCAAGGAGGGATGATTATTTGTTATGCACCGTTGCTATATCAGTGGTATGTTTCTCATCTACCTAGGTCTGATGTTTTCTAGAGTCTCGATAAGGAGCCGCGATGGGCGCCAAAAATCATGGCTCTCACTCATTTCGACATTGATTGGTATAATCGAGTTTACTATGACGTGAAGATCATCGATAGCTGTGGTGCTTTTCCTAATGTGCCTCTTCTTGGTACGAAAGGAGGAATTAACTATAATCCTGTTCTCGCGCGCCGTCAGTTTGGATACCCGATGAGGAACAAGCCGAACAACATTCATGTGAGTGGTTTCTTTATACAAGAAGGACAAGATCACCAGGCAACTAAGAGGGAGATCGAAGGAGCTTGGCGCCACATCCATAGGAAAGGGAGAGACATGTTAGGACAAAGAGGGCCGTTTCTTTGGAGCCTTACCTACAACGGGTCTGTGCTAGGGCTTGTGCTCTCAAGATGCCCTATAAACCTGAGAAACCTTTATTCCCTACTGTTGCATCGTCATCTGTTGATGTTCCTATTTAGAATATGGGAGAATACCAAGGAAATCTGGCTAGGATGAAGTCCGAGAGAGATGCTTGGAAAGAAAAGTATAATATGTCGGAATATGAGAATCGGGTCCTGACTCGACAACTAAAGGAAAAGGAGGATTTGCTATTTATTCAAGACGGCTGGTTCATTGATCATGATGAGAAGCTTCGTCAAAAGGATGCTTTACTGAAGAAATATGCTAGTGAAAGGAAGAGAAAGAAGGAAGATTCGGTAAACATTGCTCTCGTTCCGAATCCACAAAAGGAAATCATTGATTGACTGGTAGCCGAGAAGAAAGAGTTGGAAGACTTTTATGAAGAGAAGATCATGAAGCTCCAGTTACAGTTGGCTTTTGGTCCTTCATCTGATGATTCTGAGTGATCTTTAGTTCTTAGTTTTATTTTTACTGTTGTCATTTTGTAAAACTCTGTAAAAGGGCTTCATGTTCCAAAGTGGTAATTTACTGCTTTATTATGGGCTTCACGTTCCAAAGTTATAATTTACTGCTTTTATTATGGGCTTCATGTTCCAAAGTTGTAATTTACTGCTTTTATTATTGGGTTGTCATCCCAAGGTTGTAATTTATTGTTTTGTTTTTCCAAAGTTGTAAGTTGTAATTTACCGCTTTTGATTAATGAAATGAGTTTTTTTTGTTCCAAATTCCTTTACCATTGATGTGTGCAAAATTATCGAAGTTCCTTGAAAAACTATCGAAACAAACGATCATTTGCATCGCATATCATGCATCATCCAACATTCCACTTCACATGTTTTATAGAGTCTTATCCTTGTTTCTTTTTCCACTCCGATAGATTGTCAAGCTGTCTCATCGGTACGATACCCGAGCCAATCGTCAGAGGAAGATGGAAGATCTAGAACAGGAAAACCACGAGCTTTGTGAGGAGGTCGCTACCCTTCGTGTCGGTATGGAGAAACTAATTGCGCTGGTGGAAAGTTTGATGGCTGCTCAGAATCAGCCATCGACTGCAGCTGCTGAGATTCAGACTTCAACTACTGTGGTTTATGAGAATATCACCGTTCCAACATCTGTGACTCAAATCAACTCTCCACTTCAACATCAGATGCCAAAAGGTTTTCCGTGGGGAATGCCTTATAACTTTGTGCCAGAAGGGTATCAGCCTGTCGTACAGCCTTTGGTTCAACCTACTGTGTTTGTTTCTCAACCGGAGACAACTACTATGCCGCCTGTAATCCCGTCTGTGGCACCTTTCCCTCAACCAATGATGATAACTGTCGCTCCTGTGGTTCATTCTATGCCATACATGAATGAACCTGCTTATCATGCCGAGCCTGCTGAAAGTATGGGTCTTTTCGATAGAATGGAGGAATTTCAAGACCAGTTTCAAGAGATGTAGAGGGAGATCAGAGTGTTAAAGGGGAAATATTTGTTTGGAAAGAATGCTCATGACCTGTGTTTAGTTCCAAATGTAAAGATTCCAGCCAAATTCAAAGTGTCGGACTTTGAAAGGTATAAAGGTGATTCGTGTCTGCGGAGTCATTTAACTATGTATGTGAGAAAGATGTCTACATATTATGACGATCATAACTTGTTAATTCAATACTTTCAAGACAGTTTGACTGGTGCCGCTCTAAAGTGGTATATGGGTTTGGACAACACTCGGATCCGTAATTTCAACGATCTTAGTGAAGCTTTTGTTCGCTAGTATAAGTACAACGTCGACATGGCGCCGGACAGAGATCAGCTCCGGGCGATGTCCCAGAGAGACATGGAGTCCTTTAAAGAATATGCCCAGAGGTGGCACGAGATTGCTGCTCAGATTTATCCCCCTCTTGAAGAGAAAGAAATGACAAAGATATTCCTGAAGACTTTAGGTTCCTTTTATTATGAAAGAATGATTGCCAGCGCACCAAGTGACTTCACCGAGATGGTAAGTATGGGCATGCGGTTAGAAGAAGGGATTCGTGAGGGACGTTTGGTTAAAGAAGGAAGTCCATCTAGCGGTATCAAGAAGTTTGGAAGTGTTTTCCCTAAAAGGAAAGAACAAGATGTCAGTGTAATTTTCCCTGGGAGACCAAGGAGAGGTTATTCACATGTTGCGGCAGTCACTCCGGCTGTCCGCCTAACATTGGTGACCCCAACTCATCAAACCCCACCAATTCAGCAACAGCCATTTCAACAGCAGCCTCGACAACAGGCTTATCAATTTAATAACCAGAATCGTTCACCAAGGAAACCGCAATTTGATGCCATTCCCATGACTTACACTGAATTGTTCCCTGCTCTGATCAGAAAGAACCTCATAACGATGAAGCCTCCTCCTGTCGCACCGAATAGTACTTCTCCGTGGTACAAGGCAAACCAGTTTTGTGAGTATCATCAAGGGTCGCTGGGGCACAACATTGAAAATTGCTTTGCTCTAAAGGCGGATGTGCAGAGGTTGATTAAGAATGGTATCTTGTCTTTCAAGGATGTTAACCCGAATGTTAGAGATAATCCTTTGCCTCGACATGGGGCAGCATCAGTGAATATGGTGGAAGGTTGTCCGGGAAAGTTTCGAGTTTTTCAAGTTGAACACATAAGAGATTCGTTGATCAGGTTACATCAGAGCTTAAGAAGACTTGCCTTTTTTAGGCATCATCATGATTTTGATGTTTGTGAATTTTATTCAAGAGAAGTTGATTGCCCTATTGTGAAGGAGGACATTCAAAAATTGTTAGACCAAAGGGTTATCACTATTACATATGACAGAGATCCGGTGGATGAAGTGAATGTTATAATACCACAATTCAACTTGCCTGAACCAGTAGAGATCGTTTACGACCGTCAGACTGCACCTGTTGCTCCTTTGATCATTTATCCACCTGGTCCTGTGCCTTACAACTCAGACCAAGCTATACCGTATAAGTATAATGCCACAATGATTGAGAATGGGGTAGAAGTCCATATACCAACAATTCCATCTTTTGTTAACATCGCTGATGTGAGCAGAGTTACGAGAAGCGAACGTGTCTTTGCAACAGTACCTTTGAAGAGACCAGAAGTTCAAGTCAAGAGGCCCATACTGGCAGAAATTCCAGCGAGAAATGTTGAACCCAGGGTTGAGATAGGCCGATCCAATGAACCTATCCCACACCCCGATGATGATGAGATTCTGAAGCTTATCAAGAGAAGTGAATATAAGATTGTGGACCAACTATTGCAAACTCCTTCCAAGATTTCTTTGCTTGCTTTACTGAGAGATTCTGGTGCCCATAGAGAAGCTTTGATGAAGGTCTTGGACCAGGCATTCGTGGATCATGATGTGACGGTTCACCAATTTGATGGAATTGTGGGAAATATTACTTCGTGTAACAATCTTGGTTTCAGTGATGAAGAGCTTCTGGAGGAGGGAAGGAACCATAATATGGCTTTGCATATCTCAATAAGTTGTGGAAATGATACTTTATCAAGTGTGCTTGTAGATACAGGTTCGTCGTTAAATGTAATGCCCAAAACTACATTATCTCGACTCTCATACCAAGGTGCTCCCATGAGACCCAGTGGAGTAATTGTCAAAGCGTTTGATGGTTCTAGGAAGACTGTTATCGGTGAGGTGGATCTTCCTATAATAATTGGTCCTCATACTTTTCAGATCACTTTTCAAGTAATGGATATTTGTGCCACTTACAGTTGCCTATTGGGTCGCCCATGGGTCCATGATGCAGGGGAAGTTACTTCCATGCTCCATCAGAGATTGAAGTTTGTAAGGCATGGAAAGCTGGTAATGATTGGTGGAGAGCAGGCTATGGTGGTAAGCCATTTGTCATCTTTCTCTTTTATTGATGCTGATGAGGATGTTGGAACCCAATTCCAAGCTCTATCTGTTGCTAATAATGAAGTGAAGAAGCAAGGGACATCTATTTCTTCTTTTGAGGATGCGCGATAAGTGGTTGAAAGTGGTTCAGCTGAAGGTTGGGGCCAGGTGTTGACTTTTCCCGAGAACAAGTCTGGAGAAGGTCTTGGTTTTCATCCCGTGTCTACAAGAGTTAAGCAGAAAACAGTTATCCGTCCGATACAAGAGGTTTTCCGAAGTGCAGGTTTTATCCATCCAACTCCTCATGAGGTTGATGCTATAATAGGAGACAATTCTGAAGAGGATTTACCCGATTTTGTAACGCATGGAGTGGTTTTCCAGAGCTGGATTGCTGTTGATGTTCCTGTTGTGATGCACATTTCTGAGTAATGTTTTGTTTTATTTTTGAAAAAAAAAATTTCGCTCTGCCCAAGGCGAAAAGTATTTGTGTCGAGCTATGTTGAAAATAAATCCTTTTGCTCTGCCCAAGGAAAAAGAGAAAATGTTTGGGCTCTTTGTTTCAAGTATTGCCCCTCATGAATAAAAATGTTATTTTGTCCACTACTATTTTATTTTTTCACTTTTTCTGGAAAATAGTAATGAAAATTAATTGGTAGTAATAGAAAAATATAATAACTTTTTATTTTATTTGAACAAATAGATTTCTAAAATAAAGCATAATCATATGTGCAGATTAATCCATGACTTAACCATTGAAAACAATGATCCTATGCCCCCTCCCAACTTTGAATTCCCTGTGTTCGGAGCCGAGGAAGGAGATAGTGAAGAAGTTCCTGATGAAATTTCTCGTTTTCTTGAGCACGATGAAAAGGCTATTCAGCCGTTTGAAGAGCCTATAGAGATGATCAATTTGGGTGATGAAGAAGATAAAAAGGAAGTCAAGGTCAGAGCATTGCTTATCCCAGAGGTCAAAGAGAAAATGTTGGAGCTTCTCAGAGAGTATGTTGATGTGTTTGCTTGGTCCTACCAAGATATGCCAGGTTTGGATAACAATATTGTGGAGCATCGTTTGCCGTTGAGACCTGAATGTCCTCCGATTAAGCAGAAGTTGAGAAGGACTCATCCCGATATGGCTGACAAGATCAAAGAAGAAGTTCAAAAGCAAATCAATGCAGGTTTCCTTGTTACATCGGTTTATCCTCAATGGTTAGCCAATATAGTGCCTGTTGCTAAGAAAGATGGCAAAGTTCGGATGTGTGTAGACTATAGAGATCTGAATAGAGCTAGCCCAAAGGATGATTTTCCTTTACCACACATTGACGTATTGGTCGACAGTACCACAAAGTTCAAAGTCTTTTCTTTCATGGATGGGTTCTCCGGTTACAATCAAATCAAGATGGCGCCAGAAGATATGGAGAAGACAACTTTCATTACGCCTTGGGGAACATTTTGTTATCGGGTAATGTCGTTTGGTTTGAAGAATGCTGCTGCAACATACTAAAGGTCCATGACTGCTTTGTTCCATGATATGATGCATAAAGAGATAGAAGTGTATGTAGATGACATGATTGCCAAATCGCAAACTGAAGAAGATCATTTAGAACATTTATTGAAGTTATTCCAGCGTTTGAGAAAGTATAAACTCCGTCTGAATCCCAACAAGTGCACTTTTGGTGTTCGTTCTGGAAGACTTCTGGGTTTCATTGTCAGTCAGAAAGGTATTGAGGTAGATCCTGATAAAGTCAAAGCTATTCGGGAAATGCCCGCACCCAAGACGGAAAAACAAGTAAGAGGATTCCTTGGGAGACTGAACTATATTTCTAGATTTATATCTCATATGACTGCTACCTGTGGGCCGATTTTCAAGCTTCTCCGAAAGAACCAAGGATGTGTGTGGACAGAAGATTGTCAGAGAGCTTTTGATAGCATCAAAGAATATTTACTTGAACCTCCCATATTGATTCCTCCAGTGGAAGGAAGACCTTTGATTATGTACCTGACTATATTGGAAGATTCCATGGGATGTGTGCTTGGTCAACAAGATGAGACTGGAATAAAGGGACATGCCATATATTATCTGAGTAAGAAATTCACAGACTGTGAGTCTCGATACTCAATGCTAGAGAAAACCTGTTGTGCTTTAGCTTGGGCTGCTCGCCGTCTGCACCAGTATATGATTAACCACACCACTTGGTTGATCTCCAAAATGGATCCGATCAAGTATATCTTTGAGAAGCCCGCCTTATCTGGAAGAATAGCCCGTTGGCAGATGTTGTTATCTGAATATGACATTGAGTATCACACTCAGAAAGCAATCAAAGGTAGTATTTTATCCAATCATTTAGCTCACCAACCAATTGAAGATTATCAATCCATCAAGTTTGACTTCCCATATGAAGATGTTATGTACTTGAAGGCTAAAGATTGTGAAGAGCCGTTACCTGAAGAAGGACCTGATCCCGAATCCCGTTGGGGTTTGATATTTGATGGAGCTGTGAATTCTTATGGAAATGGAATTGGGGCAATCATCGTCACTCCCCGAGGTACTCATATCCCGTTCAGGGCGAGATTGAAGTTCGACTGTACGAACAACATGGCTGAATATGAGGCATGTATTATGGGTCTCGAAGAAGCAGTGGATCTAAGGATTAAGATTCTTCATATTTACGGAGACTCGGCATTGGTAATTAATCAAATCAAAGGAGAATGGGAGACTCGTCATCCTGGTTTGATCCCTTACAGATATTATGCTAGGAGATTGTTAACCTTCTTCAACAAAGTGGAGTTACATCATATCCCTAGAGATGAAAACCAAATGGCCGATTCTTTAGCTACTTTGTCTTCAATGTTTCAAGTGAATGGTTGGAACAATGTGCCTACAATCAGAGTTATGCGCCTCGATAGACCTGCTCATGTGTTCTCAGTAGAAGAGGTTACCGACGACAAACCATGGTTCTATGACATTAAACGTGTTCTTCAAACTCAAGAGTACCCGCCCGGGGCATCCAATAAAGATAGGAAGACGTTGAGGAGATTGGCAAGTAGTTTCTTCCTCAATGAAGAAGTGTTATATAAGAGGAATTACGACATGGTCCTACTCAGGTGCGTAGACAGACATGAAGTGGATATGTTGATGCAAGAAGTACATGAAGGATCCTTTGGTACCCATGCCAACGTACATGCAATGGCTAAAAAGATGTTGAGAGTTGGTTACTATTGGATGACAATGGAATCTGATTGCTGCAAATATGTGAAGAAATGTCATAAATGCCAGATTTATGCGGACAAGATGCATGTGCCACCGACCCTCCTCAACGTTATCTCTTCACCTTGGCCTTTCTCTATGTGGGGCATTGATATGATTGGAATGATTGAACCCAAATCTTCAAATGGTCATCGTTTCATCTTGGTAGCGATCGATTATTTTACTAAATGGGTGGAAGCAGCATCTTATGCTAATGTAACCAGACAGGTGGTAGTCAGATTTATCAAGAATCAGATCATTTGTCGATGCGGCATCCCGAGCAAGATCATCACTGATAATGGCTCGAATTTGAATAACAAGATGATGAAAGAGCTTTGTAAAGAGTTCAAGATCAAACATCATAATTCTTCTCCTTACAGGCCGAAGATGAATGGGGCAGTTGAAGCTGCTAACAAGAACATTAAAAAGATTGTCCAGAAGATGGTGGTAACTTATAAAGATTGGCATGAAATGCTTCCGTTTGCTTTACATGGATACCGTACTTCAGTTCGAACTTCAACAGGTGCAACCCCGTTTTCCCTAGTTTATTGTATGGAAGCAGTACTCCTCGTGGAGGTTGAGATTCCGTCTATGAGAGTGTTGATGGAAGCTAAACTTTCTGAGGCTGAATGGTGTCAAAGTAGATATGATCAGTTGAATTTAATTGAAGAAAAGAGATTGACAGTGTTGTGTCACGGTCAATTATATCAACAGAGAATGAAGAAGGCTTTTGATAAGAAGGTTCGACCACGCGAGTTCAGAGAAGGTGACCTTATGCTCAAAAAGGTATTATCTTTCCAACCTGATTCTAGGGGCAAGTGGGCTCCGAATTATGAAGGACCGTATGTCGTTAAGAAAGTTTTCCCTAGAGGTGCCATGATTCTCACAAATATGGACGGTGAAGAGCTCCCGCGCTCCGTGAACGCCAACGCAGTCAAGAAGTATTTCGCCTAGGTTTGAGTTGACAGTTTGCTAAGTTGAAAACCTGAAGGGGCGGCTTAGGCAGGATTTTGGTCAGACCGGCTGTGGCATTTGAGCACATTTCGGAATTCGAAGTTGTTAGGGAGAATAGTGGTCATTGTTTTTGTGTAACCCTTTCTTTCATGTACTATTTCCCAAACTTTTGTAAACCGTTGGAGTCGCGTGGTTAGCGAACTACTATCTTATTAATGAAATTTGAGCATTTACCTTTTGTGGGCAAAATTTTAATTTTACGACAATATTTGAAACAAAGTTATTTAAAGTATTCTTATTTTAAAAATGTGTCGTGAATAATGAAAGGAATATTAACAGTTGTTCCGAGGATGGTCAAGCCATGAAATGCAAAACAATACAGTAATTTATCCTTGCATGATGAACATGTTTTCTTTCAAAATCGTCACGAGGTGTTGGTTGTGTAAACTTTTGTTTCTAGTGGTACTAAGTTTGGTGACTCCCCAGCTTTTCCAGTTAAGCGTTGTTTTGGTTATCTTTATTTGAGCAGATTTCTGTAGTGTGATACGCTTTGTCTCATGCCGGTAGTCCATTGGAGATTAGAAGATTGGATTCGAATACTTTTCTCCCTAGAAGATTTGAACCTTGTAGCGTGATACGCTCTGACGTTGCTTTTTGGTTCCAATTCCAGTTATTTTCCGTCTTTTTAAGATTGGCCGAGTATCTATTATTTCGTGATCTCTCATCATCTTCAAGATATTCCGTCTGCCTATTTCGTCAACATAACATTAATTCATTCATTTACACTTATATCATGCATGCATATTCACATTTGTCGTTGATTTTGGGTCATATACCTTGTGTATGTTTATTAAGACAATGTACATGTACTTTCCAAGTAGAATGTTAGCTTAGGAAGAAAATGTGCTTCCTTTCTAAATTCCCCAACTTAGCTAATCCTCGTGGATGATTTTTTGATTTAGCCTTCCTTGTCCATTTCTGGATAGGATGAATCCCCAATCAAGTTATTTTCTCATTGGGTGGAGTCTTGTTTTTTCTCTCTGGTTTATTCCTGGAGGGAGTTGTTGTCTCTTGCATAAGCTATCTCGTGGTTTTCTCCAAGCTAGGCAACCTAGACGAATGGTGCATTTATTTTGCGCATTTAAGTATTTGATCTCCTCGGGAAGGATCTATTCATGGTTCCCTTTGACGAAGATTTTATTCTCTGGCAGTGTTATCACAATTTTCTTCTAAATTATTCTTCGGAAAACGGTAAGTGGCGGTCTCTTCATGAGCAACTTGTACGTTATTATTTTTTGGAAAATGACAAGCGTCGGTCTCTTCATGAGCAACTTGTACGTTATTATTTTTTGGAAGACAGCAAGTGGCAGCTTCTTTATTTGAGCAACTTGTATGTCATAGTATTTTTGGAAGAGAGCAAGTGGCAGCTTCTTTATTTGAGCAACTTGTATGTCATAGTATTTTTGGAAGACAGCAAGTGGCAGCTTCTTTATTTGAGCAACTTGTATGTCATAGTATTTTTGGAAGACAGCAAGTGGCGGCTTCTTTATTTGAGCAACTTGTATGTTATTGACATCTTTGAACGACAACAAATGGCAGCTTCTTTATTTGAGCAGCTTGTGTATCTACAACCATATTATTATTTCAGCATTAATTGGTATCTCTCCAGAAATCTCGCAGAGAAGTTTGTTATGAATCTTTACCTTCAGAAGTCGGTAATCCATTATCAGCAAATTTGGTACATCTTTTGTCTATCTTTGACCTTGAGTTGTGAACTCACTGTTATTTTGGGTCAATAATCTGTTTTGTGGCCTATGCAAGATGCCTTCTTTGTTAGGGTCAGAGGTCGTATTCTCTTAAATTTTTATTCGCCGTCAAGAGTCTATCATTTGAGGTCGATGGCTCATTTCCCCAGTAGTGTATAATCTATGTTCCTGTGGTTTGTTGGTGTTTGGTTTCTCCAACATTATCTTGTCTCATACAATATCATTCTCTGTGAATTTAAATACTACATTCATATCACAAACATAATGGCGGTATCTTAGGGCAAAAATTGCGTATTATGTATTTAAGTACCTTCAATCTCGTCGAGACGAAGATTTTAATCATCATATCTCCAGATAGAAGAAACTTAAATAGGGGCAGATGTCATACCCCAAATTTTGACCTAAGATACCACCTCCCATCTGCATTATTACATAGCAAGCGTTCACAAGCGATTCAACCTATTTTTGCCAATTCTCGAGTCAGATTTCAAAAATTCATAACTTCTTTAAATTTCGACAATTTTTTAGTGGTCCTTTTACATATGATTCTCCTTTGCAACAACTACAACTTTTCTTTACAAGTCAAGAGATGATTATGCTTTGAAAATCCACCAAAAAATAGAAACATTAGAAATCATTGTGAATTTAGTGAAATTTAACTGGTTTTGCCTGACTTTATTAAATCATGTATTTTTGCACTTTTACTCGTCATTCTTTTATTCTTATTTTCATAAAAAGAAAATCCAAAAAAACATATTTAGCTCATATCAGTTGTATTTTATATAAAAAAATATTATAGTTTTGTTAGTTTTATTTAATTTTATATTTTTATTGATAATTCGGAAAATCTCAAAATACATATAAGTTCTTTTACTTTTTTGCATTTTTAGAGTATGTAAGTCTATTTTGTTCTTAGTTGTAGTTTTATTTATTTAATTAGAAAATATGAAAATCATATGGTTTAATTTTATTTTTATTCCCCTTATTATTAATTTTGATTATAATTCCATTTGAAATGTTTTAGGTTGAATTATTAATAGAATTAAAACCAATTTTAATATCTCTTTTCTTTCACTTTTATATTTTCAGTTTAGTTTTACTAACATTTTATTATATTATTTGTGGCATTACTATTATTATTAGTATTATAATTATTATGCTATGTCCATATAAGTTTGTCCATATGCTGCAGAAGTTTGTCCATATGCTGCAAAAGTCTGTCCATATGCTGCAAAAAATCTGTCCAAAACTGCATGGCCCCTGCACAAGTAATGCCAAGAAAAACAGTCACATAATCTCTGCTGCCCTGTTATAAGACCAGCATATCAGTCCAGAAATTGCATCAAATAACACACACCAAAACCTGTATCAAAATGCCATAAATCAGATCACCATATTTGTTCAAAAGCCATTCAAATTCCCTCCTAAAACTCTATCATCTGTCTATATAACATTTCATACACAACAAGAGAGGTGATGGATTAGAGGATCTTTTCATAGAAACATAGTAACCATCAACAAAAACATTGAGGAAAAAAAAAGCAAAAACCCACAGAAAACACAAAACATCAAGAAGAAACACTCTACTATTCTAATATCTGATTTCACTACTTCTAAAAAAAAACACACTTTTGTTCAAAATCACGACTTTCTTGCTCAAAATCGTTTTCAAAAAGAAGAAGGGATTCATATAGTGGCTTATTACCTCTGGGTTTTAGTTTCATCTTTGAGCCAGAACTTGAGGTAAGTCTTTCCGCCTCTGCTTTGCACTTTACATCCTTATTCCCCATGATATTTGGAACCTTGTCACTTTGATATTTGTTTGTTCTGTTTGCACTATACCATGGTTAAAACTTCTTTTGTATCATCTTTTGTGCCACATGACTCTTTGATTTTTTGTAATTCGTTTGCGTTCCAAATTTGCTGTAACTTGTAGAGATCATAAAGACACATGAGAAAAACAGTAAACAAATACACCAACAATTTAATAGAAATGCTACCAATTCTCTTTCATTCATCTTTCTGCACAAACATCAACTTACCCTTCAAATCCTTGACCGAAATTATGCCTACCTTATATTAACCCCACTGTGGTTTTTTTTTAACCCTCAATCTCTCAGCAACCATACACTCAAAATCATAACCTGCAGCAATAACTCAAAGAATTAGCAAAACTCAATACCACTCTAAACAAAATCTGCAACTCATCATAAACCAACAACTTCTCCTTCATTTTACAAAACAAAATCGCAGCCATATTCTCGCCTTCATATACCTGCATAAACTCAAATCACCAGAGAACCTGTAAAGTTCAACACAAAAATCTCCTACAAAAAGCCACCATAAACCTATCTCTACTAAAAATCTCAGACCTTCGTTCACCTTCTGCGACCATTAAACAAAACGCATCAAACAACTTAGCATACCATCGAGATCTTCATAAATTGTGTCATACCACCGCCGACACATACAAATTTTTTTGAATAAGAAAGCAATAAAAGAAGAAAAGTAATTAAAACATTTAATTTTTGAGTAAACAAACCGGGAGAATTTTAGGTTGAACAGATTTTGAACGGTATAGTCGGAGAGAATAACATAACTGTAAGTTGAGCAATTGAGAGTGAGAGGAATCAAGAATTGATGGAGCAGGATTCGTTGTTGGCGTTGTTTGATTTCGATTTAGAAGAGAGGGAGAAAGAGTTCGAAAGAGGGAGCAGGATTCGTTGTTGGCATTGTTCGATTTCGATTTAGAAGAGAGGGAGAAAGAGTTCGAAAGAGGGAGAAGGATTCATTGTTGGCGTTGTTCGATTTCGATTTAGAAGAGAAAGAGTTCGAAAGAGGGAGAAGGATTCGTTGTTGGCGTTGTTCAATTTCGATTTAGAAGAGAGGGAGAAAGAGTTCGAAAGAGGGAGTAGGATTCATTGTTGGCGTTGTTTGATTTAGATTTAGAAGAGAAAGAGTTCTAAAGAGGGAGCAGGATTCGTTATTGGTGTTGTTCGATTTCAATTTAGAAGAGAAAGAGTTCGAAAGAGGGAGCAGGATTCGTTGTTGGTGTTGTTCGATTTCGATTTAGAAGAGAGAGAGTTCGAAAGAGGGAGCAGGATTCATTGTTGGCGTTGTTCGATTTCGATTTAGGAGAGAAAGAGTTCGAAAGAGGGAGCACGATAAGAAAATTTGAGGTGTTGTGATTTCTCTAAGGTTTCTTACTCTTTTGCGTTGCTTAGGCTGGCCGGATCCGGGTCCAGCCTAACTCGGTCTGGCCCAGTAAAGTTTTTATTTTTTTATTTATTTATTTTTTAGACAATTTTATTTAACATATTTAATTAGCTTAATTTTAATTTCAATTTGATATCTTTAGTGAATTCTAATATTGTCTTAGTTGCTTAGTTATATTTTGTTACTTGATTTTCTTTGTATCTTTTAACATAAATTCTTAATGTTTATTTTGTTATTAATTGTTTGTCTATCTTTCTTGTGGATCTACAAGTGCCTATGCTTTGACTTTTATTCGATTATTATGTTTAATTATTTGTGATTTAAATCCAAGAGAATTGTTTAATTTTTGTCGACTTCATGTCATCAAAAAAAAATCGTGCGAATACCCTCATTCATCCTCCGTTTATTATTTCGTTAAAAACTTAAGATAATTTTCCCAAATATTCAATTTTTCAAAACTCACACCTTTTAAGTCAAAACTTCGACGTTAGGTCATCATATCTTCAAAAACTTGTCCATACCCATTTTTGGCCAAAACAATTTATTTTTTAAACAAACAAACAATTTTAATAAACAGATATTTCAAAAGGTTCCTATATAATACTATAGATACATTGGGTGCTAATACCTTCCCATTGTATAACCAACCCCCGAACTCTAGACCTCTTTTCAAAAACGCCTTGTATTTTCATTACTTTTAAAGTATTATTTTACATTGCATATTTTAGGGTTTTATTTCGCTCTTTTCCCTTTTTCCCTTGGAAATAATAAAGCTCGGTGGCGACTCTTGCTTTTTGTGAGACGAATTAATTAATAGTTTGATCTCCGATTTACCCCGCTACATTTTTCATCGCCACAGAAGGTCATTTTACTCTGATTCGAAGGGGAACCAGCATGAAGCTATTACTTTCTGAATCGAAGGATACCAACAGGAGGTCCTTCCCATTTGAATCTAAGGAGGTTGTTTCAAAGGGAAACAAATGCCCAGTCGAAGCGTGTATAAAGATAGGTGTTTCCCTTGTGGATTTAAAGCCAGTTGTTTCAAGGGGGACTTTTCCCAGTCAGAGTTAGCATGAAGAAAGCCTATACCTTGTGGGTGTTAATATTAACGCTATCCATAATGAAGCTTCTGCCTTGTGTATGCTAACATGGTGGGAACCCCTTGCTCAATGAATCGAAGCATACAGGAAAGATGTTATTGCTCAATCGAAGGCTGCATGCAAATAGCTAATGCTTTGTGAATCAAAGAAAGCATGTCAGGGGCCAATACCCAATCGAAGGATGTAAGCCAAGCTTGCATCGAAAGAGGCCAAAAACCCAATTGAAGGATGTGAAATCGAAGCAGGCATGCTCTTCTTTGAACTTTTGAAAATCCTTGTAAAGAAATGCCTTGAGAAATGAGAGGGAAATTTTTGGGGTACAACAGCTGCCCCTGTTCAATCTTCTTAAACCTGAAGAGTTAGATTGGCGAGTCATGCCATTCGTAACTTAAAGGTAGAAGATGATTGAACACTAGAGTGCCCAGAAATTTGCACTCGATGATGTGGTGATTAATTGTGTAGGGACTGGGCTTAGAGATTCCATTTGGAGAGGTGATGGAGAGTTGTTGGAGATGGGCTTATAGTTGCCACCCAGAAGTGATTGGTTAACAAAAATTAGACTAAGTCTAAGCTTGACTTCAACTGGAAAAGAATCAGAATAAATCTTTGGTCGATTTATACTGAATCAGAGGCAATGTCTACTGGAATGGAATCAGGATAAACCATTGATCAATTTAAACTGAACCGCAAAGGTCTGAAAAGTCTCTAACTGAAAAAGAATCAGAATAAATCTTTGGTCAATTTAAACTGAACCAGAGGAAGTGTCTACCGGAACGGAATCAGGATAAACCATTGATCGATTTAAACTGAACCAACAAAGGTATGAAAAAGTCTTTAACTGCAAAAGAATCAGAATAAATCTTTGGAGCCATTTATTTGAACCAGAGAAAGTGTATATTAGAACAGAATCAAGATAAACCATTGATTGATTTAAACTGAACCAACGGAGGTCTGAAAAGTATTTAATTGGAAAAGAATCAAAACAAATCTTTGGTTGATTTAAACTGAACCAGAGGTAGTGTCTACCAGAACGGAATCAAGATAAGCCATTGATCGATTTAAACTGAACCAACAGAGGTCTGAAAAGTCTTTAATTAGAAAAGAATCAGAATAAATCTTTGGTCGATTTAAACTGAACCAGAGGCAGTGACTACTGGAACATAATCAGGATAAACCATTGATCGATTTAAACTGAACTAGCAGAGGTCTGAAAAAGTCTTTAACTGGAAAAGAATCAGAGTAAATCCTTGGAATGATTTATTTGAACCAGAGAAAGTGTATACTAGAACGGAATCAGGATAAACCATTAATCTGTTTAAACTGAACCAGCAGAGGTCTTGAATAAAGTGTTTGTCATGTAGATGGTCATCCCGTCCGGTTTCGAGAATTGATCTATAATCAATTTGTTCACAGATAATTGTCCTGTCCTGTGCTCGCTAACTTTCCTGAAAAAGGTAATGAGTCAGCTGTGTGTAGTGTCATGATGCATAAGATGTATCGAGTAATGATGTTCTTAAAATAAATGAGATTGCGATATATGCATTTGTGTTGTCAATGCTATGATGTATGAATGCAATGTATGAACATATCAATGGTTCTGCTGCAGTGTTGTTGGGCTGGGGAAAATAAATCCCTGACTGTTGTTGGGGATGAGGAGTGTAAGACTTCACATTTTGTTGAAGTTGAAGTGTTGATAGACGGGTTTCCATTGTTAAGAGAAATGAACTCTGTTGAGGAAGGAAAATTCTATGAACTTGCTTGGGGATTTTGTGAAGTCCTGCTAGGGAATCCTGAGAAACTTGGCGACTTCACTGGGGAATTTTGGAGCAGTAATTAGAAATTTTACTCTGCCGGAGATATGAGAGTATCTGACATCATTAGGCTATATACTGAAGATATGGTAGTGACCTTGTAGCAGGATGTCTATGCCTCTGTTCCTGCTGGAGAAAGTACCTGTGGGGATTTTATGGAATGGCTTTTAGACATTATCCTATTTCTTAATGCCATTAGTAACTGTCTTTCTGTTTTATGCGTATATTTGTAAACAGTAATCACATTAAAATGCATATGTTTAAAAATAATCACTGGAAGTTTTTGCAAACAAAACAGGAAAATAAAAACAAATAGTTTTGCACTTTCAAAGGAATAACTTTGTATTAACTTGAATAAGCGTTTTTGTACAAAGAGACGAACATCCTAGAAAGAGAATGTCGTGGTAAGAATGAAAACTAATACAAATAAAGACATCTATGTGAAATAATCCCATGGGGTTCCCATTCTGCTAATGACTTTATGTCTTCGAGTGTCTTATCTCTTTGCTGCTTGTCCGAAGTTGATACTGAAGGTTGGTTGTAAGGTGATCCAACATAAAATATGTTCTTAATCACAAATGGTCCTTCGTATATAGGAGTCCATTTGGCCCTGGGATCACCTTGTGGCAGTATGATGCGCTTGATTACTAAGTCACCAACCTGATATACCTGACGCCTGACTTTTTTTCCAAAAGCTTTAATCATACGTTTTTGGTATATCTGACCATGGCAGACAGCCGCGCACCTTTTCTCATCAATCAGGTTCAAATGGTCAAGTCAAGTTTGAATCCATTCATCTTTATTCAAACCTGCATCCTTCATGATTCTCAATGAAGGTATCTGGACTTCAATCGGTAGGACAACTTCCATACCGTATACCAAAGGGAAAGGACTTTCCCCTGTTGATGTGCGCACCATGGTACGGTAACCGTGAAGAGAAAATGGTAACATCTCATGCCAGTCTTTATAGGTCACCATCATCTTCTATATGATTTTTTTGATGTTTTTATTAGCGGCTTCCACAATGCCATTCATCTTCGGCCGGTAAGGAGAAGAGTTATGATGCTAGATTTTGAATTGCGCGTATAGTTCGATGATCATAGTATTATTGAGATTGGTACCATTATCTGTAATAATTTTTTCTGGAATACCATACCGATAGATAATATTATGCCTAATGAATCGGACCACAATTTTCTTGGTAACAGAAGCAAATGAAGTCGCCTCGACCCATTTTGTGAAGTAATCGATGGCGACGAGGATGAAACAGTGTCCATTTGAAGTTGTAGGTTTGATTTCCCCAATCATGTAGATGCCCCACATTGCAAATGGCTAGGGAGCGGTCAAGACGTTTAGAGGAATCAGTGGCACATGTACTTTATCAACATAGATCTGGCATTTGTGATAAGTTTGCGAATGCTGATAACAATCTGCTTCCATATTGGACCAATAGTATCCTGCCCGTAGGATCTTTTTAGCCATAGTGTGTCCACTAGAATGGGTGCCAAAGGTACCTTCGTGTAAATCATCCATAATCTTTTCTTCCTCACTCTTGTCTACGCACCGAAGCAAAGTAAAGTCGTGGTTGTGCTTAGAGAGGATTTCGTTACTAAGGAAGAACTTAGCAGGGAACCTTCTTAGGAACTTCTTATCATTGACCGAAGCTCCCTCAGGATATTCTTGGGCCTCGAGATATCTTTTAACTTCATGGAACCAAGGTTTGTCGACTACTTCTTCAGTATCAATCTTGTGACAGTATGTTGGTTCGTCCACCCTCTCAATAGTGATATGAGGAGCCTCATTATCCCATTTGATTTTGAACATGGATGACATAGTAGCTAGCGTGTCCACTAGTTGATTTTCCTCTCGTGGAAAATGCTCAAAGGTAATTTCTTCAAAATGTGGGATCAATGTCAACACATGCTTTTTGTAAGGGATGAGATTAGGATGCTTCGTGTCCCATTCTCCTTTGATCTGACTGATTACTAAGGCCGGGTCTCCAAATACACTTAAGGATTTGATCCCCAAGTCTATAGCAGCTTTGAGACCCATAATGCACACTTCATATTCAACCATATTGTTAGTACAACTGAAACACATCCTGGCAGTGAAAGGAGTATGACAGCCTTCAGGAGATATGATTACAGCGCCGATACCATTGCCAAGTGCGTTGGAAGCTTCATCAACAACCATAGTCCATCGGGATCCTTGTTCAGGTTCCGCATACGGTTTGAGTTCTTCGCAATCATTCACCAACATGATGTCCTCTTCCGGGAATTCAAAATTCATGGATTGATAGTCATTCATAGCCTGATGAGCCAAATGATCTGCTAGTACACTTCCTTTTTGCTTTTTGGATAGTGTATTGAATGTCGTATTTGGTCAGGACCATTTTCCATCTTGTTATTCTTCCAGAGAGAGAGGGCTTCTCGAATATGTATTTGATAAGATCCATCTTAGATATCATTAAGCTGGTGTGAATCAACATATACTGTCTTAGCCGGCGAGTATCCCATGCCAGAACGCGACAAGTTTTCTCGAGCAGTGAATATCTGGTTTCATAGTCGGTAAACTTTTTGCTCAGGTAGTATATTGCATGCTCTTTTTGGCCAGACTCGTCCCGTTGTCCCAGTACACACCCCATTGAATTTTCCAAAATTGTTAAGTACATGATCAGAGGTCTTCCCTCAACTGGCAGCATCAAAATTGGAGGCTCTTGAAGGTACTCCTTGATCCCGTCGAAGGCAGCATGGCAGTTGTCATTCCACTTCACCACTTGATCTTTCTCCAGTAATTTGAAGAGTTCACAAGTAGAAGTTAGATGGTAAATGAATCTGGTGATGTAGTTTAGGTTTCCCAATAATCCCTTAACTTCCTTCTCAGTGCGAGGAGCGGGCATTTCTTCTATCGTTTTTACCTTTGCAGGGTCTACTTTAATACCTTTTCCACTGACAATGAAGCCTAAGAGCTTATCGGATCTTACTCTAAAGGTGCATTTATTCGGGTTTAACCTCAGTTTGTATTTCTCCAGTCTTTCAAATAGCTTCTGCAGATGGTCAAGGTGTTCCTCTTCAGTTTGAGATCTGGCTATCATATCATCAATGTAGACCTCTATCTCGTGATGGATCATATCGTGAAATAAAGCTACCATGGCACGCTGATAGGTTGCCTCGGTATTATTTAACCCAAATGGCACAACTTTGTAGCAGAAAGTGCCCCACTGCATGACGAAGGTCGTTTTCTCCATGTCCTCAGATGCCATTTTGATCTGATTGTACCCAGAGAAGCCATCCATGAAGGAAAATATCTTGTGTTGTGCGGTGTTGTCAACCAGAACGTCAATATGGGGAAGCAGAAAGTCATCCTTGGGGCTTGCCCTATTTAAGTCTTTGTAATCCACACACCTTCGTACCTTACCATCCTTCTTAGGTATCGAAACAACATTGGCAACCCATTGTGGATAAGATGTGACAACTAAGAAAACAACATTAAACTGTTTCATGACTTCAGCCTTGATCTTTTCTGACATCTCTGGCCGCATACGGCGAACCTTCTGTTTCACTAGAGGGAAGTCTTCTTTTGTCGGCAGACGATGGACCAAGATATCAGTTTCAAGCCCTGACATGTCTTTGTATGACCAGGCAAAGATTTTAACATAGTCATGTAGCATCTGAATTAAACGCTCCTTAACATTATGTTCCAGATTATCACCTATCTTGATCTCCTTCTTGTCCTCTTCAGTACCCAAGTTTACTGTCTCAACTGGCTCTTCGTGGGGCTGTATTGCCCTTTCTTCCTGTTGTAACAGTCTAGAATGTTCCCCTGGTACCTCACAATCTTTCTCACCTTCGTCATCGGCTTGGTAGATCGGATTTTTAAAGTCATAATTGGCAATAGCGGAACCGTTACCAAGGGGATCCATAGTGGATGTGGATGTGCATTTTGATATGTGAGTGTGTGTAAGAGCATAGCTATTTTTGATAAATTAAAAGGTAGAAATATAAAAATAAAGAGCATAAAATTTGCATGCAAAAATGTCCCATGATTTATTAATGACATATGAAGATGAAGTAGTAAACCTCACAGATAGACTATTGTGCCTCGGGTAAGACACAAGGTTTTAAAGTTTCAATTATTTAAATATAACAAGTTCAAAAATTAAAAGACAATTACTCCTGAATAAACGTAATAGGAATAAAATCTTTGGCCTCCCAATTGTTGAGTCCACCGCTGATGGTTGGGAAAATCCACTTGTCCATGTCACATTTTCTATCACTGTCTTCCAATGCATTGACTCCATGATTGCTGATGCATAATGGCGATCCCCCAGTGCGAGCACGTCGAACATCTCTTTGGGCCTCCGAAGTAAAACCCAAACAAAACTTGTTAGATTTGTAGGGAATGTCCAGAAGTTTACCTCAAATGGTACATCCACCTTCCTCAACTACTGCTTTAGCATCCTTAGTAGCAGTCTTGGTTACAGCAACCGTCTGTGGAACTTCCTCAAAATTCTCAAAGGGGGTCTCAATGAACTCACCGTCCATTTCAACATACCTGAAAGAATTCAGGTGGATAACCATGTATTCCTCATCCCCATGGACTGTGATAGTCTTTCCCTTGACTGGGTACTTCAACATCTGATGTAGGGTAGAAGTAACAGCACCAGCCCCATGGATCCAGGGTCGACCCAATAAATAGGAATAAGATGGGAGGATATCCATCACATAGAAGGTTGAATCAAAAGTCTGAGTACCAACTTTGATAAGGATGTCCACCTCCCCGTGCACCATTCTTTTAGAAACATCGAAGGCCCTCACCACAATGTTGCTTGGCTTCAATGTGAGTCCTTCACAATCTAACCGGTCAAGAGCATTCTTGGGTAAGAAATTCAGAGATGAACCTGTATCCACCAGAACATGGGCTATTGTAGTGCCCCCGAAGTTAATGGAGACATACAGGACATCATTGTGTTTCCTTCCCTTGGGAGTTAAACCAGCGTCAGAAAACCCAGTCCATTATCAGAAGTCAGGCTGGCCATACAACTCTTGAATTGATCAGCGGAGTTCTCTTGGAGCACGTGGACAGGCTTCAGGAATTTTACTAAAGCCTTAGCGTGGGCTTCAGAGTACAGAAGTAAGGACAACATTGAGATTTTTGAGGGGGTTTTCCCTAACTTCTCCACAAAATTATAATCAGTTTTCTTGATTATATTTAATATCTCTTCCATTTCCCTTTTAGAAGCCTTAGGATGACTTCTTTGTGTACCTTCTTCTAGACATGCTCAACCAATACCCATTTGCTCCGAGTCTCAACCGACTTAGTAACATGGATAACAGTAGGAGTAGCGACCGGAATACTGACGGGAGTAATAGAAGGAATGATCAAGGGAGTAGTAACAATCTTTGGAGAGATCTCGGGAGAGAAAACTCTTCTGCTTCTTGTAATTTTACTGGTCCCGACGATGTTGTCGATGTCAGGATCAGTATTTTCAACAACTTTATCTTCCATTGCCAACAGGTCTTGCTTGACGCCATGGTAATAGACGTCATCCCCATAATTCCAGGGAACAACTTTATCCGAGGAATAAGGTATTGGCCCCGACATGGTGATGATCAAGGGAGCAAACTTGGGAACAGATGTAATCCTGACGGGTCTTTTGGTGGAGACCCTAGGAGGATTGTCGGAAATGGTGATTATAGAGACATCTTCACAATAACTTCTTGTAAGGGGAATCTTTTTTAACACAATTTCTTTGTTAACCATTAAGTGCCAGACGCCCATTTTTAACAACAAACAGCCATCTGGTAGAGACATACATAAGTGGTAACCCTCACCACAACCCGGAAATAAACCGGCTTGCAACAGATTTTCTTTAACGATCAGAAGAGGAGTAGTTAATTCACCCACGGAGGAAACGAAACGGTCGTCATCAACAACGTTGACAACTTGCCCATGTTTGGGCATTGGCGTTGTTATTACATTAGGTGTCTCTGAAAGGTCAAACTCAATCTCTTTAGCCTCAATGAGGTCTTGCACCTTATTTTTCAGAGTCCAACAATCGTTTGTATCATGCCCCGGACTTTCAGAATGATAGGAACATCGAGCGTTCGGGTTATAGTGGGGAGAAGCAGTATTGGGGTTCTTGGGAGCTTCCTTTAGAGTCACCAGATTGGACTTCAACATATGTGGCAAAACCTGGGACAAGGTCATGTTGATCTGGGTGAATTGTCTTACGGGCGCATCCGACCTGCGTTGATGGTTTCGCTGTTGATTTGATACAAGATTGGAGATCATAACAACCTCTAGCATTGGACGATGTTCAATTTTGTTTTGATTTCTCTGGCAATAAGCAGCACTTACCTCCTTCTTTTCAGTGAAGGGTTTCTTCATCGTACTTGAGGATGCATCCCTTTGAATCTTGCCACTCTTAATACCGACTTCTACCCGCTCCCCAGTCAAGATCAGCTCAGTAAACCCACATGAAGAGCTTCCAATCAGATGGTTGAAGAATGGACCAGACAATGTTCCCAAGAACATACCCACCAACTCTGTATAAGATAAAGGGGGCTGGACTCTTCCCGCGAGATCCCTCCATTTCTGGGCATAATTTTTGAAACCCTCACCTGAACCCATAGACATACTTTGCATTTGTGTTCAAGTTGGAGCTAGGTCAGCATTATATTGGTATTGCTTGTAAAAAGCAGCAGCCAAATCTTCTCAATTGTGAATATTGGTTCCTTCCAACTAATAGAACCAATCCAATTGCGTCCCTAACAAACTTTCTTGGAAGAAATGTACCCATAGGTTCCTATCAATAGTATGGGGTTAAATCTTCCTGACGTATGACCTCAAATGCAGCTTAGGACAGGAGACACCATCATATTTAGCAAATGTGGGGACCTTGAATTTCTGCGGGATGACCACCCTTGAGACCAGTCCTAGCTCTTCAAAATCCAGTCCAGGTACCCTCTGGATCTCCATAGCATTGAGGTGATCCTCCAGCTGCTTGTATTTATCATCAGCAGGAGGATTCTATTCTTCATAGTAGCCAGCTTCATCTTCCTCAGACTCTGGGTTGTCATTTCCTTCCGTATTCTTTCCTTCTTGATTATTTCCTTCACCCGACGAGGTTGCAGAATCTAGAGCTCGCTTGGCCGGTCCTATGAACCTTCTTCCAAAATTCAAAACACCGACTGGTTTCTTGGCCTTATTCTTCTTATCTTTGATCATGAGAGCCTTCATGTCCTCTTGTCCTTTAGCCAAAGCTAGGAACATCTGTTGGAATTGAGCGTTCTGCGCTTGAAGATCTGTTACTGTCTGTTCAATATCCATCCCACTGAAATAAATAGTAGAAAGATAAGGAAACCTGTTATGAAAAGAAACCTGTTTGTGTTATGATTAATGAAGATGCGTATGCGAATGATTTCAAGGAAACTAGGAGATTTAAATTTGCTTAGACAAAAGGAAACACACATTGTATTAATAAATCCAAGTTGATTACATCATGCCTCTTGGGGCTTACAATGGAAGAAATAAAAATACAAAAATAAAACTCCTAAGACAAAAAGGTCGAATGCATCCTCTTCGGTGCAATATAGGCGTTCAAATTTTTCTCTTCATGAAGTTGCTCTGTGAGCTCTAGAACCTTCTTCTCACTGGCATAAAATTGGTTCTCAAAGGTGTCTCATTCTTCTTTGAGATGGATCCAAGACTTTTGCAATTCTTTGAAGCATGTTGGCATATCAGGATGAAAAAGGATGTGAGACTCATCTTCTTGATCAACAGACTCTGAGATCACTGGCAGGATAGCAGCATATGGCATCATAAGACTTTGAGCACGAGCTCACACCCATCTAAGGTAAGGCTCCAAAGGGATGGAGTTTTTGTGTCCCAAGGTGCTGCTATCAGTCTTCTTCACCATGCCCCAAGCGCGAATGAACCTCTAGTGATAACCTTTCAGATCATTTGAATAGTCAAACACAATACCCTGGATGAGCATATCATAGGGACCATCCCTTCGGGCGTAACCGAACTGACACATGGCTAAAGAAGGGTTGTAGGCGATTCCTCCTCTAATGCCAAGGAGTGGCACATTAGGGAACTCTCCCCAACAATCAATAAAAGAGATATCTTCTTGAGAGCGAGGGAACCAATAGATATCAGAGTGAGAAAGGGACATTATCCTTTGATTCCACCTTAAGCCTAAATCATTCTTCATTACTGACAGAGGGAGGTGTGAAATAAACCACCGATAGAGCAAAGGCGTACAACACATAAGAGTCCATTGTTTCTTCATGGTACGAGTGTGGAGTGAATGCAGCATATCTCCGAGCAATGTAGGAACTGGATTGCAAGCAAGGAAGATGTTGATGGCACTGACATCTATAAACTGGTCTAAATTGGGGAACAGAACCAATCCATAGATTAAGAGATCTAAGACATCTTCAAAGGCATGGTAACTCATAGCATCTAAGAATATCTGAGCTCTCTTCATTAGAAAATTTGCAAGGAGGCCCTTAACTCCACTTCTTCTTTCCCAATTGGATTCAATGTCAGATGGTTTCAAACGCAGAGCTATGAACACTTTCAGCAACTGGATCTTGTTCAAAAACCGGTGAAAGGTACTTTCTCCAATATAGGTGAACCGAGTATCTTGGAGAATTCTTCCAACGTGGGCACCAACTGATAATCTAGAAATGTGAAGCAATGGTGTTTAGGGTTAAAGAACTGGAACAGGACACTCATCATACCTTCGTCAAACCCGGTAGTAACCAAACTGAGCAAGTAACCATATCTCTTGTGGAATGATGAACTTTCAGGAACTCTTAGGACCAATTCCTTGAGCTTGGGAGGTACCTCTAAAAAATTGATTTGGATGGTCTTTCTGCGAATTGAATCCATGCCCTACAAAATAAGAGGAAAGATAAATTTCTAGGCCCTTAAAATGGTTAGCATACATGTTATGATGTTTATGATGTTATGGTTAGCGTGCGTGCTCAGAACCTTATAATGCTGTATATAGACATCTTACCAGTGGTTGTGGAGCCCGTCACTGAAGGAGATGTTCCTTATACAGTTCTCCATCCTGACATGCCCACTGATCTTAAAGAGCTGCAGAGATCCTGGATTCAGTTGAAGAAAGAAAGGGACACCTTTAGAGATCATTTCTATGTCAATGAGAAGAAAGTGTTGGAACTCAAGAAGCAACTTCATGAAGAAAAAAATATTAATGTTTATCTCGGCACAAAGAGGAAGCGCCCATGGGAAACCTGATTTCTTAGATTTTAGAATTTTTCAATTGTAAGCCTAAAAGGAAATTGTATTTTGAATTCTACTAATAAAATCTTTGTTTTATTTTGGTTCACAAATTTAAATTTCCCAAAGTCCTTGAAAACATCGCATAAGCATATCATACACTTCATTGCATAAGCAGGTGTTTTAAGAGAGGTTTCTTATTTCTTTTCTCTATTTATTTTAGCAAAAGAAATGGCTCTTAAATAGACAGTGAAGGACCTCCAAGCTCAAAGTTCTCAGTTTCAGCAAATATTCATAGCTCTGGCCAAGGGGAAAGAAGATCTGAAAGCTTTAATCATGAAAGATAAGACCAAGAAGCCAAAGAAACCAGATGGTGTCTTGAATTTGGGTAGAAGATTCAAAGGGCCGGCTAGGCGAGCTCTAGATTTCGCAACCATGTCGGATGAAGGGGATAATCAAGGAGAAAATCCCATGGAAGAAAACAACAACCCAGGGTCTGAGGATGATGAACCTGATTATTCTGAGGAGCAGTATCCTCTTGTTGATGATAAATACAAACAACTGGAGGATTGGCTCAATGCTATGGAGATCCAGAGGGTACCCGGGCTGGATTTTGAGGAGCTAGGACTGTTCTTAGGGTTTGTCATCCCACGAAAGTTCAAGGTCCCTACATTTGCTAAGTACGATGGTGTCTCCTGTCCTAAGTTATTTTTAAGGTCGTATGTCAGGAAGATTCAACCCCACACTACTGATAGGGATTTGTGGGTACATTTCTTCTAGGAGAGTTTGTCGGGGACTCGACTGGAATGGTTCTATCAATTGGAAAGAACCAACATTTGTAATTGGGAAGATCTGGCTGCTGCTTTCTACAAGTAGTAACAATATAATGCTGACCTCGCCCCAACTCGTACGCAATTGTAAAGTATGTTTATGGGTTCCAGCGAAGGTTTTAAAGATTATGCCCAAAAGTGGAGAGACCTTGTGGGAAGAGTCCAGCCTCCTTTTTTTGATAGGGAGCTGGTGGACATGTTCTTGGGTACGCTATCTGGTACATTCTTTAACCATCTAATTGGATGCTCTTCTGCTGGGTTCACTAAACTGATACTGACTGGTGAACGGGTAGAAGCTGGAATCAAAAGTGGTAAAATACATAGAGATGCGTCCTCTAGTAATGCAAAGAAACCTTTCACCAGAAAGAAAGAGGTAAGTGCTACTTATGGCCAAAGAAATCACAACAAAACTGAACGTCGTCTGGCGGTAGGGGATATTATGATTTCCAATTCTGCCTCAAACCAGCAATGAAACAATCAGCACAGACCAGATGCACTCAAAAGACAGTTTACTCGGATCAACATGACCCTATCCCAGGTTTTACCACACCTACTGAAGCCCAACCTGGTGACCCTAAAGGAAGCCCCGAAGAATCCTAATACCGCCTCTCCCCGCTACAACCCGAATGCTCGATGTGCCTACCATTCTGAAACTTCGGGGCATGATACAAACAACTGTTGGGCTTTAAAAAATAAGGTACATGATCTCATCAAGGAGAAGGATATTGAGTTTGACCTTCCAGAAACACCTAATGTAATATTTGCGCCAATTCCCAAACATGGCCAAGGTGTCAATGATGTTGAGGGTGACCGCTTTGTTTCCTCCGTGGATGAATTAACTACTCCTCTTCTGACTGTTAAAGAGAATCTATTAAGTGTCGGTTTATTTTCGGGATATGGTGAAGGTTGCTACTTATGTATGTCTCTACCAGATGGCTGTTTGTTATTGAAGATGGGCGTCCAGCGCCTGATGGTTAACAAAGAAATCCTGTTCGACAAAAGTTCCTCTTAAAAGAAGTTCATATGAAGATGTTTCGATAATCACCATTTTCGACAATCCTCCCACGGTCTTCACCAAAAGATCTGTCAGGATTACATCTGTTCCTAAGTTTTCTCCCTTGATCATCACCCTTACTGGGCCAATACCATATTCCTTGGATAAAGCTATCCCTTGGAATTATGGGGATGACATCTATTACCATGGCGTCAGGCAAGACCTGTTGGTTGCTGAAGACAAAGTTGTTGAAGGTACTGATCCTAACGTCGACAATATCGTCAGGACCAGTAAAATTACGAGAAGCAGAAGAGTTTTCTCTCCTGAGATCTCTCCAAAAACTGTTACTACTCCTGTGATCATTCCTGCTGCTTCTCCTTCTAGTACTCCCATTGCTACTCCTGTGGTTATTCCTGCTGCTGCTCTTGTCAGTATTCCCAATGCTTCTCGTACTGTTATTCCTGTTGTTATCCCTGCTACTGAGTCGGTCGAGACTCGGGGCAAAGAGGTATTGGTTGATCCTGTCCAGACGAAGGCGCACAAAGAAGTCATCCCTGAGGCTTCTAAAAAGGAGATGGAAGATATATTAAAGATAATCAAGAAGAGTGATTATAATGCCGTGGAGCAATTGGGGAAGACCCCTTCAAAAAAATCAATGCTGGCCCTACTACTGTGCTCTGAAGCCCATGCTAAGGCTTTAGTAAAATTCCTGAAGTTTGGCCATGTGCCTCAAGAGACATCCGTTGATCAATTCGAGAATTGCATGGCCAACCTGACTGTTGATAATGGACTGGGATTCTCGGATGCAGACCTAACTCCAAAGGGAAGGAAACACAATGATGCCCTGCATGTCTCCATTGAGTGCAGGGGCACTACATTAGCTCATGTTCTGGTGGATACAGGTTCATCGCTGAATGTCTTGCCCAAAAATGCTCTATACAAGTTGGATTACGAAGGACTCACATTAAAGCCCAATAACATTGTGGTGAGGAACTTCGACAATTCTAAAAGAAGATGCACGGGGAGGTGGACATCCCTATCAAAGTGGATATCAGACTTTTAATTCCAAATTCTATGTGATGGATATCCACCTGTCTTACTCTTGTTTATTGGGTCGACCCTGGATCCATGGGGATGGTGTTGTTACTTCCACCCTGCATCAGATGTTGAAGTATCCAATCAATGGGAAAATTATCACAGTCCATGGGGAAGAGGAATACATGGTGAGCCACCTGAACTCTTTCAGGTACATTGAAATGGACGGCGAGTTCATTGAGACCCCCTGTCAGATCTTTGAGGAGGTTCCACAGACAGTTGTTGCAACCAAGACTGCTTCTAAGGTCCCGAAGATTACCAGACCTCCACTGAATATGGCTTCTCTAAAGGATGCCAAGGCAGTAGTCGAAGAAGGTGGGTGTACCATTTGGGGCCAACTTCCGGATATTCCCTACAAATCTGACAAATTTGGTTTGGATTTTACTTCAGGAGCCCAGAGAGCTATCCGTCGTTCTCGCACTGAGGGACCACCTTTGCGGATCAACAACCATGGATTCAATGCTCTGGAAGACAACGATAGTGATTATGACCTGGACAAGTGGATCTTCCCAACCATCAACGGTGGACTCAGCAATTGGGAGGCTAAAAATTTTGTTCCCATTACTTTTATTCAAGAGTAATTTGTCTTTTTGTTTTGAGGATATGTAATATTTGAACAATTGAAACTTTAAAGCCTTGTGTCTTACCCGATGCACAATGGTCTATTTGTGAGGGTCATTGCTTCATTTTTATATGTCATTAATAAAACATTGGACGTTTTGCATACAAATTTTTTGCTCTTTGTTTTTCTTTTATGCCTCTTTACTTTATAAAAAAATATACAGCTATGCTCTTACACACACCCACATATCAAACTGCAGATCCACATCCACTTTGGATCCCATTGATAACAGTTCTGCTATTTCCAATTATGACTTTGAAAATCCGATCTACCAAGCCGACAACGAAGGTGAGGAATATTGTGAAGTACCAGGAGAACTTGCCAGACTATTACAACAGGAAGAAAGGGCAATATAGCCTCATGAAGAGTCGGTTGAGACAATGAACTTGGGTACTGAAGAGGATAAGAAGGAAGTCAAGATAGGCACTGATCTGGAGCATAGTGTCGAGGAATGGTTAATACAAATGTTACATGACTATGTTGAGGTTTTTGCCTGGTCGTACAAAGACATGCCAGGACTTGAAACTAATATCGTAGTTCATTGCCTTCCGGCAAAAGAAGATTTCCCTCCCGTGAAATAAAAGGTTCTTCGTATGCGGCCAGAGATGTCAGAAAAGATCAAGGCTGAAATCACGAAACAGTTCAATGCCAGTTTCTTAGCTGTCACCTCTTATCCATAATGGGTTTCCAATGTTGTTCTAGTACCTAAGAAGGACGGTAAAGTATGTATGTGTGTGGATTACAGAGACCTGAATAGGGCAAGCCCCAAGGATGACTTCCCGCTTCCCTACATCGATGTTCTGGTTAACAACACCGCATAATATAAGGTATTCTCCTTCATGTATGGCTTCTCTGGGTATAATCAGATCAAAATGGAACTTAAGGACATGGAGAAAACGACCTTTGTCACACAGTGGGGCACTTTCTGTTACAAAGTTATGCCATTTGGGTTAAAGAACGTCAGGAAACCTATCAGCGCGCCACGATAGCTTTGTTTCACGATATGATCCATCACGAGATAGAGGTCTACGTTGATGATATGATATCCAGGTCTCATACTAAAGAAGAGCACCTTGATCACCTACAAAAGCTATTTGAAAGGATGAAAAAGTACAAACTGAGGTTGAACCCGAATAAGTGCACCTTTGGAGTAAGATCTGGTAAGCTCTTAGGCTTCATTGTCAGTGGCAAAGGTATTGAAGTTGACCCTGCAAAGGTCAAAGCTATACAAGAAATTCCCACTCCTCGCACTGAGAAGGAGGTCAGGGGATTCTTGGGACGCCTGAACTACATTGCCAGATTTATTTCACATTTGACCGCTACTTGTGAGCCAATCTTCAAATTACTGAAGAAAGATCTAGCAGTGAAGTGGAACAACGACTGCCAGAAAGCCTTTGACAACATCAAGGAATATCTTCAAGAGCCTCCAATTTTAATGACTTCAGTCAAAGGAAGACCTCTGATCATGTACTTAACAGTGTTAGAGAACTCAATGGGGTATGTGTTGGGGTTGCATGACGAGTCTTGTCAAAAAGAGCATGCAATATACTACCTTAACAAAAAGTTTACCGACTGTGAAACAAGATACTCACTACTCGAGGAAACTTGGTGCGCTTTGGCATGGGCTAGTCGCCGACTAAGATAGTATATGTTGACTCACATCACTTTGTTGATATCTAAAATGGATCCTATCAAATACATCTTTGAGAAGCCCGCTCTCTCCGGAATAATAACAAGATGGCAAATGATCCTGAACGAATACGACATTCAATACACAACCCAGAAAGCAATTAAGGGAAGTGTATTAACTAACCATTTAGCTCATCAGGCTGTGGACGACTACCAATCCATGAATTTTGAGTTCCCAAATGAGAACATCATGTTAGTAACTAATTATGAAGAACCTGGACCGAATGAAATACCTGAAAAAGGATCCCGATGGACTATGGTTTTTGACGGAGCTTCCAACGCTCTTGGCAATGGCATCAACGCTGTGATCATATCTCCTGAAGGCTATCATACTCCTTTCACTGCCAGATTATGTTTCAATTGTACCAATAATATGGCTGAATATGAAGCATGCACCATGGGTCTCAAAGATGTTATCGACTTGAGGATCAAATTCTTGAGTGTATTTGGAGACTCGGCCCTAGTGATCAGTCAAATCAAAGGAGACTGGGACATAAAGCATACTAATATCATCCCTTACAAAGAGCATGTATTGACGCTGATTCCACACTTTGAGGAAATTTCCTTTGAACACTTTCCACGAGAGGAAAATCAACTAGCGGACGCGCTAGCTACTATGTCATCCATGTTCAAAGTCAGGTGGGATAACGAAGCTCCTCAGATCACTATTGAGAGAATGGATGAACCGGCATACTGTCACGAGATTAGTACTGAAGAAGTAGTGGACAAACCTTGGTTCCATGAAGTCAAACGATATCTCGAAGCCCAAGAGTATCCTGAGGGAGCTTCAGTCAATGATAAGAAGTTCCTAAGAAGGTTCTCTGCCAAGTTCTTCCTCAGTAACGAGATCCTCTACAAGTGCAATCATGACTCTACCTTGCTTCGTTGTGTATACAACAGTGAGGAAAAAAAGATTATGGCTAATTTTCATGAAGGTAACTTTGGCACCTATTCCAATGGGCACACGATGGCTAAAAAGATCCTGCGGACAGGATACTATTGGTCCACTATGGAAGCATACTGTTATCAGCATTCGCGGACTTGTCACAAGTGCCAAATCTATGCTGATAAAATACATGTGCCCCCGGTTCCTCTAAACGTCCTGAATGCTCCTTGGCCATTCGCAATGTGGGGCATCGACATGATTGGAGAGATCAGACCTACAACTACTAATGGACACCGCTTCATCCCGGTTGCCATTGATTACTTTATGAAGTGGGTCAAGGCAGCTCCATTTTCTTCTGTTACCAAGAACGTTGTCACCCATTTCATCAGACATAACCTTATATGTCTGTACGATATTCCAGAAACAATCATTACAGATAATGGTACCAATCTCAATAACACTATGATCACCGAGCTTTACACGCAATTCAAGATCCAGCATCATAACTCTTCTCCTTACCGGCCGAAGATGAATGGCATTGTTGAAGCTGCTAACAAAAACATCAAGAAAATCATACAGAAGATGGCGGTGACATACAAAGACTGGAATGAGATGTTACCATTTTCTCTTCATGGTTACCGCACCATAATGCGCACATCAATTGGGGCAACCCCTTTCTCTTTAGTATACAGGATCGAAGTTGTCATACCCATTGAAGTCTATATCCCTTCCTTGAGAATCATGAAGGACGCAAGACTGAATGAAGACGAATGGGTTCAGACTTGACTTGACCAATTAAACCTGATTGACGAGAAAAGTCTCGCAACTATCTGCCATGGTCAGATATACCAAAAACGTATGATCAAAGCTTTTAACAAGAAGGTCAAACGTCAGGTATATCAGGCTGGTGATCTGGTAACCAAGCGCATCATCCTGCCGTAAGGTGATCCCAAGGGAAAATGGACTCCTACATACAAAGGACCATTTGTGACCAAGAACATATTTTCTGGTGGAGCCATGATTTTAACTACTATGGACGATGACGACCTTCCGCACCCTATAAACACGGATATATTTAAAGGATACTACACATGAACAAAGACTCGCTAGGTTGATTAGCATAGGAAAAAATAAGGGCACCCCGGCGAATCAAAAGGGTTCGGGCAAAAATTAGGGATATACATACGAAAAAATATGTACACCCGGCAAGTCGAAAACCTGAAAAGGCGGCTTGGGCAAAAATAGGTATCCCGATGGACTGAAAACCCGAAAGGGTGGTCCAAGAAAATGTTAGGGATTTAAAGCGTATAATTATGTCCCGTTGGATCACCTTACAGCCAATCTTCATTATCAACTATCAAGCTCAAGTGGTACTAATCAATCCAGTCAGCTTCGGATAAGCAGCAAAAGAGATGAGACGCTCAAAGACATAAAGGCAATAGCAGAATGGGAACCCGATGGGATTATTTCCCATAGTTGTTTTCTTTATATGCTATTTTGTGAAGTTTTATGCTTACAACGTCATTCTCTTACTAGGATGTTCGTCTCCTTGTACAAAAACGCTTATTCAAGTTAATACAAAGCTATTTCTTTGAAAGTGCCAAACTATTTATTTTTATTTTTCTGTTTTGTTTGCGAAAACGTCCAGTGATTATTTTTGAACATATGCATTTGAATGTGATTACTATTTACAAATATACGATAAAAAACAGAAAGACAATTACTAATGACTTTAAGAAACAGGACAATATCTAAGGGCCATCCACAAAATCCCCGCACATATTTCCTCCAGCAGATACCTTCTATAGCAGGTACAGAGGCAGAGACATCCTACTACAAGGTCACTGCCATATTCTTAGTATGCAGCCTAATGATGTCAGATGTTCTCATATCCCCGACGGAGCAAGAATCTCTAAATTACGGCTCCAACAAAAAATTTCCCAGTGAAGTCGCCAAGCTCCCCAGGATTCCCCAGCAGGATTTCCACAAAATCCCCAAGAAGTTTATGGAATTTACCTTCCCCAACAGAGTTTATTTCTCTAACAACGTAAGATCCGTCTCCCAGCATTCAACTTCAATAAATATTTAAAGACCTACATTTTTCACCCCCAGCTGCAAAACAAGGATTTACTTTCCCTAGCTCAACAACACCGCAATAGAACAACTAACACGTTCGTACATTACACTCATGCATCATTTTACAAACATCATAGCATATGCAACACAAGTGCATATATCACAATCTCATTTATTTTAAGAGCGTCATATAATTCATACATCATGACATTGAATGAAACTGCTTTTACCTTTTCAGGTTAAATTCGTAGACAATCAAATACTATCAATTTATATACAATAGGTCAAAGATTAATGCCCAGAACCAGATAGGGAAACTATCTAAACGACCAGGTGGTATGAACTCCTGAAGCAAGACGGGTTTACCAACAAATACAACAGGCCACAGATTAATGCTTGAAACCAGACAGGGAATTATCTATGTGACCGATGTTACCAAGTCCTAGATTAATACCTGTAACAAGCCAGGACAACTATCTGTGGACGATCGACTGTCGGTTAATACCTGAAACAATCCAGGAAAATTATCTACATGAGGAGATTGAAATTTAATACCTGTAATAAGCCAGGAAAACTATGTTTCTTTCTCAAGTCAGAGATTAATACCTGAAACCAGACAGGACAACTATCTCAACGACCAACAAAAACAAGTTCCATATTAATACCTGTAACAAGCCAGGACAACTATCTGTGGACGATTGATTATAGATTAATACCTATAACAAGCCAGGTAAACTATCTATATGAGAAGATTGAAGATTAATACATGTAACAATACAAGAAAACTATCTTTCTTTCTCAGGTCAGAGATTAATACCTAAAACTAGACAGGATAACTATCTCAATGACCAACAAAAACAAATTCCAGATTAATAACTGTAACAAGCCAGGACAACTATATGTGGAAGATTGATTGTAGATTAATACCTGTAACAAGCCAGGAAAACTATCTACATGAGCAGATTAAAGATTAATACCTGTAACAAGCCAGGAAAACTATCTTTCCTTCTCAGGTCAGAGATTAATACCTGAAACCAGCCAGGACAACTATCTCAACGACCGACAAAAACAAGTTCCAGATTAATACCTGTAACAAGCCATGACAACTATCTATGGATGATCGATTATAGATTAATACCTATAACAAGCCAGGAAAATTATCTACATGAGCAGATTGAAGATTAATACCCGAAACCAGACGGGAAAACTATCTTTCTTTCTAAGCTCATAGATTAATACCTGAAACTTGCCAGGACAACTATCTCAAGAGGACCAACAAAAACAAGTTCCAGATGAATACCTGTAACAAGCCACGAAAACTATCTACACAACCAGATGAAGCAATCTTACACGGGTTCCTTCTCGTCACCCAGATGCAGTGTAACACAGACTCATCCTGAAGCAGCCCTACACAGGCTCCTTCTCATATATCTCCGGATGCAGACTAACATAGAATCATCCTGAAACTTCCCTACACAAGCTCTTTCTAATACTTTTTTAGGTAACGCTTAATTCCATTATCCCCAACAAGTTATTGTGAAGCCTGGATTTCAACCAGAAAGCAGCAAACTCCCATCTCTCCAGTATAAAGATAACTACTCAGTAGAACCTTGGAAAACTGAAGTTCCTAGATTCTATTCCCCGCAGAGTTTTTCCTCAAGCAGGAGAACAACATAAATCAACATTCCCTAGCGGACTCCTCCTTAGACAGCAGGAACAGAAATCCCCACAAAGAGACCTCTTATGAAGTCAGCATTTAGTTTGGATGGCATATTTAAGACCATCTCCAACGAATCTCTGTCACCTTCTCCAGGTGGCATATTTAAGCCCATCTCCGATGACTCTCAATCATCCTTTCCAAATGGCATCTGTAAGCCCATTCCCGCCATCATCAACCATCAGTGTTACTTCATGCGAGTGCAAATTTCTAGGCACTCTAGTGTACAATCATCTTCCAACTTCAGATCACGAAAGGCAGACAAGCCAATCTAAATCCTCAAGTTTAAGAAGATTGAACAGGGGCAGCTGTTGTACCCCAAAATTTGTCCTCTCATGTCTTCCAAGGTTTTCTCTTACATGGGTGGTTTACAAACACTTGTTTGAAGAAAATGAATTTTTTTGAATGATGGTCATGTGTTTTTCGATTGGAATCTGAAATAAAGTGTACTTTGAAGGCATGTCAATAATATCCTTCCATTGGCAGGTGAACAAAAGGGTCTTCGATTGGCATCTGGACAAGGATCTTCGATTGGGATTTTAAAACTCTTCGAGCGATATTTGTTCACAAGCTTCGATTGGGCATCTAAAGCCCTTCGATCAAGCATTGGCCCATCATCTTCGATTGCGCGTTGGTTCCCCTTCGAGCAAGCCTTGGTCCAAGTTTTCATTTAGGAAAGAACCCCTTACAAGTTCCCTTCGACTCACCAGCAGTGGCCTCCTGCATGTTTATTTTGATTCACAAGGAAAAAGGCCTCTACATGTAACCTTCGTCTCACTAGGAAAAGGCCTCTACATGTAACCTTCAACTCACTAGGCAAAGGCCTCTACATGCAACTGTCGACTCACTAGGAAAAGGCCTCTACATGCAACCTTTGAATCACTAGGCAAAGGCCTCTACATGCAACCTTCGACTCACTAGGAAAAGGCCTCTACGTGCAACCTTCGACTCACTAGGAAAAGGCTTCTTCATGCTTGCCTTGGATTCACTAAGTCAAAGGCTCCTTTCAACTGGCCTTCGATCCACAAGGAAGAGGCTTCCTCAGACTTGTCTGGGATTCACAAGGGCAACGGCTTCTTCTGTGTTTGCCTTCTCTGTGCTTGCTTTCAATGCACAAGGCCAAGACCCCTCAATACAGTTTTTACACTATGACACACAATATGACCCCTTTGAAAGAGCACTCCAAAGGTCCATTCGAAGGACACACATTGGTGGCCATTCGAAGGAGACACATAATTATTGAAAGCAAGTTTGTCTTATGATAAGTCTTGGTCCTACATGTTTCCAGGCCCAAGTCTCATGCGTAATGGCATTCGAAGGAAGTGACAAAAGAGGCTTCGACTGTCCAGAATGAAGTTATCATTTGGGTTATTTGAATCAAGCAGCTAAAGCAAATAGATGGGTCCTATCGAAGGAGCCATGAGGAGAAAGTCATAGCCAATTGAAGAGCAAAGATCTGAGGGGCTTTCGAAGAAGCCCTGATAAGGGAAACTCTGAACATATTCGAATTCAGAATCATCAAAAAGAACAATGCTCTGACGAAGAGAATTCTTGGAAATTTGAATTGATGTAGATGGTGACTTAATTGAAGAAAATATGATAAGGGAAAACTCTGAAAAATTGGAATTCAGAGTCATCAAAGATCTAAACAATTTGAATTGATGTAGATAGACTCAATCGAAGGAGCTATAAGGATGAAACCAGAGTCATTCGAAGGAGGCAACTCAGAGTCAACCGAAGGGCAAGACTTGAGGGCATTCGAAGGTAAAACATGTCCAGGTTCACTCAACATTTCAAAATGGCATGGATAATCCAAAAAAGGAAATCCTTTAATTTGTCTGATTTTGCCTTCAAAGCCTTGTTAATGGCCGTCCCTTTCTATTTCCACTCCCCTCAAACTCCTATAAGTACAAGCCTAAAGCACATTTCACAGGGCGGAAAAAGAACCACACAAATATCAAAAACACTCTTACCACAGTCACACCATCAGCCAGATGCTTCACCACATAGAATACTTACTACCAATTGAAGCTGCATACACATTGTCAAACGAAGGCCTTTTTTCTACACGCGCACGTTGCCCGAAAAGAGCTCCACAAAACTTCCAAAGTTCCAACAAGGTTTCCAGAATCGAAGCACCCCACTGGTAACGAACCTTCAATCTCAATTTCATTTCCCATGTAACTTAATTTCGACCGCATATTCATGCTGCATAATTGTTAATATGTTACATGTAAAGTCTGAAGTAACAAGATACCATCACCAAGGCATGTGAAGTGAATTCCTTCAAATCTCAAATCTAGCTCAGATGGTGAAGGAATATGGGAAATCAAAAGGGCCTAGGTTCAATACCCAGGCCTCACAATTTTATTTTTCTAACATTACTTTGCAGATTCCATGCGTTGCATAGTCAAGCGCTCACTATATGCCCTCATGGTTGGACCATCAGATGTCAATAGATGGAGATCTAACTCTCCAAATGCGCAGATCTACCATGTGCCATCAAGGATTATCTTCACGGGATCCAACGTAACCTGGGCTTGTCATCTCATGGGCCTAGAAAATCTCAAAAGCATACCCCCCAATTGCTTATAACATCAGGCCCAACATGCTACTTGTTTTGTTTTATTTGTTTATTCCTTTTTTAATATTTTTTTAATTATAATCATAAAATCAACAAAAACCATAAAAAATGTTAGACTTAGGATTTTATAATTAATTTTAATTTGGTGAATTAATTAATTTAATTATTTTGGCATTATTTTATAAATTTAAAAATAATTATAACTAGGTTCTTATAATTCAAATATTTTCTTACCAAAAATATTAGAATTAATTTTCTTATTTTTATTAAATTAATTAGGATTAAATTTAGCCTTCCTCATTTTAATTTTAAGTATTTTCTTAAAATAAACAAAAAAAAACAACCAAAAATATTTTCTTATTTATTTAGAAGTTTTAGGGCTCTAGATGTCTCTTTCCCTTTCGCACGTGCTATTTTATTTTCGCACTTTTTATACTAATGTAACTGCCCATTGGATGTAATAGAGAATTAACTAGGGCTTTACTGCTTTTCTTTTTTTTCTTTCCCCAAAATTTTGGATATGTGAATACCCCCTCCCCGAAGCATTGTAATAGCGTAGGATTTACATTTCCACACTTTTAATTCCCGTACATATATTAACTGCCTAGATGTATGATAATAGGATTGCATGACAAGAGCCTAACAATCCAACATTAGCAAACCTAACTCAAGACTAAAATAACTGAACATAACACACATTGCACATACACACCACTAGGGTACCCCCACTTTGGTTGCCTTTCAGAAATAAAACAGACATGTCCCTCGAGAATAGGAACGCTTTAGAAAAAGACCCTTAAATCAAAAGATCGTAGTCCCACGATGACCCTACAACTGCCTTTCGGTAAATGATCTAGTCCCTTAAACAAAATTTCTAAAGCGTCTCTATATGTTTCCTTTATGACTGTACGTCCCTTCGAATGTCCCTTAAACATCCAACAATAGGGCTACCTACTCACTAATAGTAGGATAGCACTTTCTAAAGGATAGGAGGAAAATAATAAACTTTTCGAGTATAAGTAGATAGTTTCTAGATGCTTTCTCAAAACAAACTTTTGCACTTACACCAAAACATTTCAAAAAACACTTTCAAAAAACGCTTTATCAACACTCTTGAGGACTGATACAAGAGTTATCATAAAGTGAATCTCCGCACTAAGGCATTTTCAAAAACATCTTTTCAAAACACACAAAAAGCACAAGTTATTTCAAAAAATGAACTAAGCATCTAAGAGCCAGTAGAAAACTACGGATGGAAAGGGTGCTAACACCTTCCCTTTTCATAATCTACCCCCTTACTCAGAAAATTCTCGAAAAGGTCTTTTTCTATTCTTTTCACCCTTTCTTTAATTTGGATAAAAGAAAAGTCGGTGCGACTCTTGCTTACCGCAACATTTGGGAACACAAAATGCAAAACCAGTATAAACAGTCGGTTCTGCCACCGTATCACACAAATAAAAAAAACGACAAAAAGATTTTCTTTTACTCAAAAGTAGTTTAGGGATTTAGACGTCCGTTCTAGTTCGCACGCGTTTTTATTTTAGCATTATTTCTTTAACTTTGTTACTAATGTATCTGATTCCTGGTTTGTAATAGTTAAAAACTAGGACATTTACTGCTTTTTACTTTCCCCATTTTGGACATGTAATTAATCCCCCTCCCCGAAGCCTTGTAATACTTTAGGATTTATCTTTCCGCATTTTAAATTCCTGCAAACTATTAACTGTTCAGATGCATGACTAATAGGATTGTATGACAAGAACATAAATAATCAAATGCTAGTAAACCTAACACAAGACAAAAATAACTTAAAACAACACACTCTCACATATACACCTCTAGAGTATTTCTACTTTGGTTGCCTTCAGAAAATAGTCATAACTCTTGAAACGTGAGAGACTTTAGTGGCTACCCTCTGGTTTAAAAGATAAAAAACGACCCTCTCGATGCCTCCTTGGTATGATCTTAAAACCCTAGGGTAGTTACTAAGATTTCTTGACCAGTTGCCTTTGTGACTGTAACAACGTCCCTTCGATTGTCCGTCAAACATCCAATGATATGGCTACCTACTCACTAATAGTAGGATAGCACTGTCTAAAGGAAAACAAGAAAAGAACAACCTTTCGAGTAAAGTAGATAGTTCATAGATGCTTGCTCAAAACAAAAACAATTTTTTTCACATACACAAATACTCTTTCCGAAAACATTTTTCAAAACACTTCGTATAAGTTCTCTACGAATCCGAGAAACATTACAAAGTTCTTCGTACTAAGGCGCTTTCTTTCAAAAAATACTTTTCAAACACACAAAGCACAAGGTATTTTTTCGAATGAGCTAGCATCAAAGAGCCCGTAGATAACTACGGATGGAAAGGGTGCTAACACCTTCCCTTTCAATAATCTACCCCCCTTACTCAAAAATAATCTCAAAAGGTCTTTTTTTGTTCTTTTCACCCTTTCCTTTGTTGGATAAAATAAAATTCAATGGCGACTCTTGATTACCACAACATTTGCGAATTCAAATGCAAAACCAGTATAACAGTCGGTTCTGCCACTGCATTACAGTCAGTATCATAGTACATCCCGAGAATACTTTCTTGACAACAAATGGCCCTTCGTAGGTGGGAGTCCATTTGCCCCTGGGATCTCCTTGTGGTAGAATGATACGCTTTATTACCAAGCCACCAGCCTGGTATACTCGATGCTTTATCTTCTTGTTAAATGCCTTGATCATATGTTTCTGATACATCTGACCATGACAGACAGTAGTCAGTCTCTTTTCGTCAATCAAATTCAACTGATCCAACCTTGTCTGAATTCATTCGTCTTCTTCTAAGTCTGCTTCTTTCATAATCCTTAGAGAAGGAATCTGAACTTCGACAGGAAGGACAACTTCCATGCCATGGACCAAAGAGAAAGGGGTTTCCCCAGTTGATGTTCGCGCAAAAATACGATAGCCATGAAGATAAAATGGTAACATCTCATGCCATTCTTTATAGGTTACAACCATCTTTTGCATAATCTTCTTTATATTCTTGTTGGTGGCTTCCACTGCGCCATTCATCTTAGGTTTGTAAGGAGAAGAACTGTGATGCTTGATCTTGAACCACATGTAGAGTTCAAGGATCATGGCATTTTTGAGGTTCATACCATTATTAGGGATAATTCTCTCAGGGATACCATACCGATAGATAAGGTTATGATTGATGAATCGAGCTACTACATTCTTGGTAACGGAGGCAAATGAATTTGCTTCAACCCATTTGGTAAAGTAGTCAATGACGAAAAGAATGAAATTATGTCCATTAGAGGAAGTAGGTTTGATTTCTCCGATCATATAAATTCCCCACATTGCAAATGGCCAAGGAGCAGTCATGATATTCAAAGGAATTGGAGGCACGTGGACCTGATCAACATAAATTTGGAACTTATGGCAAGTCCACGAGTGGTGATGACAGTCAGTTTCCATGGTCGACCAATAGTAACCAGCTCTCAGGATCTTCTTTGCCATAGTATGTCCACTGGAGTGAGTTCCAAATATACCTTCATGCATATCCTCCGTGATCTTTTCTACTTCTTTGTTATCCGCACAACGGAGCAAAGTTGAATCATGGTTGCGCCTGTATAAGATCCCATTGCTTAGGAAGAACTTGGCTGAGAACCTCCGTAGGAATTTCTTATCATTGATTTATTCCCCCTTAGGATACACTTGAGCTTCAAGATACCTTTTCACTTCATGAAACCAGGGCTTTTCTTCTACTCCATCAGTGCCAATCTCATAGTAGTGCGCTGGTTCGTCAAATCTTTCAACAATAATTCGGGGAGCTTCATTGTCCCATTTGACCTTGAACATGGATGACATGGTAGCTAAAGCATCTGCCAACTGATTTTCTTCCCTCGGAATGTGTTCAAAGGTAACCTCTTCAAAGTACGGGATCAAGGTTAACACCCGTTTTTTATAAGGGATAAGATTTGGATGTTTTGTATCCCATTCTCCTTTAGCAGTGAAAGGCGTATGGCAACCTTCAGGGGAAATGATCATAACACCAATTTCATTACCCAATATGTTGGAAGCTCCATCAAAGACCATAGTCCATGCATCATAACATCCATTCTCATTTCACTAACCATTTCAAGGATCTCAAGGGCCTGTGATGCAGGTTATAATGAACCAGACATATAGCAAGGGGCAAGGGGATTTATTTTCCTCTAGCCAATGCTGTCAAAATACCAAAGCACAACAACTTGAGTCAGAGGCTATGGCCCACTTGATATGGTGAGCTTGATTCTCGTAGAAGGATATTCAACGATACGAAGTTCTTCAATCAAAGATGCAGTCGGATTCTAACATTTTCTTGTGTTTACCCTGTGAGATCCTTGAAAACATCGCATAAACATGGTGTTGTACCCCAAAATTTGCCCTCTCATATTTTCCTATGATTTTTCCCTTACACGGTGGTTACAAACACTTGTTTAAAGAAAGAGGAAATTTTTTAATCTTAGCAAAGTGTCTTTCAATTGACAGTTCAACAATGTCCTACAATTGGCAGTTAAACAGTGCCCTTCGAATAGCATGACAACAAGTTTCAACTGAGATTTTAAAATCCTTAGATAAAAGCTTGACTCAATAGTCTTCAATTGGGCATTTAACACCCTTCGATCAAGCTCTGGTCCGCAAGTCTTCGATTGAGCTTTGAAATGGCTCCCTTTGATTCAGAAAGAAGGGGAGCTCCTTTGGGCTTCCTTCGTTTGAAGCACCCCTGGCTTCTTTCGTTTGGAGCATCTTTGGGCCTCTTTCGTTTGAAGCGCATTTGGTTTCTTTCACACAGGCCCCATTTGGACAAATGGCCTGCATTCCTTCCTGCACAAGGCATGAATTTTCTTCATACCTACAAGGCAAACACCTGCTACATGCCTGCCTGCACAAGGCAGGAACTTCCCTTATGCTAAGTTTTGACAGCCTAATTTCTACACTATGGCATTCCAAAAGTCCATTCAATGGACACATATTATTGGCCATTCGAAGAAGCTGAAACAAATACATTCAAAGAAGCATGCAAGAAGTCCAATCGAAGGGCAAGGATTGAAGTAATTCGAAGAGGGCCAAAGCATGCATAGAGAGTCCATTCAAAATGTCCATGCGAAGGACACACTAAAGGCCTATTCGAAGGTACACCAGAAGACCCAGTCAAAAGAGGCAACTTGAGCCCAGTTGAAGGCTACACAAAAAGGCACAGTCGAAGGCTACACAAAAAGGCCCATTTGAAGGTGTGATACGGTGGCCGAACCGACTGTTGTACTGGTTTACATTTTATATTCGCAAATGTTGCAGTAAGCAAGAGTCGCCACCGACTTTTCTTTTATCCAACAAAGGAAAGGGTGAAAAGAACATAAATAGACCTTTTTCGAGATTTTCTGAGTAAGGGGGGTAGATTATGGAAATGGAAGGTGTTAGCACCCTTTCCATCTATGGTCTTCCACGGGCTCTTAGGTACTTGCTCATTTTGAAAATTATTTTCGTGTTTGTATGTTTTAAAAAAAAAATTGTTTGCTTTATGATAACTCTTGCATCAGTCCTCAAGAGTGTGATAAAGTATTTTTGAAAAGAGTTTCGAAAGTGTGGTGTGAAAATAAATTAGATTTGAGTAAGTACTTAACAGCTATCTACCTACTCGAAAAAGGTGTTCTTTTCCTCCTTTCCTTTAGACAGTGTTATCCAACTATTAGTGAATAGATAGCCCTATCGTTGGATGTTGAGGGACTATTAAAAGGGATGTTTTACGATCATTGAAGGAAACAATAAGAGATGCCTTAGCAATTCGAAAGGGACTGTCATCATATATTCGTAGGAAACATCGAGGGACAAGATCATTTCTCGTAGGTAACTCGAGGGACATTAAGGGACTATGATCTTTATGATGACTTTAATTGAGGGTCTTTGCTAAGGGTATCCCTACGTTCGAGGGACATGACCATTTCCGAAGGATACCAAAGTGGAAGATATCATAGGGGTGCAAGTGTGCAATAGTGTACTTTTTTCAGGTATTTTTATCTTGATGTTAGTGATCTAAGATTGATTGGCCAGTTCTTGCCATACATGCCTAATTTACTAGCAGTTTATATACAGGTATATAATATAGTACAGAAAGTGAAACCTACGGCTATTACAAGGCTTCAGGGCAGTCACAATTATATCTGACTGAAATGTAAAGTGCGGAAAGTAAAAATCCTAATTAGACTATTACAATCCGAGAAACAGTTACATAATCGAGAAAATAATCGTACCAAAAATAACAACGCAAAAATTAAGATGGGAATAAGTTTGAAACCCTAAAAATCTAATTGCTTATTAATAATATTTTGGTTTTTTATATGAAAAAATTTGAGATTTAACCCAATTTCTAATTAATTTTAAATTAAAGAAAACAAGTTAAAATCAATTAAATTAAATTAATTTGCAAGAATTAATTTTAATTAATAAAAACCTAAATCTATTTTTTGGTTATTTTTGTTGATTTTATGATTAAAAAAATGAATTTAAAAAAAACATAAACTAATTAAAAAAAGAAAATAAAGTAAATAAATAAAAAAAAAAGGAAATGGGCTTGGTGTATGAAAAATCTGGGAGGGGGGGGGGGTATGGTGCTGAATTTGCAAGGCTCAGATCTGTTGGCCCATACTCATGTGCGTGATCCACTAGTGCTGCATCTGGAAGGTTTATGGTGGGGTTGCACGCTTGGAGACGCTGGATCCCAGCCAATTAGGATCTGATGGTGTGAATTTGAGGACCTATGATGCACGCCTTGGATCTAGGAATGCTGGATCTGCAAATAGCTTGTTAGAAAAATAAAACGCTGGACCTGAGATTTGAACCTAAGTCCTCCCTTTCCCACATGCCTTGCTTTTCCATATGTGTTAACTCTTTATTCGTGTATATAAATAAAACAATAATATAATATGCAAAATTAGGTCAGATATATTAACAAATAAAACACATGCGCTGAGCGGGGCCCTGGTATTTGGAAAGACAAATGGGAGACATCCACGCTTGCACCGGTGAGTCTGACCACCCCTCACGGTGGTCAACTCCTTCTTCTCCGGTGATATCAAAATTGGACGCTACAAAATAACAAGAATCAAAGCAAGAGATTAAGCCTACTCCCCCTAAATCATATACTGTGAGTTCAATGGTTGTGTCTATTTGGCCTGAAAGTCCCTGTATTGTAAGGTTTGAAGGTTTCAGTTTGTGATGCCCTAACAATGGCATCTAGTGATTCAAGCATCAAAGCTTTCATGTGAAACGTCCAACCTGTTCTAAGGGATGTCCTAAACACAAACCAACACATCAAACATGTCAACAATGCATGAATTATTAATTTTGAATTTATCAAACCTTACCAAACCAGTGGCGCTTGGTTACAGTGATCTGGGGTGCTACGAGCTTCAAGAATGATAGGGAGTGACTCCTGGGACCTTCAGGAGTATGATGGAGTGTTTGGATCTGATGGAGAATGACTGGGTCATATAATACAATTTGTACCTTCTCTTTGACTATTTTTGAAAAAAAATTAGGGTTATTTTAGAGGCAGTTGCGCATGTATCTAGGTATGGAGTTGTTGTGCATATATATGGGACCAAATTAGGGTAACAAATATGGAAGAATATCCATGCTTTGATGAGAAAAAATCTTCTTTCAATTATGATATTTTTTGGCTTTTTTAGAACAAATCCAATCTTTCTTTTCTCCACTAGCTTCCCTTGATATGCCAGCACATTTTTCCCATTAGTTGATGAGAAAAAGGTTCCAAATCAAATCTTATATTATTTCTATTATTTATTTATTTAATTTTGCATTTTAATGAATAAAATATCAAAATAAATAGCATAAATAATATAGTAATGCATAGGTGGGCCTAGAGGTCGTGGGCCATGTTAGAAACAAGTTTCAAGTATGAAAAGATGGGCCCATTTGGAAAAGATTCAAGTTTGGTCAATATTGGCTTCATGCACTTTTCCAAAAATTGGTCAACTTTAGCAATGCATATCTCTCTCATTTTTAACCCTAAGAGGGTGTTCTTAGAATTTTTAGAGAGATTAGGATGTACTATAAACAACCCTTTTGGTTTCATTTCAATTGGATCTTCCATGTTCATGTAAGGATCTTTGACCCACAAGGTGTTTTTGTTGACTTTTTGAAAGGACCTATAATGTATGAGCTTGTATCTTTTAACTGGGGCATTTATTGAACTTGGGAGCTGCAGAGAAGTTGTAGGGAATTGGATTCTCTTCAAAATGAGCTTTGGTGGAAAATTTTTTGATAAAGTATGAGAAAGTTATGCATGGTCAAAGTTTGATTGACTTTTCCTATAGAAACCCTAATTTGCCATTTTTGAATTTTGATGAATTAGGAGCATTTCTTGAGGAATCATGATCAACCCTTGATTAAATTATGGATATCACTTTAAAATGTTGATGTTGACCATAAATCTTGAAGTTTGACTGTATATAGGCCACAATTGACTTTTGACCTAGTATAGTTGATTTTCAGCCATTTGAGCAGTTGACTGAGCAAACTTGTTGTGCATGGCATGAAATTTGGCATGGATGATATTGAGGACATATTAGGGCCATGGAAAACATTTGAGACCCTTGGAGATCAACCATCTTGATGAAAATTGAAACCCTAGTTTGAGGTTTATTGCCTTAGGAGGAGAATTTGTCTGGTCAATTCTTAGTCATCCTTGAGCAAATTGGGGACCTCAATGGACATGTCTTGAGTAAAATGAGAGGGAAAATTTTGGGGTACAATAGAAGGCTACACAAAAAGGCATGGTCGAAGGGTGCATGGGAGGTCCAATCGAAGGATAGATACTAGGGGTATTCAAAATCCAAAATTGTCCATATTTATTCAAATTTCAAAAGAGGACAAGATCCCATGTTTTTTGCCACAGTTACAAAACTTTATTCATGGCCTTGAAAACATTTGTTTATGGCATTTAAACTTTTGTCTTCTTGTCCCCTCCCTCCTACTCTATATAAGCAGCATGCTTGCAAGCCAAAGGGACACACATACACATTGGAGATACGCTTCCCACAAACCCACCAAAAGTTATCAAAATTTTCATCAGTGATCCAAGTCAAAGCAACCCTTAAACAAAGGTACCCACACCCAGAAGTGCCAAATCGAAGATACCCACATCCAGAAAGTGCCAAATCAAAGGTTTTAACTATTGGTAAGAGAGGGTAAAATATCAAACTTTGTATTTATAAAACACATCCGCACTTATTGTTTCATTCGATTTATTATTCAAGACTAAAGACCTGGGTTCGATCCCAAGTCTGCCTTTGTTCTGCTTCTAACGCTTGTTGTAGATCCAGCATAAATAAGGCCAGAGCACACAAAATCGAAGGACCTGGGTTTGGCACCCAGGTCATGTATTTAGTTTTTTCTAACATGTTTGCAGATGTAACATCCTTACAAGTGATCCATCAAGCAGTTTCCAGCAATGCCCTCTAGCTACATCTTGCCAATGGATCGAAGGGTGACACCCTTCATAGAATCGAAAGGAAACATCTCCCTGGATCAAAGGGTGACACCCTTCATAGAATCGAAAGGCAACCTCTCCCTGGATCGAAGGATCTCTTCACTCTTTTTTATTTATTTTATTTTGGTTCTTTTTGTTATTTCTTTATTGATCCTTTTTATTTAAATTAATCTTAAATCAAAATTACAAAAATATTAGGATAGTTTTTACTAATCAAATTAATTTACAAATAAATTAATTAACTATTTTAACATTTTTTAAAATTAAAATTAAATAGACTTAGGTTTTATTTTCTTTTATACTAAAAACAACAAAAAATATTTCTTTTCTTTAGGATTTTTAGACGTCTTTTCTACTTCGCGCGCATTTATTTATTTTCTCATTTTTCCATATTATTGTATCTACCTACTGAATGTAATAGATTAAAACTAGGACATTTTACTGCTTTATTCCCCCTCATTCTTGTATAATGTAAACCCCCTTCCCAGAGTATTGTAATAGCTTAGATTTAAATTCCTGCACTTTAATATTCTGTAATACATTAAATGCTATTAATTAGGCGTGTATGATAAGACTAATAATCAAGCGCTAGCCAACTTAACAAAAAAGACAAAAAAATAACTGAATTGAATCAATTGCACATATGCACCTCTAGGGCACCCCACTTTGGTAGCCTTTTAAAAAAAATAGTCATGAGGAAGGAATGATTTAGCAAAGACCCATAAATCAAAAGATCATAATCCCTCGATGACCCTACAGTTGCCTTCTCGGTAAATGATCTAGCCCTTAAATAAAATTGCTAAAGCTTCTCCATAAATTGCCTTTGTGACTGTAATGTCCTTTTCGAATGTCCCTCATACATCCAACGATAGGGATGCCTACTCACTAATAGTAGGATAGCACTGTTGTGATCGGTGGATCTGGAACTGACTGTTTAACGCTGGTTCGCGAAATGTCGCGGTAAGCAAGAGTCGCCACCGTCTTTTATTTTCTCCAACATGGAAAGGACAAAAGCACAGCAAAATTCCTTATGAGATAGTTTCTCGGTTCGGGAGGTAGGTTTATAGAAAGGGAAGGTGTTAGCACCCTTTCTATCCATGGTTATCCATGGGCTCTTAGATACTTGCTCATTGTGTTTTCAAAAGTGTTTGCTTTTCAATTGTGAATGAGTTTGAAAAAGTTTCGTTTTAAAGATTCCAGATCGACTCTTGTATCAGTCCTCAAGAGTGTTTGAAAAATTGTTTTGAAAGCTTTTTTGAAAGTGTCGGTGTGAAAAGAGTTTTGATTTGTTTTGAATTAGAGCAAGCATCTATGAGTCATCTACCTACCCTAAGGAATTAAGTTGTGTAAATGTCCTTAAGGTAGTGCCATCCCACCATTGAGAGGTAGGTAGCACCACCGTTGGAGGTGTTCGGGTCAATTCGAGTTTAGGGACAGTGTGGTCACCAGAGCAACAGTAGGACACCTTAGAAGCTACCCTTATGCCATTGATCCTTTTTTATTCTGAGGCAACCGTTTCGAGGCAACTGGATCATGTCATGGACATAAGGACTTACTAAAACGTCCTATACTCGACGACCATGTTTCAAGGGCAAGGCAACAGTGAGGCGTACCCTAAGAGTGGTGTGTGAATTTGTGTGTTATTTTCAGTTTAACCATTATCTTTGATCATGCATTATGGTGAGCTACGGGTTGATTTTATTTGGGCCATTCATTCTTTCATGCAAAGTTTAGCAGTTTTAAGAGTGCGGAAATTTAAATGCGGAAAGTAAAATCCTACGCTATTACAAGGCGCGGGTCTATACATCGCCAAATTACAAAGACCCGTTTTAATAAAAGATGCGGAAAGTAAAACCTAGTTACTATTACAAGGCTTGAGAAATTACATAATATTCACAAGAAAATAAAATAACGTGCGAAATAGAAATTGAAATTGAACGTTCGAGGGCGTTGGACCCTTTTGAAATTAAATTAAATTAAAGGTTAATTAATTATTAAATTAAAGAAAAGAAATGTTTTTTAGGTTTTTTTGTATTTATGAAATAAAGAAATTAAAATTGAAGAGAAACCCTAATTCTAAGTTGTTTTTAATTATTAAAGAAAAATATTAAAGTTTAACCTAATTTACTAAATATTTAGTATACATATTTATTTACAAAATAAATTAGTAACTAATAATAATGATAATAAGAAAAAAATTATTTATTTAAAAAAAGTGATAAAAAGTTAAAAAACCCTAATTTTTACATATTTTAATTTGTTAAGAAAAATATTAAAGTTTTGAAACCTAAATTAATCTAATTAATTGTTTAAAGTTTATTTGCAAAAATAATAGTGAAATTAATATTAATAAAACAAGCTTTTTTTTTTCGGTATTTTATATTTATTATGAAAATTATTTTATGGAATTAAAAGAAAACAATTAAAAAAACATTAAAAGAATAAAAAGGAAAAAACAAATAAAAATTAAAAATTGAGCAAACCATGGGGGTGTCTGGCCCCAACAGGAGGTAAATTGGAAGCAATTTGGCCCAAGAATGCAAGCCCTTTTTGACTTTCAAGGATCACGTGTGGAGCAGTTGACTAGCATGCACGGTAGACATCATATTGTGGCCTTCAGATTGACCATCAGATCCACTTGGCAGGCACAGGCGTTGGGATGTATGGTGCCCCCTTGAATGAGTGCTGCATAGAAGCGCGTTATGATAAAAAACATGGAATATGTGGGGGGACCTGGGAATCGAACCCAGGTCCCAATACTTGCCAGACAGCTCACCCACCAACTGAGCCATTGAGTTTCTTTGTTAACCTAATACATGGAAAATATAATATGCAAAAAATGTTAGTTAGTGGTGTTAATAAAAATTCGCGCGCCAGTATTCAGATCCCCCAGTCATGTCTTGACACGCCATCTTCGTCTTCATCTTTCTGCCTGTAATAAAAACGAATAGCGGGGGTTTTAAACCCCCACTAACTGCAATGCATAAAAATAGCGATTAGAGCATGGGCAATTATAAAAAGGGCGCGAGGTGTGGATTGATTTCGCCTGGATGTCCTGATTTCAATGGAATAGGTTTGGTTGTCCAATTTTTCCATATGTGTAAACCCCTAATTCCAAGCTTCTGAAACCCTAGCAAGCGTTAATGGCAAATCTCTATACAAGCATTGTTAGTTCAATCAAAGGGTACCATTAGCTTCAGAACATCCATATTAGTATAAATCAATAGTTAAAAATCACGAATAATGCATGGAAATTGAAACATTATTATGGAAAAGTTCAAGAAAAGTGTGATGTCGTTCTACCAATTCTTGAGGTCTGGAGATCTGGTTTTGATTGCAAATGCTTCCTGGAGGTCTTAGCAATGTTTTTAAATCCTTTTGGAGCTTTGAAACGCTTTGTAACTAGGTTTTCAGTTTTCAAAAGTTTGATGAAAAATTGCAATTTGGTGTGCAGCCTCTGAGCAATATTTCGTGTGTGTTAGGATTAGGTCATGTTGTGTATAAGTATCTGAATGCAATTAGGTCAAAACCAAGCCCAGAGATCCATTGATTTAATGATTCAATATTTGATTTTGTTCACATCTTTTTTCAATCTTTTTCCATGCCAATCATGCCAAATATGGAAGATATTGTCCCTTTTGATTGATGCACGAGATCTCTTACATGTGAGGAGGATATTTGCTACATAAAAAGATTTAAAAAACATGATTTAGTATTTTTCTTATATTTAAGTTTAATTAAATGAATTAATGATAATAAAAATTCAAATAATTAATCAAAAATAAGAAAATAACTCCCTTTAAAGTCAATGGGTCGTGCATAGCCTTTGGGTAATGATTCATGGAAGAATTTGTGGCCCATTAGCATTTTTGAAGCCTTTTGTGCAAAGTTGACTTTTCAAAATTCCCAAAAATTTCCCAACTTCTACAAGGCATATCTTGCTCAATTTTGAAGCTATGATCATGTTCTTGGACATTTTGGAAAGGTCTTGAAGTCCTCTAACCAATGTCTTTGGTCCCATGTCATTTTGATTTACTAATCTCAAGTTATGGTCTTTGACTTAAAGTGCCTTTTTGTTGACTTTTGAAAGTGACCTATAATGTTGAAATTGATAACATTTTGTGAGAGCATTTCTTGGACTTGAAGTGTGAAGATGAGTTGTAGTAAATGTCATTCTCTTCAAAATGAGATTTGGATGGGATTTTTCTGATAAACCATGAAGAAGTTATGCCCTGGTCAATTTGCAGTTGACTTTTTCAACTGTCCAAAAATAGAAACTTTTGCATGTTGAGACTTTTTGAGCCATGCTTTGAGAATCATGATCAAGAATTGATCAAATGATGTTTGTGGCTTCAAAATAAGATGTTGACCAAAATTTTTGACTTTTGACTGTTAAATGACCATTTTGCCCATGCAGTTGACTGTGAAGCATTTAGGGTTTTTGACTGTGCAATTTGATGTTGTGAGTCTTGAAACTTGGCATATGAATGCTTGACAATGTATATAGGTATGTGGGACTTGTTTGGACCCTTGAAAACCTCAAATTCTTTGCCAGAACCAAAACCCTAATTTTGGCTGTGTTAGGAAGCCATTGGACTGTGCAACCCTTGAGAGATTTTGAAGCTTGATCTTGACAAATCTTGAAGAATATGGGAGGGCAAATTTTGGGGTACAACAGTTGCCCCTGTTCAATCTTCTTAGACCTGAGGATGTAGACTGGCGTGCGTGCCTTTCGTAATCCGAAGGTGGAAGATGATTGAACACTAGAGTGCCCAGAAATTTGCACTCACATAGTAGAATGTCAGCAGTGTGATGATGGGAATGGGCTTACAGATGCCAATTGGAGACTGTCATGGATAGTTGTGGAGATGGGCTTATAGATGCCATCGGGAGGTTGTCGATCGCGTAAGAGATTCCTTAGCGAGAACTTGCGTACCTGAGAAAGAAAAATAATTACCTGGCCTGTTACAGGAGTTGATCTTCAAACTCTTTATGTAGACGTGCCTTGGCTGGATACAGGAATTGAATCTTTAAACTCTTCAGACATGCCCTGGCAAGATACAAGAATCGAGTCCGGAGAATATAGTCGTCAACAGATACGCCTGGCAAGATACAAGAATCGGATCTTCGAACTCTTCAGACGTGCCCTGGCAAGATACAGGAATCGTGTCTGGTAATGTTAGTCGTCAACAGATACACCCTGGCAAGATACAGGAATCGGATCTACGAACTCTTCAGACGTGCCCTGGCAAGATACAGGAATCGAGTCTGGTAATGTTAGTCGTCAACAGATACACCCTGGCAAGATACAGGAATCGGATCTTCGAACTCTTCAGACGTGCCCTGGCAAGATACAGGAATCGAGTCTGGTAATGTTAGTCGTCAACAGATACACCCTGGCAAGATACAGGAATCGGATCCTCAAACTCTTCAGACGTGCCCTGGCAAGATACAGGAATCGAGTCTGGTAATGTTAGTCGTCAACAGATACACCCTGGCAAGATACAGGAATCAGATCCTCAAACTCTTCAGATGTGCCCTGGAAAGATACAGGAATCGAGTCTGGAATATAGCCGTCAACAGATACACCCTGGCAAGATACAGGAGTCGGATCTTTAGTTGCGACCGTTGATAGTAATCATCTTTGTATTAACCTTTGTCCTGAAAAGACAAAACGTTAGTTGTATGCGATGTCATGATGTATGACCTGCGTGATGTTCTCAGAATAAATGAGATTGTATGTTCATGATGCGTATATGCATGCTATAGTGTATGAAGATGTGATTTTTATGAATATATGTTTTTGTTTTAGGAAAATAAATCCTTGACGGGTGCCGGGAAGTTAAATCCTGGGCTTGATGTTGAAGAGTAGCGTTCTTCATTTCCGCTGGGGATAATAATTGCAAGAATACCGGTAGGAGACGATGACTCCGTTGGTGAATAAACTTGGCGAATATATTACTCTGCGGGGAATGAACTCTGTGGGGAAAGAGAGGTACTTCGTTGAGATTTAATGACAACTCCGCTGGGAATACCATTGATATGTTTTGTTGGAAGATGAACTCCGCTGGGGATAGGAAGACTTCGCCGGGGACGATCTTTCCGTGGCAATTGGCTGAGGATAACCCAGTTATATCCTGGTGGGGAAATAACCTTTGAATAAAGCCGGGGGAGCGTTCGTACTCTGCAGGTGATAAGCTTCCAGAATCTACTGGGGATAAGCTTCCTGCTGGGGAGATTGATTCCACTTTCCTAGGGAAACTTTGGATTGGACTCTCCTGGGGAAATTTTTGAACTGTATTGGGGAAGTGGCTCCACTGAATGTTCGGTATACCGCCAGGGAACAATCTTAGATCAAGATTGCCGGGGATGCTTGTTAAGGATGTTTGTATACTACGCTGGGGAATGTTGAGATCTGCTAGGGATACCCAATTCCCTTAAGGCTGACAGTATAACTTTGCTTGGGGAGAGTATGTTGACTTGCTGGCTCACTCTCTGGGGAATTAAGGTATCTTGGTTATGTTCTTCAGCTGAACTTACCTTGGTACCTTGGTGGACAGAGCAATTAGATCGTTTAGACAACTCATTATTGCCCCTGTTTCTAATGTTACCTGTAATTAATCCTTTGTTTCGTATGCAAATATTTATGAGTTTAGCAATTAGTGTCAAATGCATATATCACAATTTGAACATTGGACGTTCTTCGCAAAATAAAACAGAAAAAGGAAAAACAATTGGCAATTGATCTGAAAAGTGATTTTGTATTGATTTTTGAATTTGCCTGTAAATAGGCGTTTATGTACAAGAGGCTGACGTCCTAGTAAGAGAACGCCGTCGAACAACAGAGTTTATACAATTTCGTGAAAAAGGGAAAACAAAACAGCTATGTGAAAAGAATAATCCCACTGGGTTCCAACTCTGTTATCGCCTTTATATCTTCGAGCGTCTCATCACTTTGCTGCTCAGTTGACGATGAAGCTGATTGATCGATGCCGTCTGATCTTGATGTTGATACCGGATTCTAGATGCAAGGTGATCCAATGAGACATAGTATTACGCTTTAATCCCTAACTTTTGCCTGGACCGCCCTTTCAGGTTTTCAGTCCACCGGGATACCCATTTTTGCCCAAGCCGCCTTTTCAGGTTTTCGACTTGCCGGGTGTACAGATTTTTTTATTTCATCCCTCATTTTGCCCGAACCCTTTTAGTTCGCCGGGAAGCCCTAATTTTTGCCTAGGTATGTCAACCTAGCGGGTCTTTTATCATGCGTAGTATCTTTTTACTATGTCTGCATTGGCGGGGTGAGGAAGGTCGTCACCATCCATGGTAGTTAGAATCATGGCTCCTCCTGAGAACACATGTTTAACCACAAATGGCCCTTCGTACGTGGGGGTCCATTTGCCCCTGGGATCACTTTGAGGAAGAATGATGCGTTTGATTACCAGGTCCCCCACTTGATACTCTTGTGGTCTGACCTTCTTGTTAAATGCTCGGATCATCCGTTTTTGGTACGTCTGACCATGACATATAGCAGTAAGTCTCTTTTCGTCAATTAGGTTTAACTGATCAAGTCGGGTCTGGATCCAATCATCTTCACTCAGATCTGCATCCTTCATTATCCGGAGAGAGGGTATCTGCACTTCAATCGGTAAGACTGCCTCCATGCCATAGACCAAGGAAAAGGGAGTTACCCCAGTTGACGTTCTTGCTGAGGTACGGTACCCATGAAGAGCGAACGGTAACATCTCGTGCCAATCTTTATAGGTCACTGTCATCTTCTGCACAATCTTCTTGATATTCTTATTTGCCGCTTCTACAGCCCCATTCATCTTCGGCCGGTAAGGAGAAGAGTTGTGGTGCTGTATTTTGAATTGCTCGCAGAGCTCAGTGATCATCTTGTTATTGAGATTGGTACCGTTGTCTGTAATGATTCTTTCTGGGACGCCGTATCGACAGATCAGGTTATGCCGAATGAACCGTGCCACAACATTCTTGGTTACAGTAGCATAGGAAGCTGCTTCAACCCACTTCGTGAAGTAATCAATCGCCACAAGGATGAAGCGATGCCCATTGGATGCCGTAGGTTTAATCTCGCCGATCATATCTATGCCCCACATTGCAAAAGGCCAAGGTGCTGTCAAGACATTCAGAGGCACTAGAGGAACGTGCACCTTGTCTGCGTAAATATGGCATTTATGACATGTCCGAGAATGTTGGTAACAGTCGGCTTCCATTGTGGACCAGAAGTATCCTGCCCGAAGGATTTTATTTGCCATGGTGTGTCCACCAGAATGCGTTCCGAAGGTACCTTCATGTAGCTCTTCCATGATCTTTTCTGCTTCAGCTTTATCCACACAACGCAGTAAGGTCGAATCATGGTTTCGCTTGTATAGAATGCCATTGTTGAGGAAGAACTTCGCTGCGAACCTTCTCAGAAACTTTTTGTCGTTGACAGATGCACCTTCAGGGTATTCTTGAGCTTCCAGATACCTCTTCACCTCATGATACCAGGGTTTTTCAATCACTACCTCAGCCTCAAGATCACAACAGTATCCAGGTTCGTCCAGTTTCCAGATAATGATCCGGGGAGCCTCATTGTCCCATTTGACTTTGAACATAGAAGATATCGTAGCCAACGCGTCCGCCAACTGATTCTCATCTCTTGGGAAATGTTCAAAAGTTATCTCTGTGAAATGGGGGATCAATGTCAACACACATTCTCTGTAAGGAATAAGATTTGGATGTTTCGTATACCACTCGCCTTTGATCTGATTGATCACGAGAGAGGAATCTCCGAAGACACTTAGAAACTTGATCCTTAAGTCGATCGCAGCTTGAAGACCCATGATGCATGCCTCATACTCCGCCATGTTGTTGGTGCAGTTGAAACATAGTCGGGCAGTAAGGGGAGTATGAGTGCCTTGAGGGGATATGATCACAGCGCCGATACCGTTACCCAAAGCGTTGGAGGCTCCGTCAAAGTGCATAGACCATCGGGATCCTTCCTCAGGTCCTTCATCCGGTCCAGGTACTTCACAATCAGTCACAATCATGATGCTCTCGTCAGGAAATTCAAAGTTCATTGACTGATAATCGTCTACTGCCTGGTGTGCCAAGTGGTCTGCCAATACACTCCCTTTGATAGCTTTCTGAGTCGTGTACTGGATGTCGTATTCTGTCAAGATCATTTGCCATCTTGCTATTCTCCCAGACAGAGCGGGCTTTTCGAATATATACTTTATCGAATCCATCTTTGAAATCAACAGTGTAGTGTGAGTCAGCATATACTGTCTCAGCCGGCGAGCAGCCCATACCAAAGTGCAACAAGTTTTCTCGAGCAGTGAGTATCGGGTCTCACAGTCGGTAAACTTTTTGCTAAGGTAATAAATGGCGTGCTCTTTTCGGCCAGACTCGTCATGCTGCCCCAACACACACCCCATTGAGCTCGCAAGTACTGTCAGGTATAGTATTAGAGGTCTCCCTTCAACCGGTGGCATAAGAATGGGTGGTTCTTGGAGATACTCTTTGATTCTGTCGAAAGCAGCCTGGCATTCATCATTCCAACGTACTACCTGATCTTTCTTCAGCAGCTTGAAGATTGGTTCACAGGTAGCTGTTAGATGCGAGATGAATCGGGCAATGTAATTCAGACGTCCTAGAAAGCCTCTGACCTCTTTCTCTATCTTAGGAACTGGCATCTCTTGAATGGCTTTAACCTTGGCAGGGTCCACTTGAATACCCTTGTCGCTCATGACGAAGCCTAGCAACTTTCCAGATCTTACCCCAAATGTGCACTTGTTCGGGTTCAACCTCAGCTTGTATAACTTCAGACGGTCAAACAGCTTCTACAGATGGTCAAGGTGTTCCTCCTCAGTTTGGGACCTTGCAATCATATCGTCGACATACACTTCAATCTCATGGTGGATCATGTCATGAAATAAAGCAACCATGGCACGCTGGTAGGTTGCCCCAGCATTTTTCAACCCAAATGGCATGACCTTGTAGCAGAAGGTGCCCCACTGAGTAACAAAGGTAGTCTTTTCCATGTCTTCAGGAGCCATCTTGATCTGATTATAACCTGAAAAACCATCCATGAAAGAGAACACTTTGTGCTGAGCAGTATTGTCAACAAGAACGTCAATGTGAGGTAAGGGGAAGTTATCCTTGGGGCTAGCCCTGTTCAAATCCTTGTAATCGACACACATTCTGACCTTACCATCTTTCTTTGGCACTGGAACCACATTGGCAACCCACTAAAGGTAAGAAGTCACTGCAAGAAAACTGGCGTCGAATTGCTTCATAACCTCAGCTTTGATCTTCTCGGACATCTCTGGACGCATACGGCGGACCTTTTGCTTAACCGGAGGGCAGTCTTCCTTGGTAGGCAAGTGATGGACCACAATGTCGGTATCCAACCCAGGCATGTCTTCGTAAGACCAGGAAAATATCTCCACATAATCATGCAACATCTGAATCAACCGTCGTTTCACGCTGAGCTCCAGATTGGCACCAATCTTAACTTCCTTTCTGTCTGCCTCAGTACCCAGATTTATCGTTTCCACTGGCTCTTCATGTGGCTGAATGGCCCTCTCTTCCTGGAGTAACAGTCTTGCAAGCTCACCAGGCACTTCGCAATCATCTTCACCTTCGTCTTCGGCTAAGTTGATCGGATTTTCGAAGTCATAACTGGCAGTAGCAGAGTCGTTACCAGTGAGATCCAGAGTGGATTGAAACCTGTATAGGTGAGTGTGTGTAAATATAGCTGTTTTGCAATATATAAAGAAAGAAAGAAAGGGAGCGCAAGATTTGAAATGCGAAAAACGCCCAATGTCTTTATTCATGATATATGGAAATAACAAGTAATAAGCCCTCACAAATGAAGCCAACGATGCCCCGGGCAAGACACCGGGCCATAAAGTTTCAGTTTATTGTTTATTACAAATTAAAGAAACAAAGGAATTCATTACTGCGTAATAAAAGTAACAGGTATGTGATCTTTTGCGGTCCAATTGTTCAATCCACCGTCAGTCATCGGGTAAATCCAGCTATCGAACTCTGATTCCTCCACATCGCCTTCAATAGCATTCACTCCCGGGTTGGTGATGATCACGGGAGGTCTTCCGATCCTAGCTTTGCGTACAACCCTATGAGCCTCTTTCTCAATTACAGCCCGGGCGTCCTTTAAGGAGGCCATCTTCAAAGGAGAACCCACTTCAGTTACTACTTCTACTGCTGCCAATGTTGGAGGTACCTCTTCAAAATGTTGAAAGGGGGTTTCAATAAACTCCCCATCCATCTCAACATACCAGAACGAGTTCAAATGACTAACCATATATTCCTCCTCCCCCTGTACTGTAACAATCTTCCCTCTGACAGGGTATTTGAGCTTTTGGTGTAGAGTTGAGGTCATTGCCCCAGCTTTGTGAATCCAAGGTCGACCCAGCAAACAGGAATAAGATGGACGGATATCCATCACATAGAAAGTTGAATCGAAGACTTGAGAACCCACACGAATAGGAATGTATACCTCACCGTGAACCATCCTCTTCGACCCGTCAAAGGCTCGGACAATGATGTTACTAGGCTCCAACTCCAGGCCCTCACAATCCAACCGGTCTAAGGCCTTCTTGGGTAATACATTCAGGGAAGAACCGGTGTCCACCAACACGTGTTCGAGAGTAGTGCCCCTGTATTCAATGGAGACATGCAGGGCATCATTGTGGTTCTTTCCCTTAGCGGTAAGATCAGCATCCGAGAAACCCAACCCATTGTCAGCTGTCAAATTGGCCACACAGTCAGTGAATTGATCTGCAGATGTCTCTTGTGGCACATGGGCCGTTTTCAGGAATGAAATCAGGGCCTTGGCGCGGGCCTCTGAGCACAGCAGCAATGATAGCATAGAGATCTTGGAGGGGGTATGCCCCAGCTATTCAACGACGTTAAAGTCACTCTTCTTGATTATCTTAAGAATTTCCTCCATCTCTTGCTAGGAGGCTTCAACATTGACAGTCTTCGGTGCCTCCGTCCGGGCAGGCACATCATCAATCCCTTTGTCCCGAGTGTTAGATGACTCGGCGGCAGGGGTAGAAACTGGATCAGAAGTGGAAACAGGCGCACTTGCAGGCGTAATTATGAGAGGTCTTTGAATAAATGGTGGCGCAATGTCAGGCGAGAAGAGCCTGCCACTGCGGGTAACTTTAGCTGGACCGGTGATATTGCTGATGCTGGTACCGGTGTTGAACTCTTGCTTCACTCCAAGCACATACACATTTGCCCCATAGTGCCATGGGACAACCTTGTCAGATTCATAAGGGAGGGGCCCCGGAACAGTAATAATGATGGGTGCAACAGACATGATCTTGACTGGCTTCCTCGGGGGAGCCTTAGTAGGATTGTTGAAAATTGTGACGACAGATACTTCTTCAGAGGGAACAAAAGGAACAGAGGTCTTCTTGAACAAAATCTCCTTGCTATCCATCAGGCTTTGGATGCCTGACTTCAGCAACGGACAACCAGTAGGGGAAACGGCACACAGAAGGCAACCCTTGCCACAACCCGGAAATAAATCGGCCAGCAGCAGGTTCCTCTTAACAGTCAATAGAGGGGTAGCAACATCATTCACAGAAACTGCATACAAGTCTTCATCAACAACATTTACTCCATGCTGGGGCATAGGAGCAGTCACAACATTTGGCCTCTCGGGCGCCTCGAATTGTATCTCCTTCGCATCAATAAGGTCCTGAACCTTATTTCTCAGGGCCCAGCAGTCATCAGTAGAATGCCCCGGGCTATCGGAGTGATAAGCACAGCGGGCATTTGGATTATACTTCGGAGAAGTAGTATTCACAACCTTCAGAGCCTCTCTGACGGTCACCAAGTTGGTTGATAGCAGTTGTGGCAAGATCTGTGATAAGGTCATACTCAGCCGAGTGTATTCCCTTCTGGGTCTCTCAGTCCTTGGTTGGTTGGGTTGCCGAGGAGCGGCAGCAGGCTTAGCAATCACCACCGCGTTGACAGTTTGGCGACGTTCTGGTTTGTCTTGCCTCCTAGGCCCATACACAGCACTGGCTTCCTTTTTGAAAGGCTTCTTCTCATAACTTGAGGACGCACCTTTCTGAATTTTACCTGATTTCATGCCAGCCTCTATCCTTTCCCCAGTCAGGATCAGATCTGTGAACCCTGCAGACGAATTGCCAATTAGATGATTGAAGAACGGCCCAAATAGGGTCCCCAAGAACATATCCACTAGCTCACGGTCGGTTAATGGTGGTTGCACCCTGCCAGCCAGGTCCCTCCACTTATACGCATACTCTTTAAAACCTTCTCCCAATCCTAGCGACATACCCTGGAGTTGGGTACGTGTAGGAGCGAGGTTGGCATTATACTGATACTGCTTGTAAAAAGCAGTAGCCAACTCCTCCCAGTTACGAACCTTGGTTCCATCCAGCTGATAGAACCATTCGAGATGAGTCCCTGAAAGACTCTCCTGGAAGAAGTGGATCCACAAGTTCTTGTCCACAGTATACGGTTGAATCTTCCGCACATAAGATCTGAGATGTAACTTAGGGCAGGACGCCCCGTCATACTTTGCGAAAGATGGTGCTTTGAGCTTGTGTGGGATGACCCCACCAGAAGATAGACCCAAGTCTCCAAAATCCAAACCAGGCACCTGTTGAATTTCCATGGCATTCAGACGGTCTTCCAACTGCTTCTATCTGTCTTCAGCTGGAGGATAATGTTCCTCATTAAAATCAGTCTCGTTGTCAGAGACCACCGGACTTGGAGCCCTTCCCCCCTGGGGACTGCCTTTGCCTACAGAAGAACCAACTTGATCAACCTCATTCTGCAGTGTATTACCAAACCTCCGGCCAGTGTTGAATAGAACAGTTCTCTTCTTCTTCTTCTTCTTAACCAGCAGAGCCTTCAACTCCTCTTGACCTTGTGCCAAACTCATAATCAGCTCTTGGAATTGGGCGTTCTGAGCCTGAAGGGCCTTGATGGACTGCTCGGTAGATGATTCAGGGTTCATGATGCTGAAATAAACAGCGAAGAACATTAAGCAACCTGAAAAGAAGAGTACATGTTATGCACATGATGCATGATATGTGTTTATGCAATGCATTCAAGGGTTCGAAAGTTCAAATTTGTTGTAGACAAAAAGAACACATGTTATCATTAAGAAATAATTGTTCAGTACATCAGAGCCTCATGGACAAACATTACAAAAGTGAATCAATCCCAAAAGACACTACGCATATTCTTTGGAGCAATGTAAGTGTTGAGAGTCTTTTCCTCGTGCAGTAGGCGGGTTAGCTCCAAGACCTTCTTCTCACTAGCATGTAGACTGGACTCAAGAGAATTCCGTTCTTCCTTAAGCTGGATCCAACTCTTCTGCATTTCTTCCCAGGATGTAGGCATGTCAGGATGTTGAATGGTGTAGGACACCTCTCCTTCCAATACTGGCTCTTTGATCACAGGGAGAACATGGGGATATGGCATCACTAACTTCTGGGAGCGGGCTCGTACCCACATTTAGATAAGGTTCCAATGGGATAGAGTTCCTGTGCCCCAGTGTCTTGCTGTCTATCTTGTTGGGCATCCTCCAAGCTCTGATAAATCTCTGGCGAAGTCCTTGCGCATCTTTGTCGAAGTCAAAAACTATGTCAGGAATTAACATGTCATGAGGGCCATCCCTCCGAGCATAACCAAACTGTCTCCAAGCCAGACACGGGTTGTAAGTAATACCTCCTCTGATTCCAAGTAAAGGAACATTAGGAAACTCCCCGCAACGATCAATGATAGTGACATCCTCTCTGGACTGAGAACACCAATGTATATCCGCATGTGTAAGAGTCATCAATCGTTGTGACCATCTCAGACCCCGCTCATTCTTCAAAACTGATTGTGGAAGGTGCGAAATGAACCACCTTCCCAGGAGAGGAGTGCAGCACATAAGAACGCCTCTTTTTCTCATGGTTCGAGTGTAACATGAGTGAAGGATATCCCCAAGCAACGTAGGTATAGGATTCCTGGACATGAAGGTCTGGACAGCACTGATATCTATAAGCTGATCGGGATTCGGGAACAAAACCAATCCATAGACAAGGAGGGCCACAACTTCTTCAAAGGCTTGTAGGTCAAGGGAGTTCCAACATTCTTGGGCCTTCTCAAACAGAAATCTGGCCAAGAACCCTTTGATACCACTTCTAACTTCCCAATGTCCCTTGATGTCAGATGGTTGTAAGCGTAATGCTTTAGCAATCTCTTCAGGTTTGGGATCCTTTTCCGTACCGTTGTAGGGTAGTTGACTAAGGATAGGGATCTTCAGAAGCCGGGAGAACTCTTCCAATGTAGGCACCAGTTGATAATCCAGGAAAGTAAAACAGTGGTGCAGAGGGTCGAAGAACTGGAACAGGACCTTTATCATATCTTCCTCAATGTTGGTGTTGACCAAACTGATGAGTCTTCCATGCCTCTCACTGAATGAAGAGTTCTCAGGAATCCTGGATATAAGTTCCTTAAGCTGAGGAGGGACCCTTACAAGGCTGATCTAAATTGTCTTTCTGCGAACAGTTTCCATGTCCTACAAAACAAGAACAAAGATGAAGATTCGAACCCCTGAAATGGTTAGTCAATGCATATGATGCTGTATGATGTCATGATGCTATGATAAAGCACACCACAAATATTCACAAGAAGCAAACATGATAAGGCACACAAGTCACACCACAACCCTTAGAGTTTAGGCCAGCATGGGGTTTGGGTATTACCATCTTGAAGTTGGTGGGCTCAACCTGTCCTATCAGAAGTAACCGGGTTCTAAGGGTCCCAATATCATTGGATTGCTTTCATTGTTCATCGTTTCGATATAGCCACTGAACCGGCGACCGAAATATTCCAAGAAAACAACCCTCAATTGAGTGTAGTATCGAGTATAAACCAACCTCGGACTGCACCAAAGTCAGTTATCTCACTACCCTAAAGAGGCCAAGATGGTTCAATTAAGGTTCCTAAGGCCAGTTGATGCTTCAAGACACCACGCGGAGGCCCCGTACTCTCCTTGACTGAACTCAAGGGTTACCGGTACACACCAAAGTGCCACATCAACGTAGCAGACTGCTCCAACCATGTCGGTATACCCCGCACAGTTCCCTCACAGCCTTGTTGCTACTTTCTAAGAAGGTATCCCCAGATCCGGGTTAGGATCTATAGAACTCCCAAGACAGTCCCACAATTTAAAGCAAGCAATTCAGCCAATTGAAAACACAAGTGATCTTAGTCCTAAGGTACACCTCACTTTATAAGTATCCCCAGCAGAGTCGCCAGTTCTGTGATCGGTGGATCTGGAACTGACTGTTTAACGCTGGTTCGCGAAATGTCGCGGTAAGCAAGAGTCACCACCGTCTTTTATTTTCTCCAACATGGAAAGGACAAAAGCACAGCAAAATTCCTTATGAGATAGTTTCTCGGTTCGGGAGGTAGGTTTATAGAAAGGGAAGGTGTTAGCACCCTTTCTATCCATGGTTATCCATGGGCTCTTAGATACTTGCTCATTGTGTTTTCAAAAGTGTTTGCTTTTCAATTGTGAGTGAGTTTGAAAAAGTTTCATTTTAAAGATTCCAGATCGACTCTTGTATCAGTCCTCAAGAGTGTTTAAAAAATTGTATTGAAAGTGTCGGTGTGAAAAGAGTTTTAATTTGTTTTGAATTAGAGCAAGCATCTATGAGTCATCTACCTACCCTAAGGAATTAAGCTGTGTAAATGTCCTTAAGGTAGTGCCATCCCACCATTGAGAGGTAGGTAGCACCACCGTTGGAGGTGTTCGGGTCAATTCGAGTTTAGGGACAGTGTGGTCACCAGAGCAACAGTAGGACACCTTAGAAGCTACCCTTATGCCATTGATCCTTTTTTATTCCGAGGCAACCGTTTCGAGGCAACTGGATCATGTCATGGACATAAGGACTTACTAAAACATCCTATACTCGACGACCATGTTTCAAGGGCAAGGCAACAGTGAGGCGTACCCTAAGAGTGGTGTGTGAATTTGTGTGTTATTTTCAGTTTAACCATTATCTTTGATCATGCATTATGGTGAGCTACGGGTTGATTTTATTTGGGCCATTCATTCTTTCATGCAAAGTTTAGCAGTTTTAAGAGTGCGGAAATTTAAATGCGGAAAGTAAAATCCTACGCTATTACAAGGCGCGGGCTATACATCGCCAAATTACAAAGACCCGTTTTAATAAAAGATGCGGAAAGTAAAACCTAGTTACTATTACAAGGCTTGAGCAATTACATAATATTCACAAGAAAATAAAATAACGTGCGAAATAGAAATTGAAATTGAACGTTCGAGGGCGTTGGACCCTTTTGAAATTAAATTAAATTAAAGGTTAATTAATTATTAAATTAAAGAAAAGAAATATTTTTTAGGTTTTTTTGTATTTATGAAATAAAGAAATTAAAATTGAAGAGAAACCCTAATTCTAAGTTGTTTTTAATTATTAAAGAAAAATATTAAAGTTTAACCTAATTTACTAAATATTTAATATACATATTTATTTACAAAATAAATTAGTAACTAATAATAATGATAATAAGAAAAAAATTATTTATTAAAAAAAGTGATAAAAAGTTAAAAAACCCTAATTTCTACATATTTTAATTTGTTAAGAAAAATATTAAAGTTTTGAAACCTAAATTAATCTAATTAATTGTTTAAAGTTTATTTGCAAAAATAATAGTGAAATTAATATTAATAAAACAAGCTTTTTTTTTTATTTTTCGGTATTTTATATTTATTATGAAAATTATTTTATGGAATTAAAAGAAAACAATTAAAAAAACATTAAAAGAATAAAAAGGAAAAAACAAATAAAAATTAAAAATTGAGCAAACCATGGGGGTGTCTGGCCCCAACAGGAGGTAAATTGGAAGCAATTTGGCCCAAGAATGCAAGCCCTTTTTGACTTTCAAGGATCACGTGTGGAGCAGTTGACTAGCATGCACGGTAGACATCCTATTGTGGCCTTCAGATTGACCATCAGATCCACTTGGCAGGCACAGGCGTTAGGATGTATGGTGCCCCCTTGAATGAGTGCTGCATAGAAGCGCGTTATGATAAAAAACATGGAATATGTGGGGGGACCTGGGAATCAAACCCAGGTCCCAATACTTGCCAGACAGCTCACCCACCAACTGAGCCATTGAGTTTCTTTGTTAACCTAATACATGGAAAATATAATATGCAAAAAATGTTAGTTAGTGGTGTTAATAAAAATTCGCGCGCCAGTATTCAAATCCCCCAGTCATGTCTTGACACGCCATCTTCGTCTTCATCTTTCTGCCTGTAATAAAAACGAATAGCGGGGGTTTTAAACCCCCACTAACTGCAATGCATAAAAATAGCGATTAGAGCATGGGCAATTATAAAAAGGGCGCGAGGTATGGATTGATTTCGTCTGGATGTCCTGATTTCAATGGAATAGGTTTGGTTGTCCAATTTTTCCATATGTGTAAACCCCTAATTCCAAGCTTCTGAAACCCTAGCAAGCGTTAATGGCAAATCTCTATACAGGCATTGTTAGTTCAATCAAAGGGTACCATTAGCTTCAGAACATCCATATTAGTATAAATCAATAGTTAAAAATCACGAATAATGCATGGAAATTGAAACACGATTATGGAAAAGTTCAAGAAAAGTGTGATGTCGTTCTACCAATTCTTGAGGTCTGGAGATCTGGTTTTGATTGCAAATGCTTCCTGGAGGTCTTAGCAATGTTTTGAAATCCTTTTGGAGCTTTGAAACGCTTTGTAACTAGGTTTTCAGTTTTCAAAAGTTTGATGAAAAATTGCAATTTGGTGTGCAGCCTCTGAGCAATATTTCGTGTGTGTTAGGATTAGGTCATGTTGTGTATAAGTATCTGAATGCAATTAGGTCAAAACCAAGCCCAAAGATCCATTGATTTAATGATTCAATATTTGATTTTGTTCACATCTTTTTTCAATCTTTTTCCATGCCAATCATGCCAAATATGGAAGATATTGTCCCTTTTGATTGATGCACGAGATCTCTTACATGTGAGGAGGATATTTGCTACATAAAAAGATTTAAAAAACATGATTTAGTATTTTTCTTATATTTAAATTTAATTAAATGAATTAATGATAATAAAAATTCAAATAATTAATCAAAAATAAGAAAATAACTCCCTTTAAAGTCAATGGGTCGTGCATAGCCTCTGGGTAATGATTCATGGAAGAATTTGTGGCCCATTAGCATTTTTGAAGCCTTTTGTGCAAAGTTGACTTTTCAAAATTCCCAAAAATTTCTCAACTTCTACAAGGCATATCTTGCTCAATTTTGAAGCTATGATCATGTTCTTGGACATTTTGGAAAGGTCTTGAAGTCCTATAACCAATGTATTTGGTCCCATGTCATTTTGATTTACCAATCTCAAGTTATGGTCTTTGACTTAAAGTGCCTTTTTGTTGACTTTTGAAAATGACCTATAATGTTGAAATTGATAACATTTTGTGAGAGCATTTCTTGGACTTGAAGTGTGAAGATGAGTTGTAGTAAATGTCATTCTCTTAAAAATGAGATTTGGATGGGATTTTTATGATAAACCATGAAGAAGTTATGCCCTGGTCAATTTGCAGTTGACTTTTTCAACTGTCCAAAAATAGAAACTTTTGCATGTTGAGACTTTTTGAGCCATGCTTTGAGAATCATGATCAAGAATTGATCAAATTATGTTTTTGGCTTCAAAATAAGATGTTGGCCAAAAATTTTGACTTTTGACTATCAAATGACCATTTTGCCCCTGCAGTTGACTGTGAAGCATTTAGGGTTTTTGACTGTGCAATTTGATGCTGTGAGTCTTGAAACTTGGCATATGAATGCTTGACAATGTATATAGGTATGTGGGACTTGTTTGGACCCTTGAAAACCTCAACTTCTTTGCTAGAACCAAAACCCTAATTTTGGCTGTGTTAGGAAGCCATTGGACTGTGCAACCCTTGAGAGATTTTGAAGCTTGATCTTGACAAATCTTGAAGAATATGGGAGGGTAAATTTTGGGGTACAACAACTGTCTAAAGGATAGGAGGAAAAGAACGACCCTTTTCGAGTATAAAAGTAGATAGCTGTTAGAAGTTTGCTCAAAAACATCTTTGCACTTACACAAAAAACTACTTTTCAAAAACATTTTCAAGACACTTTGTATACTTTCTCCATATTCCCGAGAAACATTACAAAGTCTTCCATACCAAGGCATTTTCAAAACAAACTTTCAAATACACAAATCACAAAGGTATTTCAAAATGAGCAAACCTCTAAGAGCCCGTAGAAAACTACGGATGGAAAGGGTGCTAACACCTTCCCTTTCCATAATCTACCCCCTTACTCAGAAAATCTCTAAAAGGTCTTTTCATGTTCTTTTCACCCTTTCCTTAAGTTGGATAAAAGAAAAGACGGTGGAGACTCTTGCTTACCGCAACATTTGCAAACACAAACACAAAACCAGTATATAACAGTCGGTTCTACCACCGTATCACAGAACTGGCGACTCTGCTAGGGAAATTATAAAAAGTGGGGTTACCTTAGAGTCTAGTTCATTATTTAACTTCTTTTGTATGCTTTGTTAGCTTTATGTTTGAGGGTTTTGTTTGGGTTGTTACTTAAAAGATCCTACACCCGAATCTGGGGGCATCTTTTTAGGTAAACAACAATAGATCGTGGAGGCTGTACGGCGTAGACCGTTATGGTTGAAATGATAGTTGTGTTGGTGTGACACTTTGGTTGGTACTGGTATCCCTTGTGTTGCATCGAGGAGAATACGGGGCCATCGCGTGGTGTCCTGAAGCACTAACGGACCATAGAACCTTAGTTGAACAAACTTGGCCATTAGAAAGTAGTGAGATAGCCAGCCTCGGTGTAAAGCTGGGGATTAGTTGATACTCAATGCTACATTCATTGAGATTGGACTTTAGAGATGTTTCGACCCCAAGAAAAGATTGCTAAGCTGAAATAATGCTCGATAAAGAAAGATTAGTGATATTGAGACTCCTTAGAACCTGGTTACTATTGATAGGACAAGTTGAGCCGACTAAACTTCAAGAGGGTACTTACCTACAAACCCCATGCAAGCCTAAACCTAAGGCTACTTGTGTGACTTGTTTGCTTTCAACTTGAACTACTTGCAGGGTTTTATTATCTTACAACATGATTTCCTTGCAAGATTTGTTTACAGTCATGATCCAATAAATTGGTTTTCCTGCAAGACATACTTGTCTTCATCACCCTACGTTTTGCTTGATGCATAGAATACACATCATAACATCATACCATAGCATTTCCTTAACCATTTCAAGGATCTCAAGGGCCTGTGGTACAGGTTATGATGAACCAGACAACCAGCAAGGGGCAAGGGAATTTATTTTCCCCTAGCCAATGCCGTCAAAAGACCAAAACACAACAACTTGAATCAGGGGCTATGACCCACTCGATATGGTGAGCTCATTTCTCAAGGAAGGATATTCAAATACGAAAGTTCCTTAATCCAAGCTGCAGTCAAAATTCAAATATCTTCTTGTATTTACCCCACGAGATCCTTGAAAACATTGCATGCACGCCATTTCATAACATGTCTTCCAGTACAGGTTTCCCATTTTCTCGTTGTTTATTTCAGCAAGGAAAATGGCTCTCGAACAAAACAACAGAGGTTTCCAAGCTCAAGATGCTCAATTCAAAGAAATGTTATTGAACCTAGCCAAGGGGAAAGAAGAATTGAAAACACTCCTCAACGAGAAATTGACCAAGAAACATCTTAACAACAATAAGGATGACCAGTTAGAACAACTGCAAGCTAAAATGGAAGGGATGAGAATCCAGATGATCAGTCAAATGGCTCTTATCCAAAACTTAGCTCAGGGACAAGAAGAGCTAAGAGGAATTGTCAATAAGTTTCATCAAGACGGATGCAACCGTATGAAACAAACAGTCGAGGTTGGGGATCAAGTCATTAATCAGCCCCTGATGAGACAAGAAGTGGGTTTGGTAGAGAGTGGACCTTTCCAAATTGCTGCTACGACAAGGGTCCAACAACGACCTCGCCCACCACAACGGGGTAATCAGCAAAGGAAAGACAAGCCCAAGAGGAAATTCACCAAAGTCAACATGTCCTTGACTCAAGCATTGCATCAGGTATTGGAGGCGAAGTTGGTTACGTTAAAGGATTCTCCTCAGAATCCCAACACTTCCTCCCCAAGGTAAAATCCAAACGCAAGGTGTGGTACCACTCCAACAGTCCTGGACATGACACTAATAGCTGTTGGGCATTGAAGAACAAAATTCAAGACCTGATTGAGGAAGTAGCGTTGGAGTTCACACAAGATGGCCAGACTGAATTCTTCTATTGTCCCTCAAAGACACACCATCTGAAGTGACAAGTTCAGACAAAGGAGCTTTTTGTTCATTTGAATTTTTAAAATTGTAATTTTCTTTTTGCTCGAACACTTATTTATGTCAAACTTTGTTATTTCATCAATGCATCGCATATATTTTTCTTTAATCAATTCATTCGTATTCACTATTTAAAAACTGCATTCTTACTTCCTTTTTGTGATATTCGACATTTGATTAAAAGCTATAAGCCTTTAGAGGGAGGATGAAAAAAATGATACCACAATCTCTATAGTATGCTTTTGAACAGACCCCGCTAACGATGTACATGCGTTGTTTCAAATCCTAAACAATGGAGTTATAAGGAAGATAATCCCTAGTCAACCCCTTTGAGCCTAAGAAGTAGGAGATTTTCTTTTCATACAAATTAAAACCCTTAATCATAACCCGGGGCAGGGTAGCTTTCTCAGTTAATTCAGAAGTGCACTCAGTCGCAAGCTTTATTTCCATACACAACAAATAGTGTAGAAGATGCTCTCCAAAAGATAATGATGGTTCCACATAATCATTAAGACAGACAGTCATCATCTCTCAAAAGAAAAGCCCGCTAAGTCAAAACCTATGAAGGAGACTTAAGAAAAACTAGGGCATCTCGCTGACTGTAATCACAAAAGAAATAGTTCAGGAAAAAGCAGGGATAATTAAAAAAAAGAGGTCGCTACAAATCCTCAACAAAAAAAAGGTTATAAAAATGACGGCCTTCTCAAAATAAACATTTAATTTCTGAACCATAACCAAGTATCAGAGAAATGATTCCATAACTCAAATGGGATTCAAAACGCACAATTAACTGAGTTTAGGGCTGAAGAACATCACAAAGAACGGGTGGGTACAAATAAATTTGGAGCCTTTATCCTTTGTTCTTAAACCGTGAACCAGGCCACGCTACAACCCTTAAAAGTCCTAGCTGAAGCATGGGTTAGTTCAAAAGCATACTATTACAAAAGGTATCCTGACTCTTGTAGGACTTGCTACAAATCCTGAGTTGATATCACACTCTTACAAAATTTGTTTGTTTTACTAAAAATAAATTTTCAAACTTCAAGACAGACATAAGCTTTGCGTTCTTTAAATGACATTGTTTGCATATGGCTAATTGTTGAAATAGCAGAGGAATTCACACAACGAATATTCGGTGAACAAAGATCCTCTCAGTGGACAGAATCACCTCATACGGAAAAAACATTCCCAATAATAGGCCTTTCATAATCAAGGGGCACGACATGGTATCTAGTTAATCTGGGGCAGTCAAGCCAATATGCAAAGAATCTCCAAAAGTGTTGAATAGTCGGGGGCAGGTCTCCATCTAAATCACTCGGGGCCTATTACATTATCGGGGATTCCAGCAAAAATCACTATGAAATTTGAACCTTTGGTACAACCAAATTGCTTGTTTGTGCCAGTAGTATCAAATGGTGTCAGTATCAGATCTTCGAATCCTTCCATGACAATTCTTAGAAAAGATACCTAGAAAATTCAAGACTATCAGAAACTTGATCAAACATCAGGTGCACCAAATTCATCCTGAAGCAGCCCCACACAGGCTCCCACATATGAACAGCCGCCACACGATCACATAAACATCTTATGGCAGTGTGACAACACTTCCAACTATAGAAAATGACAATCCTCTGCACCCGATGAACACGGACATAGTCAGAAAATACAACACATGAAAAAGACCCGCTAGGTTGACAGGCCTAGGCAAAAATAAGGGCATCCCGGTGAACCCAAAATGGTTCCGGAAAAAATTAGGGATATATAAATAAAACTGTACACCCGGCAAGTCGAAAATCTGAAAAGGCGGCTTGGGCAAAAAAGGGTATCCCGTTGGACTGAAAATATGAAAGGACAGTCCAGGAAAAAGTTAGGGATTTAAAGCGTACAACTATGTCTCGCCATCTCGTCACTTGTCTATCAGTTGAAGACTTATCGCCCCGATCAACATCTACTCAAAACCCCAGGAGTTAGGATGATACTCAAACCATCCACAAAACCTCCTCATATACTTTCTCCAGCAGGTACAAAGGCAGGGGCATCCTACTAAAATGTCACTTCCACATCCTCAGCTTACAGCCTTGTGATGCCAGGTGTTCTTGTATCCTCGACAGAGCAAGAATCTCCAATCACTGCTCTGGCATCTATAAGAATTTTATATCCTGGTTCACAAACTTTTCATATTCCCCAATGGATTTCCTCTCAAAACAACAAAACAGGAATTCCCAGCGGAAACATTCTAAACATTCAGATTCTCTTCCAGATACAGTTCAAATACACTCTAGATACGGATGTCATTCTAATACTCATTCAGATACAGCTTTCAGATACAGTTCAAATATGCTCCAAATACAGATGCCATTCTGATACTCATTCAGATACAACTTTCAGATACAGTTCAGATATGCTCCAGATACAGATGTCATTCTGATACTCATTCAATATAACTTTCAGATACAGTTCAGATATGCTCCAGATACGGATGCCATTCTGATACTCATTCAATACAACTTTCAGATACAATTCAGATATGCTCCAGATACGGATGCCATTCTGATACTCATTCATATTCAGCTTTCAGATACAGTTCAGATACGCTCAAGATAAGGATGTCATTCTAATACTCATTCAGATTTAGCTTTCAGATACAGTTCAAATACGGATGTCATTCTGATACTCATTTAGATTCATCTTTCAGATACAGTTCAGATACACTCCAGATACATATGTCATTCTGATACTCATTCAGATACAGCTTTCCGATACAGTTCAAATACGCTCTAGATACGGATGCCATTCTGATACTCATTTAATACAGATTTCAGATACAGTTCAGATACGCTCCAGATACTGATGCCATTCTGATACTCATTCAATACAGCTTTTAGATACAATTCAGATACGCTCCAGATACGGATGTCATTCTGATACTCATTAAGATAGAGCTTTTAGATATAGTTCAGATACACTCCAAATACAGATGTCATTCTGATGCTTATTCAAATACAGCTTTCAGATACAGTTCAGATACGCTCCATATACGGATGCCATTCTGATACTCATTCAATACAGCTTTCAGATACAGTTCAGATACGCTCCAGATACGGGTGCCATTCTGATACTCATTCAATACAACTTTCAGATACAATTTAGATACGCTTCAGATACGCTTCAGATACGGATGCCATTCTGATATTCATTCAATACAACTTTCAAATATGCTCCAGATACGGATGGAATTCTGATACTCATTCATATACAACTTTCAGATACAGTTCTGACACGCTCTAACCACGAATGCTATGATACGGTGGGAGAACTGACTTGGTTATTTTGCATTTGATCACAATTGTGCGGATAGCAAGAGTCGCCACCAACTTTTCTTTTATCCAAAAGGAAAGGCTAAAAAGAACAGGAAAGACTTTTGAGATTGTTTCTTGAGTTCGGGGGGTTGATCATGAAAAGGGAAGGTATTAGCACCCTTTTCATTCGTAGTTATCTACGGGCTCTTAGTTGCTTGCTAGATCCCTTGCTTTTGTTTGAAAATATTCGTTTTCTGGTTTTTGAAAGTATTTTAAAAAGGCGCCATCGTTTAGGTAAACTTTGTAATAGTTCTCGTTCATAAGAACGTATACAAAGTATTAATCTTTTGAAAATGTTTCAAGTTTGAAGTATGTTTTGAAAGTGTTGGTGTTTGTTTTGATAATAGCAAGGATGTTTTGATTTGAAAATGAGCAAGCAACTAGGAACATTTTACCTACTCAAAAGTCTTTCTTGTTTATTTCCTCTTTCATTTGACATTGTTATTTTACCATGGATTGGTAAGTAAGCTTATCTTTGGATGTAAAAGGGACGGGCAAGGGTCGTCGTATAGTCATGAATAGCAATGTTGTAAGATATCTTAACATTTTTTTAAGGGACTAAGATAATTCGTAAGGCAACATTTATAGCGTCATCGAGGGACTATGATCTTGTATTTTTGTTTGTTTTTGCTAAGATGTCTTACATGCATATTATGACCATTTATTTCTCAAGGTAACAAGTGAAGTTAACCCTAGAGGTGCAAAGTGTGCAAGTGTATCTTTTTTATGCTTGATTTGTCTTGTGTTAGGGTTTTCTAAGCATTGATTTTATCTTTCCATACAAACCATAATTACTAGTATTTATATAAAGCGATAAATTGCGGAAAGTAAATATTCTACGCTATTACATTATTTGGGGGATGGGGTATACATTTTTATAAATGGGGATTGCAAGAATTTTAAATCTAATTAACTATTACAACTATATTGAACAATGTACAAGAATTGAAATAATAATGTACAAGCATGAATAAATGGGAAAGAGTATGAATTTGTTTGGATTTTTGTTAAGAAAGGTTTTGTTTGTTTTAACCTAAATAAACTAGAAGAAAAAATTTAACCTAAAGAAAAAAAGAAAATTTAATTAAGTTAATTAGAAAAGAAAAGTTTTTTTAGGTTTTTTATGAAAGAGGTTTTGAATATTAAACAAGTATTAATTAAATAAAAGGAACTAGGTCTCCTAAATTAATCTTAATTAAAAAAACTAATTAAACCTAAGTCTATTATTACTTAAATAAAAATAAATTAATTTGTTAAAGAAACATGTTTTTTTGTCTTTGTATTTTTAGTCTTAAATAAAATATAAACATATTATTACCTAAATAATAAATAAAATATTTTTTGGGATTTTTTATTAATAAAAATAAATATTATGATAATATTAATAATAATAAAAATAAAAAGATAAATAAAAATAAAAAGATAAATAAAAATAAAAATATAAAAAGAAAGGTCAGGGGGTTAAAGTTGAATTTGGGAGGTTTGTTGAAAAAAACAGTTTTGAAGTTCGCCCATTATTGTTTTTGTAAACAGAAAATAAATAAAAATAATAATAATAAAAAAAGAGATGGGCTGTGTGTTATAAGTGAAGAGGGGGTATGTTTCAGTAAAAAAAGAAGCCCAAAGGGAGAGGCCTAGTGGTGCAAAGGAAAAGAAGAGGAAATGTGAAAAAAGAAACAAAAGGCAGCGCGTTGAGGTTCGAACCCACGCCCTCTCAGTTACCAGCATGCTGCCTTACCACTGGGGTGGCTATACATCCGTTTACTTATATCAAACCATAAATATATATCAGAAACTGCTTCCTAAAGACAACTTCATCTTCAACCTCACGCCTAGCCAGACCACCTGCATCTTGTTCATTTCTCATCCATTTGCAAAAGTGTAAACATGAATCTTGTTGCAAATTTCCTCACGATTTCAGAAATGTAAAGCATTAAAACGATAGATCAAAGACAAAGATGAATTTTATTGGCCCTAATCTGAAACCTAAAATTTCAGAAACTTCAACTCCAAAAATCTCTAAGCTCAAGACATATAAATGCAAACTATGGATATGTACAGCTTCGTGGCAATGAGGTCTACATTTTATCTTTGAAAATGAAATCCTAACAATGTCTATATGAGGAGTTCAAAAATCAGAAAACTTACCTTGCAAATGGAGATCGTGTTTTGAGTTTGAGCAGCTTTTGATGAGTTTTAGTGATTGGGTTAGCTTCCTCAAGTTCCCAGGAAACTAATGTGATGCTTGGCTTGAGCTGAAAGTGGCTGAGGAATTCTGGAGAAGTCAAGTTGCAGACCTCTGTTTTTTAAAATGGAACTTGATGATGGAGGTGTTACACTTGGGAAAAAGGACTTTGGATGGTTTATATTTGATGTTTAGAAGATTTAGGAACCAAAAGGCTTGGAAACGCACGAGGGAAATGCAAGTTTCAAGTTTTTGGTCAGATTGTGCAACAATGGAGTTTTTGTGTATGATTCTGAGCTTTAAGGGTTTTCAGGGCTTGATCATCCATGTGTTAGCTTGCAAATGACTTTTATATTTATAGGCAAGAGGTCTTGTATGTTACAACAAGCCAGAATTTGAAATCTCAAGTTGTAGCATCTTTCTTGTTTTTGAAGCAATGTTGAAACATCTTGTTCCAAGGCATGGTACAAGGCTGCATAGAGTGGTTGGTACTTTAGACATGCTTACTTTTGGTTTATAGGGTTTGTGTGTGCAGAAAGAACAAGTTCAATGCTCAAGGAGAGTGGACTTTGTGATTAAAGCCACTTTTCAAGAATATCAATGGTGCCTTTCTTCCAAAAATGGAAATGCAACTTGGATAATGGTTCAAATACTTGGACAATGGCTCAATATGTTGTGTAAACATTTAATTAAGGAGTTAATTGGAAGTTATAAGCCTGCAAACTGATATTATGCAGCATGGTTATGTGATTTGGTCCATTGTGCATCACAAATTCTGCCTTGTAAAATAACTTGAAACCCTAACTTCATCTCTTCGATTCTCCTTGCTCAAGAATGATCTAAAGGTATTCTTGGACATTTTGGAAATATTGTAATGTGCTCTACAACCCCTCTTTGAATAACTTTTTCAAAACCCAATTGGAACTAGGTGAAACTTGGCCAAGAAGTTAGGTCAAAATCCTGACCAAAATGCTCAAAATTTCACTAAGTGTTTTAGTTTCATGAACATGATTTCATGGAATCATAACTTGAAATCCATACATTTATAGGAGGAGTTGTGTTCAACAATGTTTTAGATATCATTGAGATCTACAAATTTCATGTTGAAAGTTTCCTTTGAATCATCTTGCATCATGATGAAAGGTTGGCTCAAAGTTGTGAAAAAATATGAAGTTTTCAATACTTAGAAAAATTTCTAAGTTTGGAAACTTTGACTTTTCAAAATGAAATCTTGACTTTTTTATTTCATGATGAACAAGTTTCATATTTTGACATGTTTTGATGAATTGTGATCTTTGACACTTGATTTTGACCAAAAAAGTCAAATTTGACTTTTCAGTGTGCAGTTGACTTTTGATCAGTTGACTGAAAATCAACTATCAATTAATTGAACTTGAGAAATGTTTTGAGTCATGCCATTAGGTCAAAATGATTCAATTGAATCCTTGATATCATGTTTCCAACCAATCAACCATTTGCTAGGTCAAAAATCAGAAATTGCCTTTTCTCAGTCAAAACCCTAATTTTGACAATTTTGCCCTTTTGATGATCTGATCAGATTTCTTGAGGAATTATGGTCCAAACTTGATCAAATGACATATATGAGTTCCTAATGTTGACATGTATCAAACATTATGAAGTTTGACTGTAAATTGACCATAGTTGACTTTTTTCCCAATACAGTTGATTTTTAGGTCAACTGATCAATTGACTGAGCAAAAATGTGATCCAAGACTTGAAACTTGACATGAGCAATCTTGAGAGTCCAAAATGATCCATGAAAGTCATATGAGACATTAAAAGTTCATTTTTCCTTGTGCAATCTGAAACCCTAATTTTCAGTCATTAGTGCTTAAGGAGGTGTCTTGAACTGATCAACCCTTGTGCAGTGTTGAACCAAAGGAGATCTTGTGAGAAAATACTTGATAAATGAAAGGGATAATTTTGGGGTACAACAGTTTCCCCTGTTCAATCTTCTTAAACCTGAAGAGTTAGATTGGCGGATCCGCCATTCGTGACTTGAAGGTGGAAGATGATTGAACACTAGAGTGCCCAGAGATTTGCACTCGAAGATGAATTGTGAATGGGGTTATAGATGCCATTTGGAGAAATGATGGAGATTTGTCAGAGATGGGCTTGTAGATGCCATCCAAAGGTGACTGTTGACAGAAAATGGACTAAGTCTGAACTTGATTTCAACTAGAAAAGAATCAGAATAACTCTTTGGAGCAGTTTATCTGAAACTAGCAGAAGTCTTATATGTTGTTTGATCGGGAAGAATCAGAATAAATCTTGGAGCAATTTATCTGAACCAGAAATGTTCATTTGGAAAGTATCAGGATAAACCGTTAAGAGGTTTAAACTTAACCAAAAGAGGTCTTGAATATTCTTTAACTAGAGAGAATCAGACTAGATCTTTGAGCGATTTATCTGAACCAGAGAAAGTGCCTACTAGGAAAGAATCAGAATAAATCATTGAGAGATTTATCTGACCCAGCAGGGATTTGGACAAGAATCAGAATAAATTATTGAGAGATTTATCTGAACCAGAGAAGACGTCTGCGGGAAAGAATAAGAATAAACCGTTGAGAGATCTAAACGGAACTGGCAGGGATCTAGAGAAGAATCTGAACAAATTGTTGAGAGGTTTATCTGAACTAGAGAAAATTCAGCGGGAAAGAATCAGAATAAACCATTGAGAGATTTAAACTGAACCGGCAGGGATCTGGAGAAGAATCAGAACAAATTGTTGAGAGATTTATATGAACCAGAGAAAATGTCTGCGGGAAAGAATTAGAATAAACCGTTGAGAGACTTAAACTGAACCGGAAGGGATCTGGAGAAGAATCAAAACAAATTATGTAGAGATTTATTTGAACCATAGAAGACATCTGCGAGAAAGAATCAGAATAAACCGTTGAGAGATCTAAACTGAACCGACAGGGATCTGGAGAAGAATCAGAACAAATCATTGAGAGATTTATCTGAACCAGAGAAAACATCAGCGGGAAAGAATCAGAATAAACCGTTGAGAGATCTAAACTGAACCGGCAGAGATCTTAATAAGAATCAGAACAAATTGTTGAGAGATTTATCTGAACCAGAGAAGACGTCTGCGGGAAAGAATTAGAATAAAGCGTTGAGAGATCTAAACTGAACCAGCAGGGATCTAGAGAAGAATCAGAATAAATTATTGAGAGATTTATCTGAACCAGAGAAAACGTCTTCGGGAAAGAATCGGAATAAACCGTTGAGAGATCTAAACTGAACCGGCAGGGATCTGGAGAAGAATCATAACAAATTGTTGAGAGATTTATCTGAACCAGAGAAAACGTCTGCGGGAAAGAATCAGAATAAACCATTGAGAGATTTAAACTGAATCGACAGGGATCTAGAGAAGAATCAGAACAAATTATTTAGAGATTTATCTAAACCAGAGAAGACGTCTGCGGGAAAGAATCAGAATAAACCATTGAGAGATTTAAACTGAACCAACAGGGGTCTGGAGAAGAATCAGAACAAATTTTTGAGAGGTTTATCTGAACCAGAGAAAACGCCAGTAGGAAAGAATCAGAATAAACCGTTGAGAGATTTAAAGTGAACCGGCAGGGATCTGGAGAAGAATCAGAACAAATTATTGAGAGATTTATTTGAACCAGAGAAGACGTCTGCAGGAAAGAATCAGAATAAACCGTTGAGAGATTTAAACTGAACCATCAGAGGTCTGGAGAAGAATCAGAATAAATCTTACTGTTGATTTAACTTAAACATTAAAGGTCTTGAATTATCTTCAACTGGAATAGAAATCAGAGAGATCTTAGTGTCGATCTGACTAAACTAAAGAAAAATCTTGAATTAAATTTGACTAGAATAAAAATCAGAGAGATCTTAGTGTCGATATGACTGAACTATAGAAAAATCTTGAATTAACTTTGACTGGAATGGAAATCAGAAGAATCTTAGAATTGATTCAACTAAACCAGACAAAAGAGAAAATGTCCACCAGAAAGAATCAGGATAAACCGGTGAGAGATTTAAACTGAACCAGTAGAGGTCTTGGATGAGCAACAGAATAATATTCATAAATGAATTGTATCTGACTCGTATCTGAGAGATGTAATGAATGAGAGTCAGAATGACATCCGTATCTGGATCGTATCTAGACTGTATTGGAAAGGTATGCTGAAAGAAGTATCAGAATGATATTCGTATCTGGACCGTATCTGGACCATATTTCAATGAGTGACAGAATGACATCTGAATCTGGATCATATCTGGACTGCATTTTGAATGAGTGACAGAATGAAATCCGAATCTGGATCATATCTGGACTGTATTTTGAATGAGTGACAGAATGACATCCGAATCTGGATCGTATCTGAACTGTATTTAAAAGAGAATATGGAGTAAGTATCAGAATGTTAGCCATATCTGGATTGCATCTGAACTGTTTCTAGAAGGAATCTAGAATAAGTGTCAGAATGTTATCTGTATCTGGATTGCATCTGAACTGTTTCTAGAAGGAATCTGGAATAAGTGTTAGAATGCCAGCCGTATCTGGATTGCATCTGAACTGTTTCTAGAAGAGTGTATGAGAAGGAGCCCGTGTAGGATTGCTTCAGCTGGTCGTGTGGATAATTGCCCTGGCTTTTTACAGGTATTAATTTCTGACCTTTTGAAGATTATTGACAATAGCCATCTATTGATTAACCTTATCCTGAAAAAGGTAAAACGTTAGTTGTATGCAATGTCATGATGTATGAAATGCATGGTGCAATGATGTTCTCAAAATAAATGAGATTGTGTCGTATGCACTTGTCATGTACGTAATATGATGCATTAAGGGTGAAATGTTATTTGAATGTATCTTTGTCTGGGAAAATAAACCCTTGACGAATGTTGGGGAGTTATTAAATCCCCGAATGCTGTTGAAGAGTAGGTGAGTCTTCAAACTTTGCTTAGAATATTTCCACCAAGGATTCCTGTTTTTTTGTTTAAGGAGAGCTCTGCTGAGGAATGTTGAAAACTCTGTGAACAGTGTTAATTATTGCTTGGGGAAAAAGAGTTCAGGAGTCTCAGTTATTCATTGCTCTACTGGGGAGTCTAAGTTGAACTGATATCTGGTCGGGTCCAGGCTTCACAGTAACTTGCTGGGATTGTAGAGTAGTCTATTGGGGAAGAGGAGTTGTGGTCTTTTGATTTGTAGTAGTCGGAGAGGAAAACTCAAACTGGGGAATCTGTAGTTTGTTGGGGAAATAAACTTTGTTGTCGGTCTGTTGGAGAGGTGTCTTCTTCACTGAGGAAAATCCACGAGGGTTCTTGAGGTCGACTCAGTTGGTGAGAAGTTTTCAGAGATTGAAACTCTGGTTGGGAGTCATCCTATGAGAAGGATCTTGAGGAGATTTGTCACTGCCCCTAGTAGTAAGTGTTGTAGTAATGCCAGGAAATGTTTGCTTGGTCGCACATGACCCGTTATGTGGGAGCTTGTTTGCCCCTAGAGTTAATCTGGTGCACCTTGACGCTTTGAGATTTTGATCACATTTCCGGTGGCCCGAAACTTCCTAGAGATATTTTCTAAGACTGTCATGGGAGGATCCAAAGACATGATACTGACACCATCTGATACTGACATCATTTGATACTATTGGTACAGACAAGCAATTTTTATGGTATCGGAAGTCTTCATAGTGGATATTGTTCAAACCCATGATCAACATAACATTGCCCCTTGAGTGACTCAGATGGAGCTTTGCCCTTAATTATTCAACAATTCTTTGAGAGATTCTTTGAATCTTGACTTGACTGCCCCAGATGTGTTGGACAAAAGTCATGATGTGCCCCTTGATTATAAGAGATTTGTCATTGGAAATGTCTTTCCATTCGAAGCGATTTTGTTTACTGAGAGAGCTTTCATTCATTGGATATTCATTGTGTGAATTTCTTCGCTGTCAAATAAATAGCCATATGCAAACAGCGATATTCAAGTAATGCAAAGTTTATGTTTGTCTTGAAATTTTGAAAATTCATTTTAGCAAGTAAACAAATTTTGTGAGAAAAATTCAACTCGGGATTTAGAGTAAAGCCTTACTGGAGTCAGGATACCTTTTGTAACAGTATGATTTTGAACTAACCCATGCTTCAATTAGGACTTTTGAAGGGTTGTAGCGTGGCTTGGTTCACGGTTTAAAAAAACAAAGGATATGGCTCAAAGTGTATTTGTACCCACCCGCTCTTCGTGATGTACTTCAGTCCTAAACTCAATTAATTGTGCATTTGAACTCCAATGACATCTGGAATGACGTCTTGGGGATAGTTCAGACAAGTTAAGTTTGTCGGAAGGCAGTCATTTTTGTAACATTTTTCATGTTGTCGAGGATTTGTAGTGACCTCTTTCTTTTGATTCGTTATCCCTAATTTTTGTCTGAATGTTCTTGTTTTGAGATTACAATCAGCGGGACGCCCCAGTTTTTCTTAAGTCTCCTTCATAGGTTTTGACTTAGTGGGCTTTTTCCTTGGGAGATAATGAATGCCTATTCGGTAGGGAACCATTACTGTCTTTTGATTCCGGAGGAATGTTTTTTATGTCATTCGTTGTATTACGAGATGAGATTTCGTGATTTGAACGCGCATTTGAATTAACTGAGAGACTATCCTGCCCCAGGTTTTGATTAAAGGTTTCAATTTACGTAAAAAGAAAACTTCTAATTCTTTGGCTCGAAGGGGTTGACTAGGGATTATCTTCCTTATAACTCCAGTGTTTAGGGTTTGAAAGAATGCCTGTACATCATCAGCAAGGTCTCTTCAAAAGCATATTGTATGAGATTATGGCATTGTTTTCGTCATCCTCCCTCTAAAGGCTTGCAAATTTTTTAAACAAGAGTTGAATATCATAAAGAGAGTAAAAAGTGTAGTTTAAATATAATGAAAACGAATGGATTAATTCAAGACAAACATATGAAATGCATTAATGAAACGAAGTTTGAAATTAATAGATAAGTATTTGAACAACAAAAGAGATTACAACTTGAAAATTCAAATGAACAAAAGCTTTCAATGATTCTTCATAGGAGCAGTGATCACGTTTGGAGTCTCCGGAGGGTCAAACTCGATCTCTTTGGCATCAATCATGTCTTGGATCTTGTTCTTCAGAGCCCAACAGTTGTTCGTGTCGTGTCCTAGACTATCAGAGTGGTATGCACACCTTTCATTGGGATGATAGGTAGGAGCATAAGTGTTGGAGTTTCGGAGAGGAGCCTTTAACTTAATCAGCTCTGCCTTTAACATGTGTTGTAGAGCTTGAGCCAGTGACATGTTGATCTTAGTGAATTGTCTTTTAGGCGCGACCTCCTTACACTGATGCCCCTGTCTTTGTTGAGTAGGTGTGGGATTAGAGATCAAGATTGCTCCTACGTGTTGGTCATGAAGACTCTTTTGACCATACACAACATTGGACTCTTTTTTCCCATTGTATGGCTTTTTCTGAGCATCAGAGGGTGTAGCTCCTTGGATCTTTCCACTTTTGATGCCAACTTCGACTCTTTCTCCAGTCAGTATTAGCTTGGTGGACCCGACCGAGGAGATTCCGATTAGGTGTTTGAAGAAAGGTCCTGTCAAAGTTCCCATGAAGATGTCAATCAACTCCCTATTATTTAAAGAGGGCTGCACCCTACCAGCTAGCTCCCTCCACCTTTGGGTGTATCCTTTGAAGCTCTAGTTGGAACCCATGGTCATGTTCTGCAATTGCACACGAGTTGGTGCAAGATCAGCGTTGTACCGGTACTGCTTGTAGAAAGCAGCAGCTAAATCCTCCCAGGTGCGGATGCGAGAACTCTCCAATTGATAGAACCATTCAAGTTGTGTCCCTACTAGGCTCTCTTGGAAGAAATGGATCCAAAGCTTCGGACCAGTTATGTATGGTTGAATCTTGCGGACATAAGACTTTAAGTGCATCTTAGGGCAAGAGACTCCATCGTACAGGGCAAAAGCAGGGATTTTGAACTTTGGCAGGATGACCACCCCAGAAACCAAACCTATGTCTCCTAAATCCAAGCCAGGTATCTGTTGAATCTCCATAGCATTGAGGTGATCCCCCAACTGTTTGTACTTGTCATCAGCGGGAGGATATTATTCCTCAGAGTAGTCAGCTTCGACTTCATCAATCTCCAGACTGTTTTATTCTTCATGACTATCCCCCATGTTGGATGGAATTGGAAGATCTAGAGCCCCATTGACTGGTCCTTTAAGTCTTCTTCCTAAGTTCAGGACGCCTACTGACTTCTTGGACTCTTTCTTCTTGTCTTTGAGAAGAAGAGTCTTCAGGTCCTCTTTCCCCTTAGCCAAAGCCAGTAACATTTGTTGGAATTGGAAATTTTGTGCGTGGAGATCCTTCATCGTTTGTTCCCTATCCATCTTACTGAAATAAACAATAGGAGGATAAGGATGCTTGTATGGGAGAAACCTGTCATGATATGATGCATGATATGTGGATGCATGTTTTCAAGGATCTCGCGGGGTAAACACAAGAAAATGTTAGAAGTTGAACTTTGACCAATAGCTTTGATTGGAGAACTTTGTATCGGTGGATATCCTTCCACGAGAATTAAGCTCTCCATGTCGAGTGGGTCATAGCCTTTGACTCAAGTTGTTGTACTTGATCTTTGACGGTGTTAGGTTAGAGGAGAATAAATTCTCTTGTCCCTTGATAGACGTCTGGTTCAACATGATCCTGCATCATAGGCCCTTGAGATCCTTGAAACGGTTATTGAAAATGCTATGGTATGATGTTATGTACAAGTATGCAAAGTAAGCAAGTTTATATGGAAATAATCATATACACACAAAGCAAAAAAGTCCTTAGGTTTAGGCTTGCATGGAGCTTGTAGGTAAGTACCCTCTTGAAGTTTAGTTGGCTCAACCTGTCCTAGTGATAGTAACCGGTTTCTAAGGGATCTCAATATCACTGGTTTTTCTTCTCAGATATTGTTTCAGCACAAGCCTCTTTAATGGCGACCGAAATATCCCAAAAATCCAACCCTCAATGAGTGTAGTATCGAGTATCTATCAACTTCAGACTGCACCAAAGCCGGTCATCTCACTACGACCTAATGGCCAAGTTGGTCAAGTAAAGGTTCTAAAGGTCAGTTAGTGCTTCATGACATCACTTAGCGGCCCCGTATTCTCCTTGACTACTCAAGGGCTATCGGTACCCACAAATATGTCACACTAATGTAGCTATTGCTTAGACCATGTTGGTATACCCCGCTTAGTTTCCACAATGTATTGCTACTTACCTATAAGGTATCCTATATACAGGTAGAGGATTCAAGCCCAAACAAAGAACCAAAATGTAAAGCATACAAGTCAAACAAAGAAAGCAAGTAAAGGTGATCTAGCCCTAAGGTAACCCCACTTTTAAGTGTTTCCCCAACAGAGTCGCCAGTTCGTGATACGGTGGGAGAACTGACTTGGTTGTTTTGCGTTTGATCAAAATTATGCGGATAGCAAGAGTCGCCATCGACTTTTCTTTTATCCAAAAGGAAAGGCTGAAAAGAAAAGGAAATACCTTTGAGATTGTTTCTTGAGTTCGGGGGGTTGATTATGAAAATGGAAGGTATTAGCACCCTTTTTCATCCGTAGTTATCTACAGGCTCTTAGTTGCTTGCTAGATCACTTGCTTTTGTTTGAAAATATGCTTTGTATGGTTTTTGAAAGTATTTTGAAAAGGCGCCATCGTTTAGGCAAACTTTGTAATAGTTCTCGTTCGTAAGAACGTATACAAAGTATTGATTTTTTGAAAATGTTACAAGTTTAAAGGATGTTTTGAAAGTGTTGGTGTTTGTTTTGAAAATAACAAGGGTGTTTTGATTTGAAAATGAGCAAGCAAATAGGAACATTCTACCTACTCAAAAGTCTTTCTTGTTTATTTCCTCTTTCCTTTGACATTGTTATTTTACATGGATTGGTAAGTAAGCTTATCTTTGGATGTAAAAGGTGTTAGAACAAAGTTTGAATCTACTACCCTATGTTTAAGTTTTGATGATAACAAAATGAAAGGATATATTAATTACGTGAATCATTTAATAACTATTTGCTACCTAAACTATTACGTTCTGTTTTGTAGAAACTCTGATAGGTATCAGCAAGAGCACACCTAATCAGCATCAGAATACTAGTTTTCAACATCAGCATCAGAAGATGCTATATCAGAATACTAGAATCAGAAGAATAACTCACGCGTATGCTGAAGCTTGATGAACAGAACTGCGCTCAACACTCTGATAAATACAACAACAGTTTATCAGCACTTAAGCAGAATCAGAATGAGGCCAAGCCAAAACATGCTTTAAGTAGCAACGGTACTGTGCATTGAAAGCGTATTATTACCAACGGCATCATTCCAGACAAGATCTTCTCAATAAGGAAAGTTTGTTATTGGCATTGAATCAAGATTATTGCTCCAACGTTCAACAATCTCAGTGCTATATAAACAAGACTATGAAGATTGAATTGGCTAATTCTCTCCAACATATTACACGCCTAAAAGCTAATCATAATCTTCCTTCTCTCAGTTTGCTAAACGCTACATATCTCCTCACTCAATCATTGTTTAGCAATCTAGTTTCATAAGCTTAAGTTGTGTAACATCACAGTTGTGATACAGTTTTGTAGAAAACATTCACACACCTAGATTTATCTTCTCTGTAAGTAAGTGTTTCCTTGACAAACCGGGCTGTGGTTTGCATCAAGAAGGCTTTAGCAGTTGTTAAAGCAGGTTGTAATATTCAGTTGAATATAGTGGATTAAGACCTCGTTGGAGAGAGGCGAAATCACCTTGACGGGTGGACTGGAGTAGTTTGAGATCAAACGAACCAGGATAAAAATATCTTGTTCATTGCATTGATTTTCAGTTTTACAATTCAACCCCCCCTTCTTGTGTTTTTCACTTCTTCAATTGGTATCAGAGCGCCTGGTTCTGAGCTAAAACACTTAACCGTGTCAGTACAAGATCCAGCATCAGAAAAACATAATGGCAGGAAATTACTCTCACACCAGCAATGACAACCATGAGGACAGAGACAGATTCAGCGGGAAACCTCCAGTCTTTGATGGAGAAAACTTTTATTACTGGAAAGACAGAATTGAAAGCTTCTTTCTGGCACATGATGCTGATCTGTGGGATATGGTGACAGATGGATACACGCACCCTGTGAATGCAAGTGGTCAGAAGATTGATAGAAAAACAATGACTGACCAACAAAAGCGTGACTTCAAGAATCACCACAAGGCCAGAACCATCCTTCTCAGTGCCATCTCGTATGCTGAATATGAAAAGATCTCCAACAGAGACACAGCAAAGAACATGTTTGACTCACTCAGAATGACGCATCAGGGCAACGTTCAGGTCAAAGAAACTAAAGCTCTGGCGCTCATTCAGAAGTATGAGGCGTTCAAAATGGAAGAAAGTGAATCCATTGAAACAATGTTCTCAAGATTCCAGATTCTGGTAGCTGGTCTCAAGGTAATGGACAAAGGTTACTCCACTGCTGATCACGTCAAGAAAATCATCAGAAGTTTACCCAAGCAGTGGAGGCCAATGGTTACAACTCTGAAGCTAGCTAAAGATCTCAACAAAATTTCTCTGGAGGAACTTATCAGCTCCCTCAGAAGTCATGAGATAGAGCTAGAAGCTGATGAACCCCAGAAGCAAGGTAAGCCTTTAGCATTAAAATCTAACAAAAAATCTGAGTCTAAAGTTTTGCAGGCAGTTGAAGAAACATCTGATGGATCCTCATCAGAAGAAGACGAACTCTCCCTCCTCTCCAGAAGAGTGAATCAACTGTGGAAGCAGAGGCAAAAGAAGTTCAGGAATCCAAGAAGATCTGATCAGAACGAGTCTTCTTCCAGATACAGAAGGACAGATTCTTCCTCTGGATACAGAAGATCTGAAGGCTCCTCAGGAAGCAGAAAGCCAAACACAAAGGACATCATCTGCTATAAGTGCAATGAGCAGGGACACTACAAGAGTGACTGCCCAAAGCTTCAGAGGGAAAAGCCCAAAAAGAAGTTTGGAAGAGAAAAGAAGAAAAGTCTCATGGCTACATGGGATGACTCTGACTCGTCTGAAGCTGACTCAGAATCAGATGATGAGAGGGCAAACATAGCTCTCATGGCTAACATTTCAGAAGATAGTGAAGCTTCTGAATCACACTCAGAATCAGATACTAAAGAGGTATTTCCTAACTTTGCTGTTAATTTTACCAAGGCTGAACTTGCTGAAAGCCTTAATGAAATCCTGGAAAGGTATCAGCAGATTAGAGTTAAATTCAGAGACCTGAAAAGGAATCTTGAATCTGACTCTAATAAGACTGAGAGTCTTAAATTGGAGAATTCTGAGCTGAGAATTAAAATTTCAAAATTAGAAAATACTTTACAAAACTCTCAGAAGGAACCAATTTCTGAAACTCCCAGCAACGCTGATGAGATCATCAAGGAGTATGATCACAGTTTCCAGAAGTTCCTTGCTAAAAGCATAGATAGAAGCAAAATGGCTTCAATGATCTATGGAGTTAGTAGAAACGGAAGGAAGGGAATAGGATACCAAGGTAAGGTTCCTACACCAAAGAATGTCATGGACTTAACCATTAAACACACTCCTCTGAATTCACATTTCGTGTATGGTCACACACATGATATTAAATACACTAGCAGTAAGTACTCTGTGAAACCAAAATTCAACCAGAGTTTTGGTAAATCTAACAAATTAGGACCCAAGAAAATCTGGGTACCTAAGGATAAAATAATACATGTTGCAGATATCTTTAGCAGCAAGTCAGAAACACCAGTCATGGTACCTGGACTCTGGCTGCTCGCGACACATGACGGGAAGAAGGCATATGTTCCAAAGCCTAGAACTTAAGCCTGGAGGCCACGTTGGCTTTGGAGGCAATCAGAGGGGAAAGATAATTGGCTCTGGAACTGTAGGTAATGGAAATCTTCCCTTTATTAATAATGTTCTGCTAGTAGATGGATTAATGCATAATCTGTTATCCATAAGTCAATTAAGTGATAACGGTTATGATATAATCTTTAATCAAAAATCATGTAAAGCTGTTAGTCAGAAAGATGGGACTATCCTGTTTAATGGAAAAAGGAAAAACAACATTTACAAAATCAAACTTTCTGAACTGAAAAGTCAGAATGTAAAGTGCCTTCTGTCTGTTAACAACGAGCAGTGGATCTGGCACAGAAGATTGGGGCATGTTAGTATGAGAAGAATATCTCAGATTAACAAACTCAATCTGGTCAAAGGACTTCCTAATTTGAAGTTCAATTCAGATGCTCTGTGTGAAGCATGTCAGAAAGGCAAGTTTGCAAAACCTTCTTTTAAATCTAAAAATGTTGTTTCTACCTCTAAGCCATTAGAACTTCTGCACATTGACTTATTTGGACCAGTTAAAACTGCTTCAGTCAGTGGCAAGAAGTATGGGTTAGTAATCGTAGATGACTATAGCAGATGGACATGGGTAAAGTTCTTAAGACACAAGGACGAGTCACACTCTGTGTTTGTTACCTTCTGTAACCAAGTTCAGAATGAAAAGGATCTTAGAATCGTTAAAGTCAGAAGTGATCATGGTGGAGAATTTGAAAACAAAGACTTTTGAGTCATTCTTTAATGACAGAGGCATTCTGCATGATTTCTCTTGTCCTAGAACTCCCCAACAAAATGGAGTTGTAGAACGAAAGAACAGAACATTGCAAGAAATGGCCAGAACCATGATCAATGAGACAAACATTGCTAAGATCTTCTGGGCAGAGGCAATAAACACAATGTGCTACATTCAGAATAGAATCTCAATAAGACCTATTCTGGAAAAGACTCCATATGAATTGTGGAAGAACAGAAAGCCCAACATTTCATATTTTCATCCATTTGGATGTACCTGTTATATGTTAAATACAAAGAATTATTTGAACAAGTTTGACTCTAAAGCACAGAAGTGTATTATGTTAGGATACTCTGAACGCTCAAGAGGGTACAGAGTATACAATACAGGAACACATATTGTGGAAGAATCAATCAGTGTTCGTTTTGATGATAAGCTTGACTCTGAAAAGTCAAAGCAGAATGAAGTTTTTGCAGGTATGGAAATTGAATTTACAGGTTCTGAAGACAAGTCATCAGAAGCTCTCAACACAGACACTCCTTCAACGTCTGAAAGGAGCACTGCTAGAAATCCTACAACAGCTGCTGATCAACCTCAGAAGAGATTACCCAGAAGCAGCTTGGATCACCCAGAAGAGACTATCTTAGGAAGGAAGGAAGATCCAATCAGAACAAGAGCAGGCTTCAGAAACTCTGAAGAAACCCTCATGGGACTTGTGTCTCTGATTGAACCTTCTTCTATTGATGAAGCACTTCTGGATAATGACTGGATTCTGGCAATGCAAGAAGAGCTGAATCAATTCACCAGAAATGACGTATGGGATCTTGTTCCCAGACCAAAAGGATTCAACGTCATTGGAACAAGATGGGTGTTCAGAAACAAGCTAAATGAACAAGGTGAAGTCATCAGAAACAAAGCACGACTGGTTGCACAAGGTTATAGTCAGCAAGAGGGGATAGACTATACAGAAAACTTTGCCCCAGTCGCCAGGTTAGAATCTATCAGACTTTTAATTTCATTTGCTGTTAATAGAGGCATCACTCTGTATCAGATGGATGTCAAAAGTGCATTCTTAAATGGTTATATAGAAGAAGAGGTTTATGTGCACCAACCCCCTGGTTTTGAAAATAAAAAACATCAAGAACATGTTTTCAAACTAAAGAAGTCACTATATGGTCTGAAACAAGCTCCCAGAGCTTGGTATGAAAGGCTAAGTAACTTTCTGTTAGAAAATGAATTCACCAGAGGGAAGGTGGACACTACCTTATTCTGTAAATCAGTTAAGAATGACATCTTAGTCTGTCAAATTTATGTTGATGATATTATTTTTGGTTCTACTAATCCTTCTCTTGGAAGAAAATTTGCTAAGTGTATGCAGGTAGAATTTGAGATGAGCCTCATGGGGGAACTGAAATTCTTTCTAGGAATTCAGATCAATCAAACTCCAGAGGGAACTTACATTCATCAGAGCAAATACATCAGAGATCTTCTGAAGAAATTTGACCTCTCAGAATGTAAGCCATCAAAGATTCCAATGCATCCCACGTGCATTCTGGAAAGAGAAGAGGTAAGCAAAAATGTAGAACAGAAAGTCTACAGAGGTATGATTGGTTCTCTCCTTTATCTGACAGCTTCAAGACCTGATATATTATTCTGCGTATGTATTTGTGCTAGATTCCAATCAGATCCTAGAGAATCTCACTTAACAGCTGTTAAGAGAATTTTCAAGTATCTGAAAGGTACTACTAATCTGGGTTTGTTTTATAGAAAATCTAGTGATTACAGTTTAGTAGGCTACTGCAATGCTGACTTTGCTGGAGACAGAGTGGAGCATAAAAGTACTTCTGGAAGCTGCCAATTTCTGGGAGAAAATCTGATCTCTTGGTCCAGCAAAAGGCAATTAACAATTGTGCTATCAACAGCAGAAGCTGAGTACATAGCAGCAGCAGGATGTAGCACACAAATGCTCTGGATGAAAAGTCAGCTTGAAGACTTCCAGATTTTTGAGAGTAACATTCCTATACTCTGTGATAATACTTCTGCTATCTGCTTAAGTAAAAATCCTATTTTACATTCTAGAGCTAAGCATATAGAAATAAAACATCACTTCATTAGGGACTATATTCATAAAGGAATTTTGAATTTAAAATTTATAGATACAGACCATCAATGGGCTGATATCTTCACTAAACCCCTTTCTGAAGATAGGTTCAATTTCATTCTGAAACATCTCAGCATGAAAATCTGCCCAGAGTGAAAATGTTTTAATTCTATATATTTATCTTCAGAATGTATTTGTTTTTTTTCTGTGAACTTCTGATCAATCTCCTTTCAGAAAGATAGAACATGCAGATTGCATCAGATGCTAGTCTTAAAGATCTGAGAGTCTAAGCTCAAAGATAGACGTGTTGATCACTACATCAAACAAGTGTCATCCAATCATCAACATATCTCTGAAGCAGAACGCGTGCACGTTTCTGAGGAGGCAAAACGCTGATTGGGTGCATTGAGACACATGTCTGGTAACCGTTTTAAGTATCTTTCTCAAATTCCCCAAAATCAACAAGCATTAAATGAAAGTAATCATGTTTTTAAAACGTAATCATGATTTTATTTTTCTTTCTTGAAAACGTTTATACTTTCAAAATATTCTGAAGCCTATTTAAGCACGTTAACCTCTCACTTTAATCTTTTACAGTTTCTCATTATTTCTCAAGTATTCTCTGCATTTTTCTGTGTTCATCTCTCTCAAACCCATTTTCTCAGTTTTTCTCAAAATCCCTAAGTGTGAACATGGCAACCTCCAGCAGTGCTTCTGCAGGTTCTCAGAAGAAAGCATCATCTGAACAGTATCAAGTGCCATTCAGAACACTCCTCACTCATGTGAAGAATCTTGAAGTGTTATCTGAATTGATTATTGACTTTGGTAGTCTGAAGGAGAATGGCTTTGATTTAACAGAAGAAGTTAGGGCACAGAAATGGGAAAGGTATTTTGACAGGTTGGTTGGACCAACATTCCCAATGTTAGTCAAGGAGTTCTGGATTCATGCAACTGCTTCAACGCATCAAGTCACCTCCTACATAATGGGGAAGAAGATTGTGATCACTGAGGATCACATATCAAGGTTAATTGGTTACAGTGGCGGTGGCGTCCGCTGTATTGATATGGCTGAGAGATGTGCTGACGTGGGCGTCATAGCAGAAAGGATTTTCACCCATGGGGTGCCCAGCAGCAAGATCAGAGATCTGAAGGATCACCACAGAGTTTGGGCGAAGATAATTCTGGGGTGTTTTAATCATAGGAAGCCAACTAGTTCCCCTGATTACATAAATATAGATCAGCAATTTCTGATCTATTTTATCAATCAGAAGGTAAAAATCAACTTGGATCATCTTCTATTTAATCACCTCAGAACAAGCGTGAAGGAAACCAGGGAAGAAGAAAGAACAAAGAGGGATTGGATACCTTTTGGAAGGTTGATATCAGATATTCTGACTGAGAATAGGCTGATAGAGCACCTGATAGAAGCTCAAGAGTTAAGCACCATTGAACCAACGGTTGGGAAGCCTATGATCACGAAGAATCTGAAGAAAATGAAGTTAATAGAGAATATCAAAAAGGAACCCAGCGCTACTCCCATTGCTAATATCACCAGCAGAAGAGTCCCACTGAGTGACTTTCCTTTATTTTCTGAGATAGAATCCAAGCCAGTGGTGGTTCTCAGATATCTGGACGCGTGCAAAGCTGATGGTACAGATCCAAATCTGAATATCAAAGATTTGCACCAACCTCAACCAGAAGTTACACTGAAGAAGACGAAGAAAAGGAAGGCCCCTTCAGAAGGAACATCCCAGCAGACACCCAAGAAAAGAGGTAATTTATCTGCTGCTTCTGTTTTAAATTCTTCTACTATTCCAGCATCAATCCCATCTCCAACTTCTCATAGAATCCAAATCCCCATTCCAACAATAGATGAAACCGAACCAGAAGATGACCCTTCTGAGGCACTACAACTCAGAAGACCCCGAACCAAACATCCTAAACCAACAATCTCAACAACATCAGCAATTGACAAAGTGTTGTCTGACATTGATCAACACACCTCTGATCACCCCTCCAATAATCCAAACTCTGAACCACAAATTGTCCACTCTCCACAACCAGAACAACCTCTCTCACCCATTCCAGAAGAACCACATATCCCTGAACAACCAGAAATTCCTCCTCCTTCTCCACAACCAGCAATCCCTTCTCCTTCTCCTCAACCATAAATTCATCCACCATCACCTCAACCTGAGTTTCATCACTCTGAAACTCCAACTCCTCCACCTTCTGAACCTCACTCTCCTCAATCCTCTGAACCACAACCTCTGGCAATCTAGCTGCCATGTGGAACAACAGTAACCATGGCCCAGCTGCCATCCTCGCCAGAATCTACACCACCAAATACTCCTAAAACCCCAAACAGTCCAATCATTATTTCTGATTCTCCCACTCCATCTCCAAAACAAACAGCTCCCAAGCAAACCACCGAAAACCCCAGCAGGACCTTCATAGATTTAACAATCCTTGACCGTCTTGCTGATCTGAAAAATAAAATAGCCATTCCAAAACCAAAACAGCCAGATGTTGGCTCTGGTATTATGAATTTTGAAACAGGTTTGCAGCAGTGGATTGCTTCTCTGAAGCAAGTCTGTCCTAGAATGATTGACCCAGCTGCCTTTGACCAGCTCTGGTCACAATTCAGAATTTGGGTACGTGCTGAAGCCCTCAAGTTGCAGGATATCAACTATGAGAAGGCACAACAGAACTTCAGCAAACTGCTGAAGGAAGTTGAAAGTCAGCTGCCACAAGAAGACGTGCTCCTTCTGGATAGTGAGCCATGGTCTGAGAAGCGTCCAGCGCCAATCGTGCAACCAGAAGAAGACAAGACTATTCAAGCTGAAGCCAATCAAGCTGAAGATGTTGCAGAAAGCTCTCAGAAGCTCCCTGCTTCTGATGTTTCTCAAGCTGCCTTGGACAGGCAGACTCTGGAAGAGCTGAAGCTGAATGACATGCGTCTGCAGCAAAGGATGGATGAAAATGACCATAAGATGAAAGAAAGGATGGATGTGCAGGATAGCAAAATAGACACAGTTGTCAGCATGGTGCACAAGCAGAATGAGACTGCTGATCAGATCAAAGCCATGCTGGAGAACCTGTTCACACGCCTTCCTCCCCAACCTTAGATTTTCATTCATGCCATTTTCATGTTTTCTTTGCTTATCTGATGTACTGTTCTGTTTGATTCTGAATATTTTAATATGACAAGTTTTTCTGCTCTAAATGTTTTAGCACATCGCTTACACTTTTTGATTGCTGACAAAAAGGGGGAGAACATGAATGATATTTTAAATAATAACGGATTACTAAGACAGAAACTCTCAAACATTCTAACTCTGATATACTTGAATATGTTTTCTACTTTTTCTTAAGTCTACAGGTACAAGAATGCTTCATGATATTCTGAAGACTAAAGCTCTGATACTCCGACCCAAAGCAAAGCTCTGACTCTAATCTGAAGCTCTGCTCTAACATTCTGATCCAAAGCTTCTGATAGTCAAAACTCTGATATTCTGATGCTCAAAGAAAGGCAATAAAGATCTGATCCTGAAGAACTCTTGGAATTAAAAAGGGAAGTAATAAATTCAGGGGGAGTATCTCTCAACTCTTATATCTCTTTATCCCTTATCTTTGATAACCTCTTACTCTGATACATCTTATCATTTAGTTATCTCTGATACTTTTTCACGTTATTTTCAATTAAAAATATCTAGTTTTTGTCATCATCAAAAAGGGGGAGATTGTTAGAACAAAGTTTGAATCTACTACCCTATGTTTAAGTTTTGATGATAACAAAATGAAAGGATATATTAATTACGTGAATCATTTAAGAACTATTTGCTACCTAAACTATTACGTTCTGTTTTGCAGAAACTCTAATAGGTATCAGCAAGAGCACACCTAATCAGCATCAGAATACTGGTTTTCAACATCAGCATCAGAAGATGCTATATCAGAATACCAGAATCAGAATAATAACTCACGCGTATGCTGAAGCTTGATGAACAGAACTGCGCTCAACACTATGATAAATACAACAACAGCTCATCAGCACTTAAGCAGAATCAGAATGAGGCCAAGCCAAAACATGCTTTAAGTAGCAACGATACTGTGCATTGAAAGCGTATTATTACCAACGGCATCATTCCAGACAAGATCTGCTCAATAAGGAAAGTTTGTTATTGGCATTGAATCAAGATTATTGCTCCAACGTTCAGCAATCTCAGTGCTATATAAACAAGACTATGAAGATTGAATTGGCTAATGCTCTCCAACATATTACACGCCTAAAAGCTAATCATAATCTTCCTTCTCTCAGTTTGCTAAACGCTACATATCTCCTTACTCAATCATTGTTTAGCAATCTAGTTTTATAAGCTTAAGTTGTGTAACATCACAGTTGTGATACAGTTTTGTAGAAAACATTCACACACCTAGATTTATCTTCTCTGTAAGAAAGTGTTTCCTTGACAAACCGGGCTGTGGTTTGCATCAAGAAGGCTTTAGCAGTTGTTAAAGCAGGTTGTAATATTCAGTTGAATATAGTGGATTAAGACCTCGTTGGAGAGAGGCGAAATCACCTTGACGGGTGGACTGGAGTAGTTTGAGATCAAACGAACCAGGATAAAAATATCTTGTTCATTGCATTGATTTTCAGTTTTACAATTCAACCCCCCTTCTTGTGTTTTTCACTTCTTCAAAAGGGATGGGCAAGGATCATCGTATAGTCATGAATAGCAATTTTGTAAGATATCTTAGCATTTTCTTTAAGGTACTAACATCATTCGTAAGGCAACATTTGTAGCGTCATCGAGGAACTATGATCTTGTATTTTTGTTTGTTTTTGCTAAGATGTCTTACATGCGTATTATGACCATTTATTTCTCAAGGCAACAAGTGGAGTTAACCCTAGAGGTGCAAAGTGTGCAAGTGTATCTTTTCATGCTTGATTTGTCTTGTATTAGGGTTTTCTAAGCATTGATTTTATCTTTCCATACAAACCCTAATTACTTGCATTTATATAAAGCGATAAATTGCGGAAAGTAAATATTCTACGCTATTACATTATTTGGGGGATGGGGTATACATTTTTACAAATAGGGATTGCAAGAATTTTAAGTCTAATTAACTATTACAACAATATTGAACAATGTACAAGAATTAAAATAATAATGTACAAACATGAATAAATGGGAAAGAGTATGAATTTGTTTGGATTTTTGTTAAGAAAGGTTTTTGTTGTTTTAACCTAAATAAACTAGAAGAAAATATTTAACCTAAAGAAAAAAAGAAAATTTAATTAAGTTAATTAGAAAAGAAAAGTTTTTTTAGGTTTTTTATGAAAGAGGTTTTGAATATTAAACTAGTATTAATTAAATAAAAGGAACTAGGTCTCCTAAATTAATATTAATTAAAAAAAACTAATTAAACCTAAGTCTATTATTACTTAAATAAAAAGAAATTAATTTGTTAAAGAAACATGTTTTTTGTGTTTGTCTTTTTAGTCTTAAATAAAATATAAACATATTATTACCTAAATAATAAATAAAATATTTTTTGGGATTTTTTATTAATAAAAATAAATATTATGATAATATTAATAATAATAAAAATAAAAAGATAAATAAAAATATAAATATAAAAAGAAAGGTCAAGGGGGTTAAAGTTGAATTTGGGAGGTTTGTTGAAAAAAATAGTTCTAAAGTTCGCCCATTATTGTTTTTGTAAACAGAAAAAAAATAAAAAAAATAATAATAAAAAAAGAGATGGGTTGTGTGTTATATTTCTTTCTCCTATTACTATCTCAATGAACAAATTGAAGATTAATACCTGAAACCAAACAGGACAACCACCTCAACGACTGACAAAAGAAAGTTCTGGATTAATACTTGTAATAAGCCAGGACAACTATCTGTGGATGAATGACAAATTCTGAATTCCAAATTCCAGATTAATACATGTAACAAGGCAGGACAACTATCAATGACCAAACTGATTGCAGATTAACACACAAAACCAGACGGGAAAACTATCTTTTCTTAAATCAGAGATTAATACCTGAAACCAGTCAAGACAACTATCTCAACGACCGACAATTTTTAAATTCCAGATTAATACCTAAAGCCAGACATGACAACTATCTGTGAACGAGCTGATTATAGATTAACACCTGAAACCGGATAGGAAAGCTATCTACATGACCAGACAAAGCAATCTTATACAGGTTTCTTCTCAGAAAGTCTAACACAGGCTCATCTTGAAGCAGCCCTACACAGATTCGTTCTAATACATCTACAGGTAATGGTTAATTCCATTACCCCTAGCAATCCACCGGAAACCTAGACTTTAACCAGGATACAACAAACTGTCATTTCTCCAGAGATAACTCCCTAGTAGAGTAATGGACAACTGAAGTTCATAGACTCTATTCCCCACAAAGTTTTCCTTAAGCAGGAGAACAACAACAACCATCATTCCCCAGTGGAGTCCACCTCAGACAGCAAGAACAAGAATTCCCCATAAAGAGGCCTCTTAGGAAGTCAGCATCTACTATAGATGGTATCTGTAAACCCATCTTTGAAGACTCTCTGTCATCTCCTCCAAATGGCATCTGTAAGCTCATTCCTTACATCATCAATCATCAGTGTTATTTCATGCGAGTGTAAATTTCTAGGCACTCTAGTGTTCAATCATCTTACACCTTCAGATCACGAAAGGCAGACAAGCCAATCTAAATCCTCATGTTTAAGAAGATTGAACAGGGGCAGCTGTTGTACCCCCAAAATTTGCCCTCTCATATTTTCCCAAGATTTTTCCCTTACATGGTGGTTACAAACACTTGTTTAAAGAAAGGGGAAATTTTTAAATCTTAGCAAAGTGTCTTTCGGTTGGTAGTTCAACAATATCCTTCAATTGGAAGTTAAACAGTGCCCTTCGATTAACATAATAACAAGTTTCGACTGATCTTTTAAAATCCTTAGATACAAGCTTGACTCACTAGTCTTCGATTGAGCATTTAACACCCTTCAATCAAGCTCTGGTCCACAAGTCTTTGATTGAGCTTTGAAATGGCTCCCTTCGATTCAGAAAGAAGGGGAGCACCTTTGGGCTTCCTTCGTTTGAAGCACCTCTGGCTTCTTTCGTTTGGAGCATCTTTGGGATTCTTTCGTTTGAAGCGCCTTTGGTTTCTTTCACACAGGCCCCATTTGGATAAAATGGCCTGCATGGCTGCCTGCACAAGGCAGAAATTTTATTCATACCTATAAAGAAAACACCTTCTACATGTCTGCTTGCACAAGGTAGGAACTTCCCTCATGCTATGTTTTGACATCCCAATTTCTACACTATGGCATTCCAAAAGTCCAATAAAAGGACGCATATTGTTGGCCATTCGAAGAAGCTGAAACAAAGCAATTCGAAGAAGCATGCAAGAAGTCCAATCAAAGGGAAAGGATTAAAGGCATTCAAAGAGGGACAAAGCATGCATAGAGAGTTCATTCAAAATGGCCATGTGAAGGACACACTAAAGGTCCATTCGAAGGTACACCAGAAGACCCAGTCAAAAGAGGCAACTTGAGCCCAGTCGAAGGCTACACAAAAAGGCCCAGTCGAAGGCTACACAAAAATCCCAGTCGTAGGCTACACAAAAAGGCCCAGTCGAAGGGTGCATGGGAGGTCCAATCGAAGGATAGATACTGGGGGTATTCGAAAGCCAAAATTGTCCACATTTATTCAAATTTAAAAAGAGGACAAGATCCCATGTTTTTTGCCACAGTTACAAAACTTCATTCATGGCCTTGAAAACGTTTGTTTATGGCAGTTAAACTTTTGTCTTCTTGTCCCCTCCCTCCTACTCTATATATGAAGCATGCTTGCAAGCCAAAGGGATACACATACACATTGGAGATATGCTGCCCACAAACCCACCAAAAGTTATCAAAATTTTCATAAGTGATCCAAGTCAAAGCAACCCTTAAACAAAGGTATTCACGCCCAGAAGTTCCAAATAGAAGATACCCACATCCAGAAAGTGCCAAATCGAAGGTTCCAACTATTGGTAAGAGAGGATAAAAGATCAAACTTTGTATTTGCATAACACATCCACACTTATTATTTCATTCAATTTGTTATTCAAGACTAAAAACCTGGGTTCGATCCCAGGTCTGCCTTTGTTCTGCTTCTAACGCTTGTTGCAGATCCAACATAAATAAGGCCAGAGCGCACATAATCGAAGGACCTAGGTTTTTCACCCAAGTCATGTCTTTTGTTTTTGCTAACATGTTTGCAGATGTAGAATCCTCACAAGTGATCCATCAAGCAGTTTCCAGCAACGCCCTCTAGCTACATCTTGCCATTGGATCGAATGATGACACCCTTCATAGAATCGAAAGGCAACATCTCCCTGGATCGAATGGTGACACCCTTCATAGAATCGAAAGGCAACCTCTCCCTGGATCGAAGGATCCCCTCACTCTTTCTTTTTTTTTGTTCTTTTTGTTATTTCTTTATTGATCCTTTTTATTTAAATTAATTTTAAATCAAAATTACAAAAATATTAGGATAGTTTTTATTAATCAAATTAATTTACAAATAAATTAATTAACTATTTTAACATTTTTTTAAATTAAAATTAAATAGACTTAGGATTTATTTTCTTTCCTACTAAAAAAACAAAAAAAAACTTTTCTTTAGGATTTTTAGACTTCTTTTCTACTTCGCGCGCATTTATTTATTTTCGCATTTTTCCATATTATTGTATCTGCCTACTGAATGTAATATTTAATACTAGGAAATTTTACTACTTTATTCCCTCTCATTCTTGTATAATGTAAACCCCCTTCCCAGAGCATTGTAATAGCGTTGATTTAAATTCTTGTACTTTAATATTCTGCAATACATTAACTAATAGTAAATAGGCGTGTATGATAAGACTAATTATCAAGCACTAGAAAACTTAACAAAAAAGACAAAAAAATAACTGAATTGAATCAATTGCACATATGCACCTCTAGGGTACCCCATTTTGGTTGCCTTTTAAAAAAAATAGTCATGAGACAGGAATGCTTTAGCAAAGACCCATAAGTCAAAAGATCATAGTCCCTTGATGACCCTACAGTTGCCTTCTCGGTAAATGATCTAGCCCCTAAATAAAATTGCTAAAGCATCTCCACAAATTTCCTCTGTGACTGTAATGTCCCTTTCGAATGTCCCTCATACATCCAACGATAGGGCTTCCTACTCACTAATTGTAGGATAGAACTGTCTAAAGGATAGGAGGAAAAGAACTACCCTTTTCGAGTATAATAGTAGATAGCTGTTAGAAGTATTCTCAAAAACATCTTTGCACTTACACAAAAAAACTACTTTTCAAAAACATTTTCAAGACACTTTGTATACTTTCTCCACATCCCCGAGAAACATTACAAAGTCTGCCATACCAAGGCATTTTCAAAACAAACTTTCAAATACACAAAGCACAAAGGTATTTCAAAATGAGTAAACCTCTAAGAGCCCATAGAAAACTACGGATAGAAAGGATACTAACACCTTCCCTTTCCATAATCTACCCCCCTTACTCAGAAAATCACGAAAAGGTCTTTTCCTGTTCTTTTCACCCTTTACTTAAGTTGGATAAAAGAAAAGCCGGTGGCGACTCTTGCTTACCGCAACATTTGCAAACACAAACGCAAAACCAGTATATCACAGTCGGTTCTGCCATCGTATTACACATGGTATACATATCATTACAGGTATTTCAAAGACAGGTTTCTTATCTTTTTGTTGTTTATTTCAGCAAAAGTAAATGGCTCTCGAACATAATATTAAGGACCTTTAAGCCCAAAATGCTCAATTCCAACAGATGTTCCTGGCTCTGACTAAGGGACAAGAGGACCTGAAGGATCTCATTCTCAAAGAGAAGAAGAAAAAGGCTAAGAAACTAGTTGGTATCCTAAATATGGGAAGGAGATTTAGAGGACCGGCAAAGCGAGCTCTAGAATTCGCAACTCCGTCAAATGAGGGGGACAATCGGGAAGAAAAGCCAAAAGAAGAAGACCACAGTCCAGAGTCTGATGAAGAAGAGGTTGATTATACTGAAGAGAAGTATCCTCCTGCTGATGACAAATATAAACAGCTGGAGGACCGTCTTAACGCAATGGAAATTTAGAGGGTACCTGGTCTAGATTTTGAAGAGTTAGTGCTGGTTTAAGGGGTGGTCATCCCGCAGAAGTTCAAAGTTCCCACATTTGCTAAGTATGACAGTGTCTCCTGTCCTAAGCTGCACTTAAGGTCTTATGTCAGGAAAATTGAACCTCATACAGTTGATAGGAATCTATGGGTGCACTTCTTCCAGGAAAATTTGTCAGGGACACGGTTAGAGTGGTTTTACCAACTGGAGGGAACCAACATCCGCAATTGGGAAGATCTGGTTGCTGCTTTTTACAAGCAGTACCAATATAATGTTGACCTCGCTCTAACTCGTACGCAACTTCAAAGCATCTTTATGGGTTCTAGTGAGGGCTTCAAAGATTATTCCCAAAAGTGGAGAGATCATGCTGGAAGAGTCTAGCCTCCTCTGTCTGATAGAGAGTTGGTAGATATGTTCTTTGGTACTTTGTCCGGCCCATTTTTCAACCACTTGATTGGAAGCTCTTCAGTCAGGTTCGCCGAGCTAATATTGATAGGTGAAAGAGTAGAAGCTGGTATCAAGAGCGATAAGATTAAAAGGGATGCATCTTTAAGTACAGTGAAGAAGCCTTTCACTGGGAAGAAAGAGGTCAGTGTTGCTTATGACTATAGAAACCAGGGTAAAACTGAACATCATCCAACGGTAGGAGTTGTGATGATTTCCAACCCTGCATTGACTCAACGACAAAACAATCAGCGCATGCATGATGCGCTTAGAAGACAATTTACCAGACTTAACATGCCCTTATCACAAGGATTACAGCATCAAGTGAAGGCTATCTTGGTCACTCTGAGGGAGTCTCCTCAAAATCCAAACATTATATCTCCCCGTTATAATCCAAATGCACGGTGTGCCTACCACTCCAACAGTCCAGGGCAAGATACAAATGATTGTTGGGATCTGAAGAATAAAGTGCAAGATCTTATTGGGGCAAAGGAGATTGAATTTGACACTCCTGAGACCCGTAATATGATAAATTCACCTATGCCCAAGCATGACCAGGGTATTAATGTTGTTGATGATGACCTGTTTGTTTCTTCTATTGATGAACTAGCTACTCCTCTTCCGATTGTTAAGAAGAATCTCTTACGAGCCGATTTATTTCCGGGTTGTGGTGAAGGTTGCCACCTGTGTGTGTCTCTGTCCAATGGTTGTTTGTTGTTGAAGATAGGTGTCCAACGCCTAATGAACTATAAGGAAATTCTATTTGAGAAGATTCCCTCTATGAAAAGTCTATGTCAAGATATAATATGCGAAGATGTGTCAATTATTACCATTTCCAACAATCCTCCCAGGGTCTCCTCTAAAAGACCTGTCAGGATTACATCCACTCCTAAGGTTTCTCCTTTAGTTATCACCTTTCCAGAGCCAATACCATATTCCTCCGACAAGGCTGTTCCGTGGAATTATGGAGCTGGCGTCTACTACCATGGTGTCAAGAAATACCTATTGGCTATTAAGAATGAAGCTACTAAATATATTGATCCTAATATCGATAACATTGTTGGGACCAGTAAGATTACCAGAAGCGACAGGATTTTCTCTCCCGAAATCTCTCCAAAGACTGTTGCCACTCCTTTGGTTATTCCTGCTAATGTTCCTATTGTTACTCCTGTTGCTACTCCTACTGTCACTCCTGTTGTTGTTCCTGCTACTGAGTCAATTGAGACTCGGGGCAAAGAAGTGTTGGTTGAGCCTGCCCAGATGGAGGAACCCAAAGAATCCATTCCTGAAGCCTCCAAACGAGAAATGGAGGAAATTTTGAAAATAATACGGAAGAGTGATTACAATGTTGTAGAACAATTAGGGAAGACCCCCTCAAAAATTTCAATGATGGCCCTGTTGTTATGCTCTGAAGCCCATGCTAAGGCTTTGGTGAAGTTCCTGAAGTCTACCCATGTGCTGCAAGAGACTTCTATCGACCAATTTGAGAACTGTGTTGCTAGTCTGACTACTGACAATGGACTTGGTTTCTCTGATGTTGATTTGACGTCCAAAGGAAGAAAGCATAATGATTCCATGCATGTCTTTATTGAGTACAGGGGCACTACCCTGGCTCATGTTCTAGTTGATATGGGTCCGTTGCTAAATGTTCTACCCAAGGGTGCTTTAGACATATTAGATTATGAAGGACGTACATTGAAGCCCAGTAATATTGTGGTAAGGGCTTTTGATGATTCCAAGAGAATGGTACACGGGGAGGTGGACCTTCCTGTTAAAGTTGGTTCCCAGAATTTAGGTTCTACTTTCTATGTGATGGACATTCGCCCGTCTTACTCTTGCTTATTGAGATGCCATTGGATTCATGGGGCCGATGTTGTTACTTTTACTCTGTATAAAATGTTGAAGTATCTGGTTAATGAAAAGATTGTTACAGTCCATGGCGAAGAAGAGTATATGGTGAGCCATTTGAACTCTTTCAAATATGTCGATATAGACGGCGAGTTCATTGAGACCCCCTTCCAGAACTTTGAAGAGGTTCCTCAGACAATTGTTGCTACCAAGACTGTTACTAGTGTTCTAAAGACTGCCAGACCTCCGTTGAAGATGGCTTCTCTGAAGGATGCCAAAGTTGTAGTTGAAGAAGGTGGGGTTACTATCTGGGGCCAGCTCCCTGACATCCCCTACAAATCTGACAAGTTTGGTTTGGGTTTTACTTCAGGAGCTCAAAAAGTTGTTCATCGTGCTCGTGCCGGAGGACCACCACTACACATTAGCAACCATGGAATCAATTCTTTGGAGGACAGTGACTGTGACCTGGACAATTGGATCTTCCCTACTACCTATGGTGGACTCAACAATTGGATGGCCAAGGACTTTTTTCCCATTACATTCATCCAGGAGTAATTGTCTTTTTTGTTTTTTGGGATATGTAATATTTGAACAATACTCTAAAGCCTTATGTCTTACCCGAGGGACAATGGTTTATTTGTGAGGGTTATCATTTCAATGTCATATGTCATAAATAAATCATTGGATGTTTTGCATACAAATTTTATGCTCTTTGTCTTTCTTTTCTGCTTTTACTTTATCAAAAATAGATATGCTCTCTGACACACACCCACATATCAAACTGCAGATCCACATCCACTCTATATCCCATTGATAACGGTTTTGCTATTTCTAGTTATGACTTTGAAAATATGATCTACCAAGCCGAGGACGAAGGTGAGGAAGATTGTGAAGTACCAGGAGAACTTGCTAGACTGTTACAACAGGAGGAAAGAGCAATACAGCCTCATGAAGAGCCAGTCGAGCCAGTAAACTTGGGTACTAAAGAAGATAAAAAGGAAGTCAAGATAGGTGCCAACTTGGAGTATAATGTCAAAGAGAGGTTAATCCAGATGCTACGTGACTATGTTGATATCTTCGCCTGGTCGTATGAAGACATGTCGGGGTTAGACACTGATATTGTGGTTCATAGTTTACCAACAAAAGAAAACTTCCCTCCAGTGAAGCAAAAGGTTCGTCGTATGTGCCCCGAGATATCAAAAAAGATCAAGGCTGAAGTTATGAAATAGTTTAATGTCAGATTCTTAGTTGTTACTTCTTATCCACAATGGGTTGCGAACATGGTACTGGTACCTAAGAAAGACGGTAAAGTACATATGTGTGTGGATTACAAAGACTTGAATAGGGTGAGCCCCAAGGATGACTTTCTGCTTCCCCATATTAATTTTTTGGTTGACAACACCGCACAACATAAGTTATTCTCCTTCATTGATGGTTTCTCTGGTTATAATCAGATCAAAATGGCGCCTGAAGACAAGGAGAAAACAACCTTCGTCACACAGTGGGGTACCTTCTGTTACAAAGTTATGCCATTTGGGTTGAAGAACATCGGGGAAACCTATCAGTGTGCTATGGTGGCTTTGTTTCATGATATGATCCATCACGAGATAGAGGTCTACATCGATGATATGATATCCAGGTCTCAGACTGAAGAAAAGCACCTTGATCACCTGCAAAAGCTGTTTGAAAGACTGAAGAAGTACAAGTTAAGACTGAACCCAAACAAATGCACCTTTGCCGTAAGATTTGGTAAGCTCTTAGGTTTCAATGTTAGTGGCAAAGGTATTGAAATAGACCCTACAAAGGTTAAAGCTATACAAGAAATGCCAAATCCCTGCACTGAGAAGGAAGTTAGGAGATTCTTGGGATGTCTAAACTACATTTCCAGGTTCATTTCCCACCTAACCGCTACTTGTGAGCCAATCTTCAAATTACTGAAGAAAGATCAAGTAGTGAAGTGGAATGACGACTGTCAGACTGCTTTTGACAGAATCAAGGAATATCTTCAAGAACCTCCAATTTTGATGTTGCCGGTTGAAGGAAGACCTCTGATCATGTACTTAATAGTATTAGATAATTCAATGGGGGTGTGATGGGGCAGCATGACGAGTTTGGTCGAAAAGAGCATACAATATACTACCTTAGCAAAAAGTTTACCGACTGTGAAACCAGATACTCACTGCTCGAGAAAACTTGTTTCTCTTTGGCATTGGTGTTGTACCCCAAAATTTTCCCTCTCTTTTCTCAAGTAATCTCACACAAGATCTCATTTGATTCAAGACTACACAAGTTTTGATCAGCTCAAGACACCTCCTCTAGTATTGATGACTAAAAATTAGGGTTTGAGGTTGGACAAGGACAAATGGACTTTTAATTCCCCAAATGACTTTCATGGGTCATTTTGGACCCTCAATATTGCTCATGTCAAGTTTCAAGTCTTGGATCACATTTTTGCTCAGTTGACCTAAAAATCAACTATATTGAGGGAAAAGTCAACCATGGTCAATTTACAGTCAAACTTCATAATTTTTGGTCCATATCAACATTATGAAATCATATTTGTCATTTGATCAAGTTTAGATCATAATTCCTCAAGAAATTTGATCAGATCATCAAAAGGGCAAAATGGTCAAAATTTAGGTTTTGATTGGGAAGGTTCAATTTCTGATTTTTGACCTAGAGATTGACTTATTGGTTTAAGTTATGATCTCAAGGATTCAAATGCCTAATTTTTATCTAATGGCATGGCTCAAAACATTTCTCAAGTTCAATTGATTGATAGTTGAATTTCAGTCAACTGTACACTGAAAAGTCAAAGTTTGACTTTTTGATCAAAATCAAGTTTCAAAGATTATAATTCATCAAGACATGCCAAAATATGAAACTTGTTCATCAAGAAATCAAAAAGTCAAGATTTCATTTTGAAAATTCAAAATTTCTAAACAAAATTTTTTCTAAGTGTTGGAAATTCACATTTTTTCACAATTTTGAGTCAAATATTCACCATGATGCAAGATGATTCAAGAGAAACTTCCAACATGAAAGTTATAGATCTCAATGAGATATAAAACATTGTAGATCAGAACTTTTTCTATAAATTCTTGGATTTCAATTTATGATTTTAAGAAGACGTGTTCATGAAACTTGAAAACTTAGTGAAATTTTTCCCTCATTTAAGAAGGATTTTAACCTAACTTCATGGAAACTTTTCACCTAGTTCCAAAGTGAATTTTCAAATATGTCTAACATGGAGGTTGTAGAGGATGTTAAAAGCTTTTCAAAATGTCCAAGAACTCATTAAGATCATATTTGAGCAAGGAGAATCGAAGGTAAGAAGTTAGGGTTTCATTCTTGTTTTATAAGGCAGATTTTTAGGATGAACATGAACCAAATTCATTCTTGTCACTCCATAATTAATGTTTTACACAACTGCTAGAAGCTTTAATCCAAGCATTCAATGTATTTCTCATGCTTAATACCATTTTAGGAATAAAGGCAACATTGCCATTTTGGAAAAGTGGCTTTATGCATAAAGTCCACTCTTCTTGAGTCTCTAACTTGTTGTTCTGAACACACACAACTTGTATGCTCAGAAGTAACATGTTTAAAGCTTCTAAGCCACCCTATGAGCCAGGTAATTGTGCATTGGAACCACATTTTTCAATCTTTCTTCAAAATCAAGCAAAAAGCCACAAAGATGTGATTCTTGATTTCTGACTTCTCCAAACATCCAAACTTGTTGCTTATAAATATAGGCCCTATTTGCAAGCTAACACGCGAGCTTAAGCACCCTGAAACTCTCCCAAACTCCCTCAAATTAGAACTTGCATCAAAACTTCATTTATGTGCACATTCTGACTTTGAACTTGTAACACATAATTCCCTCGCGCGTTTTCCTTCCTAATCAATCACAAAGCTCATATGCATCAAATATAGCCTATCCTCGTCCCTATTTCATAACTATAATTCCATTTCCATCATCCTCCATAACTAAAAATAGAGCACTACAAGTTGACTTCTCCAGACCATTCCAGTCATCCATTGCTCAAGCTAATCATTGCATTAGCTTCCTGGGAACTTGAGAAAGCTAACCTGATCATTACAACACCTTGAATCAAGCTCATTTTCATTTCACAATTTCCAGTTTTGAGGTATCATTTCTGAACTTCTATCTTTTCATTTAGGCATTGTTAGGCTTACATTTGTGAAGATAAAATGTAGATATCATTACCCTAAAATTGTACATGTCCATAGATTTCATTTATATTAATTGAGCTTAGAGAATTTTAGGTTTGAACCTCTGAAAAAAGTTAGGTCATAATTTAGTACTTTTAGAAATTCCCATTCATCTTTGATTTATAGCTTATGAAATTTATATGGTTGGATTCGTATGGAAAAATGGAGCAACTTTCATGTTTGCATCTTTCATTTTTGTTGAGAAATGAGAAAGTTACAGGAACCATGGCTGGAGGTTGAAGATGAAGTTATTTTCAGGACTTGACTTGTGTTATGTATTTGTTATTTTATTTAAATTAACGGATGTACAACCACCCTAGTGGCAAAGGCAGCGCACGTTTATCTCAACGTCATGGGTTCAAGTCCCAGCGCTACCTTTTGTTCATTATTTCAACATTTTTTCTTCCTTTTTGCCAGCCACAAGCGCACATGGGCCTCCAATCAATGGGTCTTCCATTTTTGCTTCTCCTGACCCCCTCCATTTACTTTTGCATCTAACCCAATTATTTTTTATCATTTCATTTCTTTTTTATTTTATTTTGTTTCATTTTTCTTTATTATATTTTTAATTACTATTACTATTATTAATATTATTATTATTATTATTTTTATTAATAAAAAATCCAAAAATATTTTTAATTATTATTTTCACATTTATATGTTCATTTTCTTTATAAAACAAAAAGGGAAAAAATCATTTTCTTAACAAATTAATTTCTTTTTTCTTAAATAATTAATATTTAGAATTTAGTTTTCTTTTAATTAATTAATTTTCAAATTTATTTTATTAAACTTAAAACCTTTCATAAAAAACCCTAAAAAATGCTTTTTTAACTTAATTTCTTTTCTTAATTAGTTTAGGTTTAATTTCATTTAATTTTAATTAATCATTTTCCTTGAATTAGGTCAAAACAAAACTTTTTCCTCAAAAACCAATCAAACAAAAAATCATTTCTTTTTTCCATTTACATTCTTGCATTATTTTGTTTTCAATTCTTGTACATTATTCAATATGGTTGTAATAGATAATTAGGTTTAATTTTCTTGCAATCCCCATTTGTAAATTTGTATGCCCCCTCCCCTAATGATGTAATAGTGTAGTAATTTTACTTTCCGCAATTTATCGCTTTCATATAAATGTTAGTAATTAGGGTTTGTATGGAAAGACTAAAATCAATGATTAGCAAACCCTAATTCAAGATAAACAATACATGTAAATCAAACACACTTTTCACACTAGCACCCTTAGGGTAATTCCACTTGTTGCCTTATAAAAAATGGCCATGTTATGTATGTGGGATATCTTAGCAAAAACAATCAAAAATACAAGATCATAGTCCCTCGATGACGCTACAAATGTTGCCTTTCAAAATGATCTTAGTCCCTCAAAGAAAAATACTAAGATATCTCACAACATTGCTATCATGACTATACGATGACCCACGCCCGTCCCTTTACATCCAAAGATAAGTCTTCTTACCAAATCACTGGTAAGATAGCAATATCAAAGGAAATGAAGAAATGAACAAAGACTTTTGAGTAGGTAGATTGTTCCTAGTTGCTTGCTCACTTTCAAAACAAACATCCTTGCTCATTTTCAAAACAAACACTTTCAAAACAAATACTTTCAAAACACTTCCCAAACATGAAATATTTTCAAAAAGTCCAACACTTTGTATACGTTCTTACGAACGAGAACTATTACAAAATTTGCCTAAACGAAGGCGCCTTTTCAAAATACTTTCAAAACCATCACAATACACATTTTCAAAAAAAGCACATTTTCAAACAAAAGCAAGTGATCTAGCAAGCAACTAAGAGCCCATAGATAACTATGGATGAAAAGGGTGCTAATACCTTCCCTTTTCATAATATACCCCCCGAACTCAAGAAATAATCTCAAAGGTCTTTCCTGTTCTTTTCAGCCTTTCCTTTTGGATAAAATAAAAGTCGGTGGCGACTCTTGCTAACCGCAACATTTACAATCAAACGCAAAACATCCCAAGTCAGTTCTCCCACCGTATCACAGAACTGGACTCTCTGCTGGGGAAAACTTAAATGTGGGGTTACCTTAGGGCTAGATCACGTTTACTTGCTTTCATTGTTTGACTTGCTTGCTTTACATTTTTGGTTCCTTGTTTGAGCTTGTTCTAATCCTCTACCCGGATTTGGGATACCTTAAAGGTAAGTAGAAATACGTTACGGAAACTATGCGGGGTATACCGACATGGTCTAAGAAATAGCTACGTTAGTTTGATACATTTGTGGGTACCCATAGCCCTTGAATAGTCAAGGAGAATACGGGGCTGCTGTGTGGTGTCATGTGTAAGTCTAAGAGTGCCTAAGATGGGGGGGTGAATTAGGTATATAAAAATTTATTCGGTTTTATGAGAATACTTGTAGTAATTTGTGGTTAGGTGTTTGAAGGTTTTTGACTATATCTTATCTTTTCTTGATTATGGTGATGAAAACGATAAAAGCGGAAAAGTAAAGAACACGACGATATATCCTGGTTCCCCTCACAATCCGAGAGTACTCCAGTCCCCTTTCCAACACGAAAGAGATTTCACTATAGTTTAGAGATTTCTTTTTGTAATACAATGATTTATTTGAAAGAGATGGATAGCACTATCAATCTTTGATTGATCTTCTTCTTCAAGAAAGAAACAATTCTCAAGCAATGATTATAAATGTTCACAATGAATGTATGAAACTTGTAATGATTTCTTAATGAAAATGTATATGGCAAGTTTCACAAAATTTATGATTTGTAAGAACACTTGAAAGTTTGTAAGAATATGAAAATTTGAATGATGAAAATTATTAATTGAAGAAAGTTATTTGAATTTGAAAATCTGCACAATTTATAATGTCACAAATACCTCTTCATTCATGCCATTTGATATGAAAAGATACAATGCAATCATGAAAGAATACCATTTGAATTATGTTCAAAAAACAAAAGAAAATCTGTACTGGTTCGCTGGGAACCGGTTCCGACCCAGGCAGAACCCGGTTCCTAGTGAACGTTATAACCCAGAATTCAAAAATAACACGCAGGAACCGGTTCCCCTATAGGTACAACCCGGTTCCTGGTACAAATTCCAGGGAAGTAATTTTTGAACAAGTTTGGAACCCGGTTCCCTGTTAGGTAGGAACCGGTTCCTGAAAGTTTATTTTCAAAAAATCCTTTTGAAAAAGATTTCAAACATAGTTTTTCTTATTGTTAAAAATGTGGGATATGTATATAATTATGAATGCATATTTGTGAACATCTATATTCAAGTTTAAGAATTATTTATACCTTTTGAAATTTTTTGTTTCTTTAATAATTCTTCTTCTAATCTTCAAGACTTGTAACAAGGTTTTATATGATATTGATAAACTTTTTGCACATCCTTTGAATGTTGATATCCATGTTGTCTTCATCAAAACCAATGCTTTAAACATGACTTGAGAAGCTTGCAATTACATTCTCCCCCTTTTTGATGATGACAACCAAGTCTTGAAAACAATTCTTGAAATGTTTATGTTGTTTTGTGTAGCAAAAATGTTAAGCAAATGCAAGGCTCCCCCTAAATTGTATGCTCCCCCTAAGTCCATGATTCTTTGAATTTTGGAGTGAGTTTTATGATAGTTATTTTGGCCAGCAATTTCTTTGAAACAAAACAACACATATGCATATTCTTCTCCCCCTTTGTTAACATAAAAAAGGATGGGGAAAAAGAGTGAAACAAATTCATTTAAAAAACACAAACAATTTTAAACACAACCACACATATTTTATCAAATAAAAACATATAAAAGAAGGAGTAGAAGCAGAGTGTACTGAAACATAAATTTTTTTGAAGAAAAATTAAGACGTGCACCTTATGAGAAACATTTAGAGATCACCTTCATCCAAAATACCAAGTTCTCTTCAGATTTTGAAGAATGGTTCTCGAGCAAGCGGTTTTGTGAAGATATCTGCGAGTTGGTTATGAGTATCCACAAAAGTGACTTCGACATCTCCTTGAAGTACATGATCACGGAGAAAATGATGTCGAATATCTATATGTTTGGTTCTTGAATGCATGACCGGATTCTTTGTAATATTGATAGCACTTGTATTGTCGCATCAAAGAGGAATGCATCCGAGATCAAGTCCGTAATCACGAAGTTGTTGCTTGAGCCAAAGAATTTGTGCACAACAACTACCCGCTGCTATGTATTCTACTTCGGCCGTGCTAAGAGCAACACATTCTTGCTTTTTACAAGCCCATGATACTAATGCATTTCCAATAATGTGACAAGTACCACTTGTGCTTTTACGATCAGTTTTACAACCTGCATAATCCGCGTCAGAATAACCAATTAAAGTGCAAATACTACCTTTAGGATACCATAAGCCGACATTGGTTGTTCCTTTGAGATACTTCATGATCCTTTTAACTGCCATGAGGTGTGATTCCTTTGGATTTGCTTGAAAGCGAGCACAAAGACAAACACTAAACATTATGTCAGGACGGCTTGCCATCAAATACAATAAGGAACCAATCATACCTCGGTATTTTGTAATATCAAATGGAGTACCGGATTCATCTTGATCAACATATGTACCGGAGCCCATTGGAGTATTCATTGCTTTACAATTGTCCATATCAACCTTTTTCAATAATTCTTTGCAATACTTAGATTGGTTGATGAAGATTCCATCTTTTAGTTGCTTGATTTGTAGTCCAAGAAAGTAGTTCATCTTTCCCATCATAGACATCTCGAATTCTCCTTGCATCATCAATGAGAATTCCTCATACATTTCTTTGTTAGTCGATCCAAAAATGATATCATCAACATAGACTTGAACCAATAAAGTGTTACTTTTGATTTTCTTAATGAACAAAGTTTTATCAACCATACCCTTTTCGAAACCTTTTTCACACAAAAAATTGCTAAGTCTATCATACCATGCTCTTGGTGCTTGCTTTAAGCCATAAAGAGCCTTTCTCAACTTAAAGACATGTGTAGGATGTTTGAAGTCTTCAAATCCCGGAGGTTGTTTGAAATAGACTTCTTCATTGATGTATCCATTCAAGAATGCGCTTTTGACGTCCATTTGAAAAAGCTGAAAATTTAATGAACAAGCATAAGCAAGTAAAAGACGTATAGCTTCTAACCTTGCAACCGGAGCAAATGTTTCTTCAAAGTCGATTCCTTCCTCTTCATTGTAGCCTTGGGCAACCAACCTTGCTTTGTTTCGAACAATTAGACCATTCTCATCAAGTTTGTTCTTAAACACCCATCGGGTACCTATGATGTGTTTACCACTTGGTCTAGGAACAAGTTCCCAAACTTTATTTCTCTCTAATTGATTTAATTCTTCTTGCATAGCAATAATCCATTGATCATCTCCTAATGCTTCATCAACTTTGGTAGGTTCAATTTGAGAAACAAACGCCATGTTTAAGCAAGCATCTTTTAGATTTAATCTTGTTGATACTCCTTGGCTAATGTCACCAATAATTTTGTCAATAGGATGGTCTCTATGAGTTCTCTATTCTTTTGGTAGATCATTGATGTTTGAATCTTGTTGTACAATGTCTTCTTGATTTTCCGGTGATTTCACAACTTGATCAATTGAAAGTTCTTCCGGGGGTAAATCTATAGGATCATCATCATCACACACAACTACTTCCTCGAGATTGTCTTTGTCATTGTTAAGAACAAAACACTTGCATCCAAAAATGTGGAAGTGAGCAATATTTGGCTTTCTTCCTTTGAAGAGTTCATATGGAGTCTTCTTTATTATAGGTCTAATGATAACTCGATTTCCAACATAACATGCCATACTAACCGCATCCGCCCAAAAATATTTAGGAAGATTTGCATCACTAAGCATTGTTCTTGCAAGTTCAACTAGAAACCTATTCTTTCTTTCAACTACTCCATTTTGTTGTGGAGTTCTAGGTGCTGAAAAATTATGAGAGATACCATGTTCTTCACAAAATTCTTCAAATTGTGCATTTTGGAATTCTCCACCATGATCACTTCTTGTGGATACAATCTTTAGTGATTTTTCATTTTGGATTTGCTTAGCATACTTCTTAAAAGCTTTAAAGGCATCACTTTTCTGCATAAGAAACAAAGTCCAAGAATATCTAGAAAAATCATCAACAATAACCAAAGCGAATACATTACCTCCGAAGCCTTTTGTTCTTGATGGACCAAAGAGATCCATGTGTAACAATTGTAGTGGCCTTGTAGTAGACACCACATTCTTAGATTTGAAAGATGATTTTGTTTGTTTCCCTTTTTGACAAGCATCACAGAGTCTATCTTTGACAAATTTTCTCTTAGGCAAACCAATGACAAGATCACGCTTGATTAGTTTATTAAAGTGTTCCATATGAATATGAGCAATCCTTTTGTGCCAAAGCCATAAATCATCATTGTTTGCCATGATACATTTTACCTTCAAGGATGGATCATCAAGGGAAATCATAAATATATTATTAATTCTTTTACCTTTGAGTTTTACCTCATTGGTTGCCTCATCCATAATAAGGCATTCTTCTTTGTTGAATTTGATCTTGAACCCTCTATCGCAAAGTTGACCTATGCTAAGAAGGTTGTGCTTTAATCCTTCAACATAGAGAACATCCTCAATTTGAATGGATGGAGGTGTGCCAACTATTCCAACGCCAAGTATCTTTCCTTTGGTGTTGTCTCCATAGGTGACATACCCTTTGGCTTTATGTACTAGATATGAAAATTGGTGTACATCTCCTGTCATATGCTTTGAACATCCACTATCAAGATACCAAACATTTGATGTGAATTTCAAGCATACCTACAAAAACAAATTATTTCTTGTTAGGTACCCAAGTTGCCTTGGATCCTTCATAGTTAGTTCCCTTTCTCACCCATGCATAATGTCCACTAGCCATACTGAAATTTCTAATATAGCATGCATTGGGTGTGTGTCCAATAATACCACAGTAAAAACAGTTTGGAAAAAAATTGCTCTTGTATCTAGGAATTTGTTTTCTTTTAGATACATTAGCCTTTTTCTTTTGATGATTATGAACAACTTGCTTCTTTTATACTTTCTTGGGATTGGAACTATTACTAGCCTTTACAAAAACAGTGGGATTGTTACTTGGTTTCTTAGTATCCATATAACCAAGACCTCTTTTATCATTTGGATAACGTTGTTGGCTTAGTAATCCTTCCAATCCTATTTGTCCTTTTTCATATCGTTCAATGACTCTTTTCAATTGAACAATTTGAAAGACATTTGATTCACACTTGGAGCATGCAAAGTTTTCCTTTTCTTTAATAAAATTTTGTTTTTGAAGATCAAAATCTTTAGTCATGGTGTCAATTTTTTCTAGACAAATTAGAAGTTATTTTTCTTGTTTTGACACCTTTTTGTATAAACTTTTGCATTCTTTCAAGAGTTCATCAATTTCACCTTGAACATCATCATGAAAAAGATTAAATTCATTACTAACCTCTTCTTCATCGTCGGAGTGATGTGAAGCCATCAATGCTAGATTTGCACTTTCGTCACTATCCGAATCGGATGAAGAACTTATCTCATTATCTTCCCATGCAACATAAGCCCTTTTGTTCTTGAACTCCTTTTTGCCTTTGAATCCATTTTTCTTGGAGAGTTTTGGACAATCTGGCTTTATGTGACCTTGCTTTCCACATTCATATCATGTGACATCTTGTGTTGATGTGGAGGCTTCTTTATCTTTATGCTTATAAAATTTCTTTCTTTTGACAAAGTTAGCATTATGAAGATTATTTTTATGACCAAAATATTTTCTTAACCTTTTTACAAGAAGCAAGAAGTTTTCATCTTCCTCCGATGCATCTTTATCTTGACTTTCTTTTGAATCAACTTTCAAAGCAATGCCTTTGGATTTCTTCTCATGATTCTCATGTTTTTCAAGCCTTCCAAGTTCCGTCTCATATTCTTGAAGCTTTCCGAAAAGTGTTGCGGAAGTCATAGTTGCTAGGCTTTTCTTTTCGGATATTGTCGTCACTTTTGGTTGCCATTCCCTAGTTAAAGACCTAAGCACTTTAAGATTTAATTCATCGTTAGTTAAAGTCTTACCGAGTGCCTTCAAATGGTTTGTCAAGTGAACGAATCTCTTTTGCAAGTCAAGGATGGATTCTCCGGGCAGCATTCTGAATAATTCATATTCTTGACTCAAAGTGTTCAATCTAGACCTTTTGACTTCGGCGGTTCCTTCATGAGTTTCTACAAGAGTATCCCAAATTTCCTTTGTCGTTGTACATGCCGATACTCGGAAAAATTCATCCATACTAAGAGCACTTTGGAGAATATTGATTGCCTTTTTGTCAAAGAGAACTTTTTCTTGTCATCGTCATCCCATGATGCTTTAGGCTTTGATGACCCAACACCATTGACAACACACACCAGAGTAAATGGACCATTCTCAACAGCATTCCATATTTCTTCTCCTTGCGCTTCAAGATGAGCCTTCATGCGAATTTTCCAAAAGTCAAAGTATTCACCACAAAACAATGAAGGCTTGTTGTTACTACCACCATCTTTGAAAACCGAATTTTGATTTGCGGAAGCCATTCTGGATCTTTAGGAACAAGTTACCTATAACTTGCTCTGATACCAATTGTAAGTCTAAGAGTGCCTAAGAGGGGGGTGAATTAGGTATATAAAAATTTATTCGATTTTATGAGAATACTTGTAGTAATTTGTGGTTAAGTGTTTGAAGTTTTTTGACTATATCTTATCTTTTCTTGATTATGGTGATGAAAACGATAAAAGCGGAAAAGTAAAGAACACGGCGATATATCCTGGTTCCCCTCACAATCCGAGAGTACTCCAGTCCCCTTTCCAACACGAAAGAGATTTCACTATAGTTTAGAATGATTGTACAGCCTATGCTTACTATCTGACCTATAGGGTGACCAAAGGTTCTTAACACCTTTAAGGTCAAACAAACACTAATGTGAATGAAGAACAATCCTCTTCAAATCACAACACTTACTTCCAACAATCCTGGATAGTAAGGGAATACTTTCTTTTTGTAATACAATGATTTATTTGAAAGAGATGGAGAGCACTATCAATCTTTGATTGATCTTCTTCTTCAAGAAAGAAACAATTCTCAAGCAATGATTATAAATGTTCACAATGAATGTATGAAACTTGTAATGATTTCTTAATGAAAATGTATATGGCAAGTTTCACAAAATTTATGATTTGTAAGAACACTTGAAAGTTTGTAAGAATATGCAAATTTGAATGATGAAAATTTTTAATTGAAGAAAGTTATTTGAATTTGAAAATATGCACAATTTATAATATCACAAATACCTCTTCATTCATGCCATTTGATATGAAAAGATGCAATGCAATCATGAAAAAATACCATTTGAATTATGTTCAAAAAACAAAAGAAAATTTGTACTGGTTCGCTGGGAACCGGTTCCGACCCAGGCAGAACCCGATTCCTAGTGAACGTTATAACCCAGAATTCAAAAATAACACGTAGGAACCGGTTCCCCTATAGGTACAACCCGGTTCCTGGTACAAATTCCAAGGAAGTGATTTTTGAACAAGTTTGGAACCCGGTTCCCTGTTAGGTAGGAACCGGTTCCTGAAAGTTTATTTTCAAAAAATCCTTTTGAAAAAGATTTCAAACATAGTTTTTCTTATTGTTAAAAATGTGGGATATGTATATAATTATGAATGCATATTTGTGAACATCTATATTCAAGCTTAAGAATTATTTATACCTTTTGACATTTGTTGTTTCTTTAATAATTCTTCTTCTAATCTTCATGACTTGTAACAATGTTTTATATGACATTGATAAACTTTTTGCACATCCTTTGAATGTTGATATCCATGTTGTCTTCATCAAAACCAATGCTTTAAACATGACTTGAGAAGCTTGCAATTACATCATGAATCACTAACTGAATCTGGAACCTTTACTTGACCAACTTGGCCATTAGGAAGTAGTGAGATAGCCGACTTTGGTGCAGTCCGAAGTTGGTTGATACTCGATACTATGCTCATCGAGATCATACTTCTCGAGATATTTTGGTCTCCGTGAAAGAGGCTTGCGTTGAAACCATGCCCGACAAGAAAGATCAGTGATATTGAGATCCCTTAGAACTCGGTTACTATTTCTAAGACAAGTTTGAGCCAACTAAAATTCAAGAGGGTACTTACCTATAAGACTCCATGCAAGCCTAAACCTAAGGAATTGTTTGTCTTGTTTGTATATGCTTATTTGTACATCACATCATAAACATCATAACATCATACACATACTCACTAACCATTTCAAGGATTATTGGGATTTATCTTTGTTCTATTTTGTAGGACATGGCTTCTATCCGCAGGAATACTATCCAAGTCAACCTCGTAAGAATTCCTTCTCAACTCAAAGAGTTAGCATCAAGGGTCCATTAGAACTCTTCATTCAACGAAAGACATGATCACCTCCTAAAATTGGTTACCTCTAACACTGATGAAAATATGATGAAGGTGCTTTTCCAGTTCTTTGATCCTCTACACCATTGCTTCACTTTTCCCGATTATTAACTTGTGCCCACTCTGGAAGAATTCTCTCAACTCTTAAGGATTCCTATTCTCAATCAACTACCTTTCAATGGTATGGAAAGAGATCCAAGACGTGAAGATATTTCCCGAGTACTACACTTGCAACAATCAGATGTCACAAATAATTGGGAAACAAGGAGTGGTATCAAAGGGTTCTTAGCCAAGTTCTTGTTTGAGAAAGCTCAAGATTGTTGGAACTCTTTGGACTTACAAGATTTTGAAGAAATCTTGGTTCTTCTCATCTATGGGATGGTTTTGTTTCCAAACCCTGACCAACTTATAGATGTAAATGCTGTCAAAATCTTCATGTCTCGCAATCTGGTGCCTACTTTGTTGGGAGACATCCTACACTATTTTCACTCTCGCACTATGAGGAAGAGAGGGATCCTCATGTGTTGCACTCCCCTCTTGACTAGATGGTTTATTTTGCATCTTCCCCAGTCTATGTTGAAGAACGAGCAAGGTTTGAGGTGGTCCCATAGGTTGATGACGCTCAAACATTCAGATATTCATTGGTGTTCTCGATCCTTGGAGAACGTTACTATCATCAACCGTTATGGGGAATTCCCTAATGTCCCTTTGCTTGGAATTATAGGAGGTATCACTTACAACCCTTTCCTAGCCTTGCGATAGTTTGGTTACACCCAAAGGGATGGTCCGCATGATATGCTCATCCAAGGAGTGTTATTCGACTACGAGAGTGACGATCAAGGCTACCGTCAGAGGTTTATACGATCTTGGAGGATGGTAAGAAAAGTGGATAGTAAGACGCTAGGACACAAGAATTCCATTCCCCTTGAGTCTTACCTTAGGTGGGTGCGAGCTCGTGCTCAGAAACTTGTGATGCCTTATCCCTCCATCTTACCAGTTATAATGGAACATGTGGTTGAAGGAGATGTCCCGTACACTGTCCTCCATCCCGACATGCCTACTTCTCTTGAAGACTTGCAAAAGGGTTGGATTCAGCTAAAGGAGAAACGAGATACCTTCGAAGCTCAATTCTATGCTAGTGAGAAAAGGGTCTTGGAGCTTACGAAGCAGCTACATGAAGAGCAAAGCGTGAACGCCTACATTGCGCCGAAGAGGATGCGTTCGGTCTTTTTATCTTAGAGATTTTTTTTGTAAGACCAAGAGGCATTTTGTAGTCATTTTGAAATAATTAATGAAATTTGACGTTTGTTCATGCTTTGTCTACACAAATTTAAATCTCATAAATCCTTGAAATCATTTGCATACACATCTTCCATGCATCATAACATAACATGTTTTCACACAACAGGTTTCCTTATCTTTCTGTTGTTTATTTCAGCAAGATGGATCTAGAGAAATAAGTGAAGGACCTTCAGGCACAAAACTCTCAATTCCAAGAGACTCTACTGGCCCTAGCCAAGGGGCAACAAGATATGATGGCATTGCTGGAAGCTAAGAAGAAACCCAAGAGGAAAGCTCTGGTCAACATGGGTAGAAGGTTCAAAGAGTCAGTCTGTCAAATCCCGGTAGTGGAAGACCCATCTGAGGAAGACGAGAATCAGATTGGAGAAGCTAGGAGAACCCAGGATGGATGCATCAATGATCAAGCGTCTGATGATGATGATTATTTTGATGAGCAATATCCCCCTGCCAATGTCAAGTACAAGCAGTTAGAAGACATATTGAAGGTCGTTGAGATCCAGGCCATCCCCGGTTTAGATTTTGATTATTTGGGTTTGATATCTGGGGTTGTTATACCCCACAAATTCAAGATATCAGTCTTTACAAAGTACGATGGGGTTTCCTGTCCAAAACTTCACCTGAAATCTTATATGCGCAAGATACAGCCGCACACCGCTGATAAGAAACTCTAGGTTAACTTTTTTCAAGAAAGCTTGGTGGGGATGAAACTAGAGTGGTTCTACCAGTTGGATGGTTCCCGTATCAATACATGGGAAGACTTAGCCACCAGTTTCTACCACCAGTACCAGTATAATGCCGACTTGGCGCCGACAAGTGTTCAGTTGCAAGACATGACAATGGGGAAAAATGAAGGATTCAAAGAATAAGCACAAAAGTGGGGAGACCTTTCCAGTAGGGTTCAACCACCTTTGACTGATAGGGAGCACATTGACATGTTTATGGGGCACCTTATCTGGTCCATTCTTTAACTTGTTGGTTGGCTGTTCTTCTTCCAGTTTCATCGAGCTAATCTTAACCGGTGAAAGAGTTGAAAGCGGCATCAAAAGCGAGAAGATTCCCATGGCATATGCCTCCACTTCCAATCCTATATAGAAACCTTTTGCCGCAAAGAAATAAGTAAATGTTGTGTACAGGGCAAGGGCCCGTACCAAGAAGGATGACCGCCAGTCTGTTAATGTTGTCCGAATTTCCAATCCAACTCCTGCTCAAAGACCATATTCTAATCATCAACGGTTTGAAACTCCGAGAATACCATTCGCGAGGATAGACATGTCACTATCCCAAGCCTTACAACACTTACTAAAGGCTAATTTGGTGACATTGCGCGATCCTCCTGCCAATCCAGATACCTCTTCACCAAAGTATAATCCGAACGCTAAATGTGCTTATCACTCAAGTAGTCCCGGGTATGAGACTGACCAATGTTGGGCACTGAAAAATAAAATTCAGGACTTGACCGATAACAAGATCATTGAATTTGATCCTCCTCCAACTCTGAATGTAATCACCGCACCTATGCTAAACCATGGAAAGGGTGTCAATGTTGTTGAAGATACAATTTTTGTTTCCTCTGTCAAAGACTTGACTACTCCTTTGAACATCATAAAAAAAGAATTTGTTAGAAGCCGGGATTTACCCTGGCTGTATAAAGGACTGTGTTTGTTGTGCCAAACAACTCAATGGATGCGAAGGGATGAAGGAAGGCATTCAACGCCTGATGGATAGCCACGAGATCCTATTTGAGAAGACTCCTCTTGCAAAAAGATCGACTAATAAATGTGAAGATCTCTCAATTATAACCATCTAAAACAAGCCTTTTAGGATCTCCTCCAAAGGTCCTATCAGGATTTCAAACAAACCAATTGTTGCTCCCCTAATAATTACCAATCCCAGACAAATTCACTACTCTTCTAACAAAGCAGTGCCATGGAACTATGGTGCTGAGGTGTTTTACCATGGGATAAAACAAGACGCCTGGATTGAAGAAGACAAAGTTGATGATGTTGGTAACATAACTGGCTCAAGCAAAGTAACCAAAATTGGGAGAATCTTTTCACCCAATATCTCACCACCAGTTGTTACAAAGGCGTCCATCCACGTGAATGCTGTTAGGCCAAGTACTGATACAAGGGGAAAGGTGAAGGTAGTTGAGCCCATTGAGAAGGAAGTACCCGCAAAGGACGTTGTTGATGGAGAACCTTCCGCTTGTGAAATGGATGAGATCTTAAAAATTATAAAAAGGAGCGACTTCAAGATCGTGGAGCAATTGGGGCAAACCCCTTCTAAGATTTCTATGTTGTCTTTGCTACTCTGTTTCGATGCTCATGCTCGGGCATTAATCAAATTCTTGAAGAAGGCTCATGTCCCGCATGAAACCACGAATGACCAGTTTGAGAATTTCGTGGAAAGCTTGACGGCTGATAATGGTTTGGGGTTCTCAAATGTCGATCTAAAACCGCTTCGGAAAAACCATAACAAAGCTCTACATGTTTCTGTCGAGTGCAAGGGGACCACCCTAGTGCACGTTCTGGTCGAAACTGGCTCTTTTTTAAACGTGCTACCCAAGGGGGCGTTAGACCATTTAGACTGTGAAGGTTTAGTCTTGAAACTAAGTGATATCATTGTGAGGGCTTTTGACGGGTCAAAAAGGACAGTTCATGGAGAAGTGGATCTTCCGATCAAGGTGGGCTCATAAATTTTCAACTCTACCTTTTACATCATGGATACCAGTCCTGCCTATTACTATTTGTTGGGTCGCCCTTGGATCCATGGAGCTGGGGCAGTAACCTCAACTCTACATAAAAAGCTCAAATATCCGGTCAAAGAAAGAATTGACATTGTCTATGGTGAGGAGGAGTTCATGGTAAGCCACCTCAAATCCTTCAAATACGTGGAGATGGATGGGGAATTTATAGAGACCCCGTGTCAAGCTTTTTAGGTTGTGCCACCAACGGTTGTTGCTACCAAATGTTCCTCTGATGTGTTCAAAGTTGTTAAGGTCGTGCCAAAGACGGTTTCATTCAAAGATGCACGTGCTGCAGTTGAAGAAAGAAGCTACGATACTTGGGGAAACTCCTCGAGATCCCATTCAAAGCGGACAACTTTGGTTTGGATTTCACCATCATGGCTCAGAAGGAAGTGAGGTGTGCTCGTGCAGGGAAGCCCTCTCTCCATATTAGAAGCCACAAAGTCAACACTGTAGGTAATTCTGATGATGAGTGTGCATTTAAATATTGGGTGTATCCTACTACAACGGAACTCAACAATTGGCAAGCAAAGGACTTCGTCCCCACCTCCTTCATTGAAGAGTAATCACTTGTTTATTGATTTTTATTAATTCAAGAACATTTTGTCTCTAATATTTAACAATGACTTTTAAGCCATGTGCCTGGCTCAGGGCACTTTGATCCATTTGTCAAGGGTTTTATTTATGTTCATCTTATCATATGATCATTCAATACAAATCATTGGACTCTTTTGTATTCAAATCTTTGTGGTCATTGTCTTTCTTTTTCTTCAAAATACATTTTTCCAAAATAGCCATGTATCTTACATGCACACACACACACACTCTTGCAGGTCTTCATCCACTATGGATCTCATTTCCAATGACTCTACTATTGTCGACTATGACTTTGAATGTCCAATTAGCCAAGCCGAAGACGAAGGCGAGGAAGATTTTGAAATACCGGGAGAACTAGTCATACTTATATTACAAGAGGAAAAAGTTATTCAGCCGCACGAAGAGTCAGTTGAATTCATCAATCTGGGTACCGAGACAGATAAGAAAGAGGTTAAGATCGATGCTAACTTAGAAGACAGTGTCAAGAGCAGGTTGGTTCAAATGTTGCATAAATATGTGGAAGTGTTTGCTTGGTCGTATGAAGATATGCCAGGGTTGGATACCGACATTGTAGTTCATTGTCTGCCGACAAAAGAAGATTGTCCTCCTGTCAAACAAAAGGTTCGTCGTATGAGGCCTGACATGTATGAAAAGATAAAAGCTGAAGTGATGAAACAATTTGATGCAGGATTCCTAGATGTGACATCTTATCCCCAATGGGTTGCAAATGTGGTGCCAGTGCTGAAGAAAGACGGAAAAGTTCGCATGTGCGTAGATTATAGGGATCTGAATAGGGTAAGCCCCAAGGATGACTTCCCTTTACCACACATTAATGTCTTGGTCGATAATACGGCTCAGCATGAAGTCTTATCTTTCATGGATGGCTTCTCAGGCTATAATTAAATTAGGATGGCTCCTAAAGACATGGAGAAGACCACTTTCGTTACGCAATGGGGTACCTTTTGCTACAAGGTCATGCCATTCGGATTGAAGAATGCAGGGGCAACATATCAAAGGGCTATGGTAGCTTTGTTTCATGATATGATCCATCATGAAATAGAGGTATATATGGATGATATGATTGCCATATCACAAACTGAAGAGGAACATCTCGATCACATGTACAAGCTATTCGAAAAGTTAAAAAGGTACAAGCTGAGGTTAAACCCTAAAAAATGCACATTCGGAGTACGATATGGAAAGCTTCTAGGTTTTATTGTCAGTAGTAAAGGCATTGAAGTTGATCCTGCCAAGGTAAATGCCATCCAAGAAATTCCAGTCCCCCACTCTAAAAAGGAAGTTAGAGGATTCTTGGGTCGTCTCAATTACATCGCCCGCTTCATATCACACTTGACTGCTACTTGTGAGCCAATCTTCAAACTCTTGAAGAAAGATCAGGTAGTCAGATGGAATGATGAATGCCAAGTTGCCTTTGACAAAATCAAAGAATATCTGCAAGAACCTCCTATTCTCATGCCTCCAGTTGAAGGAAGACCCTTGATCATGTACTTTACAGTACTAGAGAACTCCATGGGGTTTATTTTGGGCCAACATGAAGAGTCTTGCCGAAAAGAGCATGTTATTTATTACCTGAGCAAAAAGTTTACCGACTGTGAAACCAGATATTCACTGCTCGAGAAAACTTGTTACACTCTGGCATGGAATGATCACCGGCTAAGACAGTATATGTTGACTCATACCACTTTGTTGATTTCTAAGATGGACCCAATCAAGTACATCTTCGAGAAACCTGCTCTTTCTGGACGGATAGCCAGATGGCAAATGATCTTGACTGAGTACGACATTCCATACACAATGCAAAAGGCCATCAAAGGAAGCGTATTAGCAGATCATCTCGCCCATCAAGCTGTCAATGATTACTAGTCTATGAACTTCGACTTCCCTGATGAGAATATCATGCTAATAACCGATTGTGTGAAACCTGGACCGTATGACGGACCTAAACAAGGATCCCGATGGACTATGGTCTTCGATGGGGCTTCCAACACCTTGGGTAACTGAATTGGTGCCGTGATCATCTCCCCTTAAGGTTTCCACACTCCTTTCACTGCCATACTATGCTTCTATTACACGAACAATATGGCCGAGTACGAAGCATGCATTTTGGGTCTGAAAGATGCCATTGATTTAAGGATCAAGAATTTGAATGTGTTTGGGGATTTTGCTCTAGTGATTAGCCAAGTAAAAGGAGATTGGGACACTAAACACCCTAATCTTATCCCTTACAAGGAACTTGTGCTATCTCTGATTCCTTACTTCGAAGAAATCACCTTTGAACACTTCCCTAGGGAAGAAAATCAGTTGGCTAACACCTTGGCAACCATGTCCTCAACATTCAAGGTCAAATGGGACAACGAAGCCCCTATGATTATAATTGAGAGATTCGACAAACCTGCACACTGTTGTGAGCTTGACACTGACACGGAAAAGCCATGGTACCGTGAGGTGAAGAGATACCTTGAAGTACAAGAATACACTAAGGGAGCATCCATCAATGACAGAAAGTTATTACGAAGATTTTCAGCCAAATTCTTCCTAAGCAACGGAATATTGTACAAGCGCAACCATGATTCTACTCTACTCCGATGTATGGACAAGAAGGAGGCAGAGGAAATTATGGAAGACATGCACGATGGTCTCTTTGGCACTCACTCAAGCGGACATACCATGGCCAAAAAAGATCCTAAGAACTGGCTATTATTGGTCAACAATGGAGACTGATTGTCATCAACACTCAAGAACTTGCCACAAATGCCAAATCTATGCTGACAAGGTCCATATGCCTCTTATCCCTCTGAACGTCATGACTGTTCCGTGGCCATTTGCAATGTGGGGCATTGACATGATTGGAGAAATCAAGCCCACTGCTTCCAATGGACATCGCTTTATTCTTGTTGTTATTGATTATTTCACCAAATGGGTCGAAACCGCTTCATTTTCCTCAGTCACAAATAATGTGGTAGCCAGGTTCATCAAACATAACCTCATCTGCCACTATGGTATCCCCGAAAGGATCATCACCGACAATGGGACTAACCTTAACAATGATATGATTACCGAACTTTGCACTCAGTTCAAGATCAAGCATCACAATTCTTCTCTATATAGACCTAAAATGAATGGCGCGATCGAAGAGGCTAACAAAAACATTAAGAAGATTGTGTAGAAGATGGTAGTAACATACAAGGATTGACATGAGATGTTACCATTTTCTCTTCACGGCTACCGCACTTCAGCTAGAACATCAACTGGAGAAACTCCCTTTTCTTTGGTCTATGGCATGTAAGTTATTTTTCTAGTAGAAGTTCAGATTCCTTCACTAAGGATTATAAATGAGGCAGGCCTATGAGAAGACGAGTGGTTTCAGACAAGATTGGATCAGTTAAACTTGATTGATGAGAAGCGATTGGTTGTTGTTTGTCATGGTCAGATGTACCAAAAACGCATGATCAAGGCTTTCAACAAAAAGATCAAGCCTCGAGTATATCAAGCTGGTGACTTGGTGTTAAAGCGCGTCATTCTTCCACAAGGTCACCCCAGGGGAAAATAGACTCCCACCTACGAAGGGCCATTTGTTGTCAAGAGAGTTTTCTCTGGTTGTGCCATGATGTTGACAACCATGGATGGTGAATACTTCTCATATCCTGTGAACGCGGGCATAGTTAAAAAAATACTACACATAAGAGACCCGCTAGGTTGACACACCTAGGCAAAAATAAGGGCATCCCGACAAACCAAAAGGTTTGGGAAAAATTAGGGATATATGCAAAAGATTGTACACCCGGCAAGTTGAAAACCCGAAAGGGCGACTTGGGCAAAAATGGGTATCCTGGTGGGCTGAAAACCCGAAAGGGCGGTCCAGGCAAAAGTTAAGGATTGAAAGCGTATGACTATGTCCCGTGGAATCACCACAGTCAACTTTATCACCAAGGCCCGAGTTCAAATGGTCCAAGATCAATCCAATCCACTTATGTCAATGGCAAGGGGCATTCAAAGACATTGGGGAAATAATAGAGTTTGAATGCAATGAGATCACTTCCACATGGCTATTTGTTTTTGTTTTCAATTCTTGTTTTCATTTCGACGATTTCCTCTTACTAGGATCTTTGTCTCTTTGTACAAAAAACGCCTATTCACGGGTAAAATATCAATACAATTATACTTTGAAGTGCAAACTTTCTGTTTTGTTTTGAGAGAAAAGTTGTCCAATGACTAAAATTGAACGAACATATGCATATGAACATAATTAAAACTATTTGGCACATGTGTCCTGCTAAGCAGCGGCAAGCATCTCTTTAATGTATATTGGAATATCCCCATAGAGTTATTTCATTAGCATTATCCCCACAAGGATGGCTACAATAAACCAATCCTTAACAGAGTTACCCATAGAGTCTCTTTGCATAGTTTGATCTCCAACCAGAGTCTCAATCTCTTGGAAGCTCCCTCCCTAACTAAGTTGATCCTACAAGAAGAAGCCTTGTGGATCTCTTTCCAAAAGAACTCACCTTGTCAGCAGTTCATCAAGTATTCATCAACAGGATTTATTTCCCCAACAGGGTTTATTTCCCCAACAAACAACATACAACATACAACAATCAACAAACAACAAAACTCCCTCGGCATTAGTCTATCTTCCCCAATTGAGCCTGTCTTCCCCGACTGAGTCTATACTCTCCAGCTGGAGCTTGCATTTCAAACTATTACAAATAAAAGGGCCACAACCCCTAATCCCCAGCAGAGTCACCAGTTCTATGATACGGTGGGAGAACTAACTTGGGATGTTTTGCATTTGATCGCAAATGTTGCAGTTAATAAGAGTCGCCATCGACTTTTCTTTTATCCAAAAGGAAAGGCTGAAAAGAACAGGAAAGACCTTTGAGATTATTTCTTGAGTTCGGGGGGTAGATTATGAAAAGGGAAGGTATTAGCATCCTTTTCATCCATAGTTATCTACGGGCTCTTAGTTGCTTGCTAGATCACTTGCTTTTGTTTGAAAATGTGTTTTGTGGTGGTTTTGAAAGTATTTTGAAAAGGTGCTTTGTTTAGGCAAACTTTGTAATAGTTCTCGTTCGTAAGAGCGTATACAAAGTGTTAGATTTTTGAAAATGTTTCATGTTTTGAAAGTTTGTTTTTTGAAAGTGTTTGGTGTTTGTTTTGAAAATAAGCAAGGATGTTTGTTTTGAAAATGAGCAAGCAACTAGGAACAATCTACCTACTCAAAAGTCTTTTTCATTTCTTCCTTCCTTTGATATTGCTATCTTACCATTGATTTGGTAATAAGCCTTATCTTTGGATGTAAAAGGACGGGTGTGGGTCATCGTATAGTCATGATAGCAATGTTGTGAGCTATCTTAGCATTTTTTATTTGAGGGACTAAGATCATTTAAAAGGAAACATTTGTAGCATCATCGAGGAACTATGATCTTGTATTTTTTATTGTTCTTGCTAAGACATCCCACATGCATAACATGACCATTTTTGTAAGGCAACAAGTGGAATTACCCTAAGGGTGCAAGTGTGCAAGTGTGTTTTATTTACATGCATTGTGTGATACGGTGGGAGAACTGACTTGGGATTTTGCGTTTGTGTTCGCAAATGTTTCGGTTTAGCAAGAGTCGCCACCGAATTTTTATTTTATCCTAAGGAAAGGTCAAAAAGCACAGGAAAGACCTTTGAGATGTTTTCTTGGGTTTGGGGAGTAGATTATAGAAAGGAAAGGTATTAGAACCCTTTCTATCCATGGTTATCCATGGGCTCTTTGTTACTTGTTTAGATCACTTGCTTTGCTTTTCAATTGTTTGAAATGGTGCTCTTCAATTGTTTGAAATGGTGCTTTGTGTGTGGTTTTAAAAGATGTTTTGAAAAGAGGCCATCGTTGTGGCAACCTTTGTAATGATTCTTGTTTGAATGTATACAAAGGTGTTTTTGTCTTTTGAAAAGTTTCCAATGTTTGAAAGTAGGGTTTTGAAATTGTGTTTGTGAAGTGTGTTTTGAAGATAACAAGGATGTTTTTTGCAAGCTTTTGATCAAGTAACTAAGAATTGTCTACCCTATTTTACTCAAAGATCTTTCTTATGTTTTTAACCCTTTTAACAGTGTTGCTTCACCATTGTATTTGGTGAACAACCTTGTGTTAGGATGTTAAACGGGACAGGCGAGGGTCATCGTATAGACCATGATAGCAATTGTGTCAAGTATTTTTGGCAATTTTCTTGAGGGACTTGATCATTTTATTTAGGCAACTCAGATAACGTCATCGAGGGACTATGATCTTTTGTTTTGTTTTTGTTTTGCCAAGGTACTTAACATGCATACCATGGTCCATTTTTGAAGGCAACAAGTGGATTGAAACCCTAGGGGTGCAAGTGTGTATTGTGTTTGATTTTCATGCATTTTGTCTTTGATTAGGTCAAACTATTTGTTGGTTTTGATTTTGCATACAAACCCTAATTCTCTAAGCATGGCATAATTGAAAGCTTAAAGGTGCGAGAATTTAAGTCCTAAGCTATTACATCATGATATAGGGAGGGAGGTACAAATTTGAATAGGGGATTATTTTACAAGAAATTAAACCCTAAATTATTACAACCAAATTGAATTTGCAAGGCATAATATTTAAATGTACAATATTTAAATAAAATACAATATTAGATAAAATGTATTATGCAAAAAAAAAGTTTTTATTTGTTCATGTATGGAAAAGTATTTTTTAATGTACAAGGTATAAAGAAAATAAAATATTAATTTTTATTTGTTTTTTTGTTAGGGCAAAAACCCTAATTTCTAAAGAAAATAAATATAATGTATTATTTATGTACAAAAATATATTAACATGTATAGAAATGAAATATATCCAAAAAAGGTATTTTTTAGTATAAATAATAATAAAAATAAAATAAAATATTTTTCTGTTTTATTTCTAAGTTTTTAATAAAACAAAAGTATATATATATATATATATATATATATATATATATATATATATATATATATATATATATATATATATATATATATATATATATATATATATATATATATATATATATATATATATATATATATATATATATATATATATATATATATATATATATATATATATATATATATATATATATATATATATATATATATATATATATATATATATATATATATATATATATATATATATATATATTAAATATGTTAAATATGTAAAAAATAAAATAAATTATTTACAAAAAAATAAAATATATTCAAGAAAATGTTTTCAATGTGAATAAAAAATAAGAAATGGAATAAAAGTATTATTTTCATTATTTTTAAATTTAAACAAAATAATATAAAAGTATATAAAATGTTTTAATGTTAGTAAAAATAAAAATAAATGCCAAATAAATGTAAAAAATTATAAAAATATTTTTGGATCATTTTTTATGTTTGAAAAGAAAATATCAAAGTCAGAAAAGAAAATAAAAAATGCAAAAATATCAAAATATAAGAAAATGGGTCAGGGGGTGTGAAATTGAAAGTGGGGGGTGCCAAAAGTAGGAAGTAGCCAGGCCCAGCCCAACTACTTCATCTTCTTCCTCTGTTCAAACAAAACACGCGCCTTCTGTGTACAAACTGCCAACTCCTGGAAACGTGATCCTTTGACAAAACTCAAAACATGAAACTTGTAGAGCATCAAATCACGAATCTAACCATATAAAAAACTTGATCTAACTCTCAAAGATCAGAGAGAATTTCTCTGGCCCTAATTTCTAACCTAGTTTTTTCTGAAAGTTCATGGATGAAATTCTCCTAGCACGATTAATATAAATGAAAACTAAGCACATGTATGGTTTTAGGGCAATGAATACAACATCTTTCATTCACAAACCTAAGTCTAAATGTTCCTAAATAGAGAGATAGAAGTTCATGAAATACCTGTTTCAGTTGAGTTCGAACTGGACAATGCAACAACTTTCAATGGGGCCTGAGGTTCTTTTGAGCTTGCTTGATGTCCCCTGAACCTTTCCCAATGCTTAGTTTGTTTTGAAGTGGCCTGAATCGTGCTACAGAACTCAACCTGCAAAGCTTCCAAACAAAAATGGTGATGTGTGTTAATGGAGTTACATCAACTTGTGAATGGTCTGGATAGCTTAGGTATATTGTTTGGAATGTGTTTGAAGTGATTTGGGACAAAATGCACGAGGGGATTTGATGGTGGCTTGTGATTTGCAGAACTGGCCCTGTTTTGCAAGAAAATGTGTTTTTTGAGTATGAGGAGGTTTAAGAGGTCAAGGGCTCGTTCTTATGGCTTGCAAGGATGTCTGAAACCTATTTCAAAACTTTGCTTGAGTTGGTTTTATCAGATATGTGTGTTCTTGACTTTTGGCACAAATGACTTGTTTTGAAAGAAAAGTGTGAAGTGACCATGCTAAGGCATGTACAGGCTAGCTCCAAGCATGCTCATAGTTGGTGTACTATGCCTGAGATTAGGGGACTTGTTTGCTGAAAGGAGAGAAGTCCAAGGCTCAAGAAAATGCAACTTGACATAAAGTTGCCTTTATGAAAATGGAAGTGTGATCTTTATGCCCAAAATGGAATTATTCAATGTACAATGCTCTCTTGATCAGAACAAAGCCAAAGTCCAATGTATTTGCATTCAATTTTTTAGTGTAAATTGGTTTAGAGGCCTGTAATTGTGTACTAAGCTAGTTTGGTCAGATTTGGCAAGTGGTATGAACATGTATTGGCCATGGTTACAAAGTGAGTTTTTGCCAACTTCAAGCATTCAATTCTCCCTAACCACAAAGGTGTTTAAGGAGTTCTTGGACAATTTGGAAAGCTTGCAACATGTACTATAATCCATCTTTGAAATGAAACTTGAAACTCCAAGTGGAACCATGTGAAAAATGGCCAATAAGATGGGTCAAAATCCTGCCTAAACTAGGGCAAAATTTCTCTAAGTTAAAAGTTTTAGGTACCCTTGTTCCAAAAATCATAACTTGAGATCCAAGCTTCTTTTGAAAAAACTTTGTGAATAAAAGTTGTATACTTTGTGATGGAATATAACTTTCATGTTGTAAGTTTTATTTGAATCCATTTTCATCTTGGTGAAAAAATGGGACAAAGTTAGGAAAAAATAAGAAAGTTTTATAACTTAGAAAATTTCTAAGTTATCAAATTTTTCCATTTTAAACCCTAATTTGCAATTTTGGGTTTCTTGATAAACAAGTTTCATAATGTGACATGTCTTGATGAAAAATGAACCTTGGCACTTGATTTTGACCAAAAAGTCAAAGTTTGACTTTTCAGTATACAGTTAAATTTTGATCAGTTGACTGAAAAATTCATCTGGCAATCCTATGCATTTGAGATCTTTTGAACTTGTTGAATGGGTCAAGACAATGTCATTGAGTCCTTGAGTTCATGGTTGAGCTTGATTTGCCATTGGCTAGGTCAAACAGTCAGAAATTGCCTTTGTACAATCAAAACCCTAAAAATGACCATTTTGCCCTTTTGGTGATCTGATCAAATTTCTTGTGGAATTATGACCCAAACTTGATCAAATGGTTCATATGAGTTCATAATGTTGATGTGGGTCAAAATTCATGAGGTTTGACTATCAATTGGCCACAATTGACTTTTCCCCCAATACAGCTGATTTCTAGGTCAATTGTCCAATTGACTGGGCAAAAATTTGATTCAAGGCTTGAAACTTGGTATGGACAAACTTGTGAGTCCAACATGAACTATGAAAGTCACTTTGGGCATTGTAGGTCAAAACATCCCTGTGCAAACTCAAACCCTAATTTAGGTCAACAGTGCAAGGAGGTGTCTTGAGCAGAGCAAACCTTATCTTGATCTTGAGTTCCAAGAGTCTTGTGATGAGAAATGTTGATAAAATGAGAGGGAAAATTTTGGGGTACAACACATTGTTTATCTTGAATTAGGGTTTTCTAATCATTGATTTTAGTCTTTCCATACAAACCCTAATTACTAACATTTATATGAAAGCGATAAATTGCAGAAAGTAAAATTACCACACTATTACATCATTAGGGGAGGGGGTATACAAATTTACAAATGGGGATTGTAAGAAAATTAAACCTAATTATCTATTACAACCATATTGAATAATGTACAAGAATTGAAAAGAAAATAATGCAAGAATGTGAATGGAAAAAAAGAAATAATTTTTTGTTTGATTGATTTTTGAGGAAAAGGTTTTGTTTTGACCTAATTCAAGGAAAATGATTAATTAAAATTAAATGAAATTAAACCTAAACTAATTAAGAAAAGAAAAAAGGATAAAAAAAACATTTTTTTAACAAATTAATTTCTTTTTTCTTAAATAATTAATATTTAGATTTAGGTTTAATTATTATTTTTCTCTTTTATCTAAAATTAATTTAGAATTTAGTTTTCTTTTAATTAATTAATTTTCATATTTATTTTATTAAACTTAAAACCTTTCACAAAAAACCCTAAAAATGATTTTTTTTTAACTTAATTTCTTTTCTTAATTAGTTTAGGTTTAATTTCATTTAATTTTAATTAATCATTTTCCTTGAATTAGGTCAAAACAAAACCTTTTCCTCAAAAACCAATCAAACAAAAAATCATTTCTTTTTTTCCATTTACATTCTTGCATTATTTTCTTTTCGATTCTTGTACATTATTCAATATGGTTGTAATAGATAATTAGGTTTAATTTTCTTGCAATCCCCATTTGTAAATTTGTATACCCCCTCCCCTAATGATGTAATAGCGTAGTAATTTTACTTTCCGCAATTTATCGCTTTCATATAAATGATAGTAATTAGGGTTTGCATGGCAAGAATAAAATCAATTATTAGCAAACCCTAATTCAAGATAAACAATGCATGTAAATCAAACACACTTGCACACTTGCACCCTTAAGGTGATTCCACTTGTTTACAAAAATGGTCAATGGTAAGATAGAAATATCAAAGGAAAGAAGAAATGAAAAAAGACTTTTGAGTAGGTAGATTATTCTTAGTTGCTTGCTCACTTTAAAAACAAACATCCTTGCTTATTTTTAAAACAAACACCAAAAACTTTCAAAATACAAACTTTCAAAACATGAAACATTTTCAAAAGTCCAACACTTTGTATACGCTCTTATGAACGAGAACTATTACAAAGTTTTCCTAAACGAAGGCGCCTTTTCAAAATACTTTCAAAACCACCACAAAGCACATTTTCAAACAAAAGCAAGTGATCTAGCAAGCAACTAAGAGCCCATAGATAACTATGGATGAAAAGGGTGCTAACACCTTCCCTTTTCATAATCTACCCCCCGAACTCAAGAAATAATCTCAAAGGTCTTTCTTGTTCTTTTCAGCCTTTCCTTTTGGATAAAATAAAAGTCGGTGGCGACTCTTGCTAACCGCAACATTTGCGATCAAACGCAAAACATCCCAAGTCAGTTTTCCCACCGTATCATAATGGGCTACTCGCCGACTAAGATAGTATATGTTTACTCGCACTACCTTATTGATATATAAAATGGATCCTATTAAATACATATTTAAGAAGCCCGCTCTCTCTGGAAGAATAGCAAGATGGCAATTGGTCCTGACCGAATATGACATCCAGTACACTACTCAAAAGGTAATAAAAGGAAGTGTATTAGTTGATGATTTGGCTCATCAGGCTATGGACGACTACTAATCCATGAATTTTGAGTTCCCAGTCGAGAACATCATGTTAGTGACTGATTCTAAAGAACCTGGACCGGATGAAGGACCTGAAAAAGGATCCCGATGGACTATGGTTTTTGACGAAGCTTCCAATGCACTTGGAAATGGAATCGGTGTTCTGATCATATATCCCGAAGGCTGTCATACTCCTTTCACTGCCCGGCTATGTTTCAATTGTACCAACGATATGGCTGAATATGAAGCATGCATTATGGGTCTCAAAGTTGTTATCGACTTGAGAATCAAATCCTAGAGTGTATTTGGAGACTCGGCTCTGATAATCAGTCAAATCAAAGGAGAATGGGACATGAAGCATCCCAATCTCATCCCTTATAGAGAGCATGTGTTGACATTGATTCCATACTTCTAAGAGATTACCTTTGAACATATTCCACGAGAAGAAAATTAGTTAACCAACGCGCTAGCCACCATGTCATCCATGTTTAAATTCAGATGGGATAATGAAGCCCCTCAAATCACTATTGAGAGGATGGACGAACCGGCATACTATTATGAGATTGATGCTGAGGGAGTAGAAGAAAAGCCTTGGTTCCATGAAGTAAAAATATACCTCGAATCCCAAGAGTATCCTGAGGGAAATTCTGCCAATGATAAGAAGTTCCTAAGAAGGTTCTCTTCCAAGTTCTTCCTCATTAATGGGATTCTCTACAAGCGCAACCATGATTCCACTTTACTTTGGTGCGTAGATGGGAGTGAAGCAGAGAAGATTATGGCAGATATGCACGAAGGTACCTTTGGCACCCATTATAGTGGGAACACAATGGCTAAAAAGATCCTACGGGAAGGGTACTACTGGTCCACTATGGAAGTTGACTGTTATCAGCATTCCCGAACTTATCACAAATGCCAAATCTATGCTGACAATGTACATGTGCCTCCGGTTCCGTTAAATGTCTTGAATGCTCCTTGGCCTTTCGCAATGTGGGGCATTGATATGATCGGATATATTAGACCTATTGTTTCTAATGGGCATTGCTTCATCCTGGTTTCCATTGATTACTTCACAAAGTGGGTCGAGGCAGCCTCATTTGTTTATGTTACGAAGAACGTAGTGGCACGGTTCATCAGACATAACCTTATTTGTTGGTATGGTATTCTAGAAATAATCATTATGGATAATGGTACCAATCTCAATAATACTATGATCACCGAGCTCTATACGTAGTTCAAGATCCAACATCATAACTCTTCTCCTTACCGGCCGAAGATGAATGGCATTGTGGAAGCTGCCAATAAGAATATAAAGAAGATCACACAGAAGATGACAATGACATATAAATATTGGCATGAGATTCTACCATTCGCTCTTCATGGTTACCGTACCTCGATATGCACGTCAACAGGGGAAACTCCTTTATCTCTGGTATATAATATGGAAGATGTCCTACCTATTGAAGTCCAGATCCCTTCCTTGAGAATCATGAAGGATGCGGGTTTGAATGAAGATGAATGGGTTCATACTCGACTTGACCAATTGAACCTGATTGACGAGAAGAGGCTCGCGGCTGTTTATCATGGTCAAATGTACCAGAAACATATGATCAAAGCTTTTAATAAAAAGGTCAGGCGTCAGGTATATCAAGTTGGAGACCTAGTAATCAAGCGCATCATCCTGCCATAAGGTGATCCCAGGGGCAAATGGACTCCTACGTACGAAGGACCATTTGTGATCAAGAGCATATTTTCTGGTGGAGTTATGATATTAACCACTATGGACGGTGACGACCTTCCGCACCCAGCAAACACGGACATAGTTAAAAGATACTACGCATGAACAAAAACCCGCTAGGTTGACTGGCCTAGGAAAAAATAAGGGCATTTCGGCAAACCAAAAGGGTTCGGGCAAAAGTTAGGGATATATATATATATATATATATATATATGGAAAAATTGTACACCCGACAAGTCGAAAACCTGGAAAGGCGGCTTGGGCAAAAAAGGGTATCCCCGGTGGACTAAAAACCTGAAAGGGCGGTCTGGGAAAAAATTAGGGATTAAAAGCATACAACTATGTCCCATTGGATCACCTCACAGACAGACTTCGGTAATAAGTGTCAAGTTCAAATGGTACTAATCAATCCAGTTAGCTTCGGTCAAGCAGCAAAGTGATGAGACGCTCAAAGACATAAAGGCAATAGCAGAATGGGAACCCAATGGGATCATTTCACATAGCTGTTTTTCTTTGTATGCTACTTTATATAGTTTTCGTTCTTACAACGACATCCTCTTATTAGGATGTCTGTCTCCTTGTGCAAAAACGCCTGTTATAGGCAGACTTCTTCAGATTAATACAAAAGCTATCTCTTTGAAAGCAACAAAATCATTTGTTTTAATTTTCTTGTTTTGTTTTGCAAAACCGTCCAGTGATTATTTTTTACATATCCATTTGAATATGATCACCATTTACAAATACACGCATAAAAAACAGAAATACAGTTATTAATGGCTTTAAGAAATGGGACAATGTCTGAAAAGCCATCTGCAAATCCCCGCAGATACATCCCACGGTAGATACAGAGACAGAGACGTCCTCCTATGAAGTCACTACCAAATCCCCGACATACAGCCTAATAATGTTAGAGTTTTCGATATCCCCTGCAGAGCAAGAGTCTCCAATCATCTCCCTAGCATCTTGAAAAAATCCCCAAGCAGTTTGCGGAGGCTTTCTTTCCCCAGTAGAGTTTACTTCTCTAGCCACGGAAATCCATCTCCAAGCAAATCAACTTCAACAAATAATGAAGAATCACATTCCTGATCCCCAAGAGCAGTCATGGATTTATTTTCCCTCAATTCAATGACGCTACAAAGAATGACTGATTAGTTTATATATTGCATTCATACATCATTTTACAAACGTCATAGCATATGCGTACAAAATACATATAGCACAATCTCATTTATTTTGATAACATCATTACACAATGTGTGTCATGCATCATGACATTGTATACATATAATTCTTTACCTTTTCAGGAAAGTTTGCAAACTGAAAAATATCATCATCAACTTTCAACAAGTTCCAGATTAATTCCTGAAACAAGACAGAGCAACTATCTGAAGTAGCAGCTCATCAATCACTGTGAAGCCTGGAGTCCGACCAGATAGCAGTTAACATCAAATACAATTTACAGTGAAGCCTGAGATCTGACCAAATAGCAGTTTACAACACTATGAAGCCTGGAATCCGACCAGATAGCAGTTTACAACACTTTGAAGCTTGTAATCCGACCAAATAGTAGTTTACAACACGGTGAAGCTTAAACCTGACCAGATAGTAGTTAACATCATTGCTGAAGCCCATAATTCGACTGGATAATAGTCAAACTTCTACAACACTGTGAAGCCTGGGCCCGACCAGATAGCAGTTAACGTCATTGCTGAAGCCTAGAATTCGACCGGATAATAGTCAACCTAAAATTCAAGACAATGTGAAGCCCGGAATTCCACCAGATAACAGTATAAGTTGTTGTGAAGCCCGGAGTCATGCCATATAGCAGTTTACTCTGTCAAATTATTGTGAAGCCTAGAGTTTGACCAAATAGTAGTTTACTATGTCAATTACTATGAAGACTGGACCCGACCAAATGACAGTATAATCCACAACATTGAAGCCTGGATTTCAACCAGATAACAGTCAACCTCAAGTTCAAGTTGAAGCTTGGATCCGACCAGATAACAACTTAATTTTTTCAAGTTACTAAAACCTAGACCCGATTAGATAACAATTCAAGTCACTGAAGCCTAGACTCGACTAGATAATAGTTCAAGTTAGTGAATCCTGGACCCGACTAGATAACAGTTCAAGTCACTGAAGCCTGGACCTGACCAGATAATAGTTAATTTCATATTCCCCAGTAAGTCACTGTGAAGTCTGGAATACGACCAGATAGCCGTCAAACTTTTATTATCTTCGACAAGTTACTGTGAAGCTTGGATTTCAACCAGATAACAGCTAACTTTCATCTTTCCAGTCAAGAGATAACTCCCCAGTATAGTAATGGACAACTAAAGCTCCTAGACCCTATTCCCCAAACAGAAACCAACATTCCCCAGCGGAGTCCTCCTCAAACAACAGGAACAGGAATCCCCTCAAAGAGACCTCTTATGAAGTCAGCATCTACTATGGATGGCATCTTTAAGCCCATATCTAAAAACTCTCAGTCATCTTCTTCAAACGACATCTGTAAGCCCATTCCTGATATCATCAACCAGCAGTGTTACTTCATGTATATGCGAGTGCAAATTTCTGGGCACTCTAGTGTTCAATCATCTTCCACCTTCAAATCACAAAATGTAGACAAGCCAATCTAAATCCTCAGGTATAAGGAGATTGAACATGGGAAGCTATTGTACCCCAAAATTTTCCCTCCCATTATACTCAAGACATGCCCATAAAGGTCCTCAATTGCTCAAGGTTGACCAAAGAATTGATCATACAAATTCTCCTCCTAAGCAATAAACCTCCAACTAGGGTTTCACTTTTCACCAAGATGTTTGGGTTGCAAAGGATCCAAATGATTTCCATGTTCCCTAATATTCCTTCAATATTTTCCATGCCAAATTTCATGCCTTACACTACAAGTTTGCTCAGTCAACTGCTCAAGTATTTGAAAATCAATTGTACTAGGTCAAAAGTCAATTATGGCCAATATACAATCAAACTTCAAGATTTTTTGTCAACATTAACATTTTGAAGCGATAATCATCATTTGATCAATGTTTGATCATGATTCCTCAAGGAATGCTCTTAATTTATCAAAAGTCAAGAATTACTAAATTAGGGTTTCTATAGGAGAAGTTAACTGATTTGACCAGGCATAATTTTCACATACTTCATCCATTTTCCCCCAACCAAAGCTCATTTTGAAGAGAATCCAATTTCCTACAACTTCTCTCTTATCCTCAAGTTCAAGAAATGCATCATTTGGAAGATACAAGCTCATACATTACAAGTCATTTTCAAAAAGTCAACAAAAGACACTTTTTGCCAAGACCATTTACATCAAGATAAATTCTTCAAATGTAAAATTGATAAAAAAATAGGTTTAAGGATACATCTTAGGCTTTCCAAAGAGTCAAAGATCATATTCATTGGATAAAAATTGAGCAAGTTATGGCTTGTACAAGTTGGGGAATTTTGAGAAATTTCAAGAAACATGCATTGGGCAAACTTGAAATTCTAGGTCAATGGCCTAATTTCTTGGGCTTCAACCATCTTCATGACATTATAAAGGACCCATAAAATAATTTTTAACTTTCCTTTACATTTCTATCAATTTTGTTCATATTTATTTTTGTTTTATTCAAATAAAAACAAAATAAAATTGCATAAAATATTAAAAATGGATTTTGGCATTTGGGCTGATGTTTTGTTTGTCTTAAGGCCCAAGAAGCGTGCAAGACATGTCTAGATTCATTGTTGCACCCAATATGGCATGTTTATACACATTTTTGGAAAATTTTCAAAATGGAATCATGTGTTAAAAGCAATGGTTATGGCATGATTTCTTTCCATGTTATCACCCTATCTCCATCTCCTCTATATAAGCATCACATTTGCAAGCCAAGGACAGACGAAGCTACCTCCACAAACCCTAAAAATTTTCAAAAAAAATTAAAGAGAAAGTGAAACTCGTATCAAGCAATCCAGGCCTTCTCCATCCAAAACAAACATCCCATCTTCCTCCTGAAGGTCCCAGGAGCCATCCCCATTCGTGAGGCAAGCCTAACACACGCCAGAACTCTCTCGCGCTATCTCTCCATTTGGTAATTTCTCTCTGATCTCAAACCCTCAATACATGCCATTTAAATCCATATTAAGCATATATTCATGTTATTGATTATGTTTACATTCAAACCAACGTGTTACATGTGAGAATAAGCGCAAGGAGGAGATCATGCCATTATTAAGGAACGATCTGAGTTTGCTTTCGAAACACAGGATTCAGATCGATTCAGGCCAAAAGGAGTCCATATTTGAAACTAGGGGATACTTTTAAGTCGTATAGGGTCTTTAGTTTGTCCTTAATCCAACGATTTTGCAGGTTTCCAATTTTTGATAGATCGAAGAAGATGACCGAAGTTTGACTCCGGTGCCTTTGACTCTATTTGACTCAAGCGAGAGTATGCATGGCTTCGAGCCATTTCATGGTTGCTCCATTTAAACATCCAGGGCCCACTGGGGCGTGCATGTATATACCTCAACATTTTTTTGATGTTTCAAATATATTTTTTTGGTATAAACGATTAACAGGTTGGCTGAGTTGTAAGAGGAACATGTGTAAAGGAAGAGACTTGGGTTCGATACCCAGGTCTGGAATTTTGTTTTTTCTAACAAGTTTCCTACAGATCCAATGTTCCCAGATTCAAGGCGTGCACCATAGGCCATCAAATTCACACCATCAAATCTCAGTTGACCTGGATCCAGCGCCTCCAGCGTGCAGCCTCACCATGGACTCTTCAGATGCCTCCTTACCAGATCCAACACAGTAATAAGTTTGCTCAATTTGGGCCTTATAAATTCCAAATCTCACCCTCTCTTTTTAGATTTAACAACAGGCCCAATTTCTTTTCTTTTATTCTTTTTAGTTTATTATTTATTTTGCTTTTTTATATTTACTCATTTTTTTAAAAACCTTTTTTATTTAATCATAAAAATCAGAAAAATGTAAAAAATTTAGATTTAGGTTTTATTTCATTTAAATTAATTTTCATAAATAAATAAATTTATTTTTTAATTATTTTAATTTTATTTCATAAATTAAAAACAATTAGAATTAGGTTAAAGTTTTAATGTTTTCTTAAATAATAAAAATACCAAAAAAAATATTAGGTTTTGTTAAAATTAATCTTAATCAATAACTTTTTCTTTTCTTTTAATTAATTAATTATTGTTTAACTCAAACTTTCTTTTTCAAAATAAACAAAAACGACAAAAAGATTTTCTTTTACTTAAAAATAGTTTAGGGTTTTAAACGTCCGTTTCAGTTCGCACGTGTTTTTATTTTAGCGTTATTTCTTTTACTTTGTTACTAATGTATCTGCTTCCCGGTTTGTAATAGTTAAAAACTATGGCATTTACTACTTTTTACTTTCCTCATTTTGGACATGTAATTAATCCCCCTCCCCGAAGCCTTGTAATAGTTTAGGATTTATCTTTCCGCATTTTAAATTCCTGCAAACTATTAACTGTTTAGATGCATGACTAATAGGATTGTATGGCAAGAACATAAATAATCAAACGCTAGAAAAACTAACACAAGACAAAAATAACTGAAAACAACACACTCTCACATATACACCTCTAGGTTATTTCCACTTTGGTTGCCTTTAAAAAACAGTCACAACTCTCGAAACGTGAGAGAATTTAGTGGCTACCCTCTTGTTTAAAAGATAAAAAATGACCCTCTCAATGTTGCCTCGGTATGATCTTAAAACCCTAGGGTAGTTACTAAGATTTCTTACCCAGTTGCCTTTATGACTGTAACAACGTCCCTTCGATTGTCCCTTAAACATCCAATGATAGGGCCACCTAATCACTAATAGTAGGATAGCACTGTCTAAAGGAAAAGAGGAAAAGAACAACCTTTCGAGTAAAGTATCATTCATAGATGTTTGCTCCAAACAAAAACTATTTTTTTCACATACACAAATACTCTTTCCGAAAACATTTTTCAAAACACTTTGTATACGTTCTCTACCAATCCGAGAAACATTACAAAGTTCGACGTACTAAGGCGCTTTCTTTCAAAAATACTTTTCAAACACACAAAGCACAAGGTATTTTTTCAAATGAGCTAGCACCTAAGAGCCCGTAGATAAATACAGATGGAAAGGGTGATAACACCTTCCCTTTCCATAATCCACCCCCCTTACTCATAAATAATCTCGAAAGGTCCTTTTCTGTTCTTTTCACCCTTTCCTTTGTTGGATATAAGAAAAGTCGATGGTGACTCTTGCTTACCGCAACATTTGCAATTCCAAAGTAAAACCAGTATAATAGTTGGTTCTGCCACCGCATTACAGTCAGCATCATAGCACCGCCCAAGAATACTTTTTGACAACAAATGGCCCTTCGTAGGTGGGAGTCCATTTGCCCCTGGGATCGCCTTATGGTAGAATGATACGCTTTATTAACAAGTCACCAGCCTGGTATACTCGATGCTTGATCTTCTTGTTAAACGCCTTGATCATATATTTTTTATACATCTGACCATGACAAACAACAGTCAGTCTCTTTTCGTCAATCAAATTCAACTAATCCAACCTTGTCTGAATCCATTCTTCTTCGTCTAAGTCTACTTCTTTCATAATCCTTAGAGAAGGAATCTGAACTTCGACATGCAGGATAACTTCCATGCCATAGACCAAAGAGAAAGGGGTTTCCCCAGTTGATGTTCGCGCTGAAGTACGATAGCCATGAAGAGAAAATGGTAACATCTCATACCAATATTTATAGGTCACAACCATATTTTGCACAATCTTCTTTATATTCTTGTTGGAGGCTTCCACTGCACCATTTATCTTAGGTCTGTAAGGAAAAGAATTGTGATGCTTGATCTTAAACCACATGCAGAGTTCAGTGATCATGGCATTATTAAGGTTGGTACCATTGTCATTGATGATTCTCTCAGGGATACCATATCGACAGATAAGGTTATGCTTGATGAATCGAGCTACTACATTCTTGGTAACTGAGGCAAATGAAGTTGCTTCAACCCATTTGGTAAAGTAGTCAATGGCGACAAGAATAAAACAATGTCCATTAGAGGCAGTAGGTTTGATTTCTCCGATCATATCAATGCCCCACATTGCAAATGGCCAAGGAGCAGTCATGACATTCAAAGGAATTGGAGGCACGTGGACCTTATCAACATAAATTTTGCACTTATGGAAAGTCCTCAAATGGTGATGACAGTCGGTTTCCATGGTCGACCAATAGTAACCAGCACTCAGTATCTTCTTGGCCATAGTATATCCACTGGAGTGAGTTCTAAATATACCTTCATGCATATCCTCAGTGATATTTTCTGCTTCTTTCTTGTCCATACAACGGAGAAAAGATGAATCATGGTTGCGCCTGTATAAGATCCCATTGCTTAGAAAGAACTTGGCTGAGAACCTCCGTAGGAATTTCTTATCATTGATTGATTCCCCCTCAGGATACGCTTGAGCTTCAAGATACCTTTTCACTTCATGAAACCATGGCTTTTTCTTCTACTCCATCAGTGTCAATCTCATAACAGTGCGTTGGTTCGTCAAATATTTCGACAATAATTCGGGGAGCTTCGTTGTCCCATTTGACCTTGAACATGGATGACATGGTAGCTAAAGCATCTGCCAACTGATTTTCTTCCCTAGGAATATGTTCAAAGGTAACCTCTTCAAAGTACTGGATCAAGGTTAGCACCATTTTTTGTAAGGGATAAGATTTGGATGTTTTGTATCCCATTCTCCTTTAGAAGTGAAAGGCGTATGGAAACCTTCGGGGGAAATGATCATAACACCAATTATGTTACCCAGTGTGTTGGAAGCTCCATCAAAGACCATAGTCCATCGGGATCCTTGCTCAGGTCCTTCATACAGTCCGGGCTTTTCACAATCTGTAATCAGCATGATATTCTCGTCCGGGAATTAAAAGTTCATAGATAGGTAGTCATCCATAACTTGATGCGCTAAATGATCTTCCAATACACTTCCTTTTATTGCGTTTTATGTAGTCTACTGGATGTCATATTCGGTTAAGATCATTTTCCATCGGTCTATCCTTCCGGAGAGAGATGGCTTCTTAAAGATGTACTTGATAGGATCCATCTTAGAGATCAGTAGACTAGTATGAGTCAACATATATTGCCTTAGTCGGAGAGCATCCTATGCCAAAGCGCAACAAGTTTTCTCGAGCAGTGAATATCTTGTTTCACAGTTGGTAAACTTTTTGCTAAGGTAGTATATTGCATGCTCTTTTTGACCAGACTCGTCATGTTTCCCCAGCACACACCCCATTGAATTCTCTAACACGGTTAAGTACATGATCAAAGGTCTTCCTTCAACTGATGGCATAAGAATTGGAGGCTCTTGAAGGTACTCTTTAATCTTGTCAAAAGCTATTTTACATTCGTCATTCCATTTTACTACTTGATCTTTCTTCAGCAGCTTGAAGAGTGGATCACAAGTAGCAGTCAAGTGAGATGAATAGAGAAGTGTAGTTTAGTCATCCTAGAAAAACTCTAACTTCCTTCTCAGTACGAGAAGCTGGAATTTCTTAGATAGCTTTGAATTTGGAAGGATCAAACTCAATTCCTTTACCACTAACGACGAAGCCTAGGAGCTTCCCAGACCTTACCCCGAAAATGCATTTGTTTGGATTCAACCTCATATTTATATTTCTTCAGTATCTCGAACAGTTTCTGCAAATGAACAAGGTGCTCTTCCTCAGTTTGTGATCTGGCTATCATGTCATCCACATAGACTTCTATCTCATGATGAATCATGTCACAAAACAAAGCCACCATAACATGTTGATAAGTTGTGCCTGCATTCTTCAGCCTAAAAGGCATGACCTTATAACAGAAGGTGCCCCACTGTGTGACAAAAGTAGTCTTCTCCATGTCTTCGGGCGCCATTTTGATTTGGTTGTAACCCGAGAAGCCATCCATGAAGGAGAATACCTTGTGTTGAGCAGTGTTGTCAACCAAGACATCAATATGTGGTAGTGGGAAGTCGTTTTTGGGGCTTACCCTATTTAAATCCATGTAGTCCACACACATACGTACCTTACCATCTTTCTTCGGCACTAGAACAACATTTGTAACCCATTAGGGATACGACGTCACTACCAAGAAAACTACATTAAACTACTTCATTACCTCAGCCTTGATTTTCTCTTACATATTAGGGCGCATGTGACGAACCTTTTGTTTGATCGAAGAACAACCCTCTTTCATTGGTAGATGATGAACCACGACATCGGCATCGAGCTCTGGCATGTCTTTGTATGACCAAGCAAAGACTTCAACATATTCGTGCAACATCTGAACCAATCTTCTCTTGACATTGTCTTTCAGGTTGGCACCAATCTTATCTTCTTTCTTATCTGCCTCAGTACCGAAGTTTATCACTTCGATCGGTTCTTCGTGCAGTTGGATAGCCTTTTCCTCTTGTATAAGAAGTCTGGCGAGTTCTCCATGTATCTAACAATCTTCTTCACCTTCGCCTTTGGCTTGATAGACTGGATTTTTGAAGTCATAAATGGTAATAGCATAATTGTTTTCAATAAGATCCGGAGTGGATGTGGATCTACAAATGTGTGTGTGTGTGTGTGTGTGCATGTAAGGTCACGTGGCTATTTGAAAATGTAGTAAAGTAAAAGAAAGACAAAAAGCGCAAAATTTGAATGCAAAATCATCCAATGTTTTCATTAAATGAGAATATGATATATGAAATGACAACCCTTAACAAATGGACCATTGTGCCCCGGGCAAGGCACATGGTTTAAAGTTATTATTTTTAAAGAAATTATACAGACAAACTTCTTAAAGCAATAAAAATAGGAAATAGCAATTACCCCTGGCTGAAGGAGATTGAGATGAAGTCTTTGGCCTTCCAGTTGTTGAGTCCACTATCAGCAGTTGGGAATATCCAGTCGTCCAAGTCATCATCATTGTTAGTGTCTTCCAGAGCATTAACTTCATTGTTGCTAATATGGAGAGGTGGGCCCCCAACGCGAACACGTCGAACCTCTTTCTGAGCCTTTGAAGTAAAACCCAACCTAAATTTGTCGGATTGGTAGGGGATATCAGGAAGTTGTCCCCAGATAGTGCAACCTCCATCTTCTACAACAGCCCGAGCATCCTTCAGGGAGTCCATTTTTGGTGTGTCTTTAGCAATATTAGGAGTAGAAGGCATAACTTTAGCAACAACAATCGTTAGAGGGATTACTTTAAATGATTGTTAGGGAGTTTCAATGAATTTTCCATCCATTTTAACACATTTGAAAGAATTAAAATGACTGATCATATATTCTTTCTCTCCACAAATTGTGACAATCTTTCCTTTCACTGGGTATTTCAGCTTTTGATGCAATGTAGAGGTAACTGCACCTGCCCCATGAATCCATGGGCTTCCGAGAAAGCAAGAATAGGATAGGCCGATATCCATTACATAAAATTTTGAATTGAAGACTTGATATCCCACCTTGATCGGTAGATCAACCTCTCCATGGACCATTCTCTTTGACCCATTGAAGGATCTAACCATAATATTGTTGGGTTTGAGCACCAACCCTTCATAGTCCAGTCTATCCAAAGCACCTTTGGGTAAAACATTTAGGGAGGACCCATTATCTACTAGCACATGCACCAAAGTAGTGCCTTTGCATTCAATAGACATGTGCAGAGATTTGTTATGATTCTTCCCTGCCGAAGTTAAACCTACATCAAAAAATCCCAAGCCATTGTCAGTAGTTAGGCTTACAACACAATTCTCAAATTGATCAGAAATGGTTTCTTGTGGTACATGAGCATTCTTCAGGAATTTCAATAGAGCTTGGGCATGTGCTTCAGAGCATAATAACAAGGACAACAGGGATATCTTGGAGTGTCTTTTCCGTAATTGCTCAACTATTTTGTAGTCACTTTTTCGGATGATCTTAAAAATTTCTTCCATCTCTTGTCTAGATGGGTCTTCAATTGTAACGTCTTTGGATGGCGCCTCCTTCAGGGCAGGCTCAATAACTTTCTCTTTACCTCGGGCATTGGTAGTTGTCCCAACAAAAGAAATGTGAACAAGTGTTGTAGTTGTTGTTTAAGGAGAGATCTCTGGAGAGAAGACCTTTCCTGTCCTAGTGACCTTACTAGTTTCGGAAATGTTTGTAATTTCAAGCTCTTCATTTTTAGTAATCCATGGCTCTTGCTTGACACCATGATGATAAACTCCTTCCCTATAGTTCCAGGGCAGAACTTTGTCAGAGGAATATGGGACTGGCCCCGGTGTAGAGATAATCAGGGGAGCCACTCTTGGCTCAGCAAGAATTCTTATAGGGCCTTTTGAGGTGATCCTAATAGGAGTATTGGAAATTTTATTATAGAAACATCTTCAAGTCTTATCTCTTAAGGTATAATTCCAGGCAAACTCTTCATGGATGGAGCTTTCTCGAATAGAATTTCATAGCTATCAATCGGACACCGAATACCTTTCTTCATCCACATACAACCATTAGTTTGGGAAGCACAATGGTAACAATTTTCAAGGAAGCCTGGAAATGAACTGGCTCTTGACATATTCTTCTTAACGGTCAATAAAGGAGTAGTCAAATTACTGATGGAGGAGACATAGGAAACATCATCAACAACATTAACACCTTTACCATGACTGAGCATGGGTGCGGTAATCATATTTGGGGTTTGTGGAGGGTCAAACTCAATCACTTTGTTGTCAATCAAATCTTGGATTTTTCTTTTTAGGGCCCAACAATCATTGGTGTCTTTTTCGGAGATGATGTGTTGGGATTTTGAGGCGGGTCCTGTAGTATTACCAGATCTTCCTTCAACAAATGTTGTAAAGCTTGAGACAATGGCATGTTGATCCTAGTGAACTGCCTCCTTGGGGCATCTGGCATATGATGATTGTTTTGTTGTTGTGGTCATTGAACTGGGGTTAGGTTAGAAATTATTACTGCACTTACTGACTGATGATGATCATTCTTGATACGGCTCCTTTGTCCATAAATAATATTAGTTTCCTTACTAACAAATGATTTCTTTACAGTAGTAGAGGTTGAGGCCATTGGGATCTTGCCACTTTTGATTCCACTTTCAACTTGTTCGCCAGTCAAAATCAGCTCAGTAAACCCTGATAAAGAACTCCCAAGCAGTAAGTTAAAGAATGCACCAGTCAAGGTTCCCATGAACATGCCCACTAATTCTGTATCAGTCAAATGGGGTTGCACCCTTCCATCCAGGTCCCTCCATTTTTTAGCATACTCCTTAAAGCCTTCGTTCGAGCCCATATTCATATTTTGCAATTGCATGCGAGTTGGTGCAAGATCAGCATTGTATTGGTATTGTCTGTATGAGGCAGCATCCAGATCCTCCCATGTGTGGATATTAGTCCCCTCTAGTTGATAGAACAATTCCAACTGTGTTCCAGATAAGCTCTCTTGGAAGAAATGAATCCATAACTTCTTATTGGCGGTGTGTGGTTGAATCTTGCGGACATAAGACTTCAGTTGCATCTTGAGACAGGAGATTCCATCATACTTGACGAAGACATGAACCTTGAATTTGTGGGGAATAACCACCCCAGGGACTAAACCTAAGTCTCCAAAGTCCAAACCAGACACTGTTTAGATCTCTATAGCCTTAAGTCGGTCTTCCAGCTATTTGTATTTGTCCTTCGCTGGTGGGTATTGCTCATTGGAGTAGTCTTCATCCTTAGAAATTTGGTTATTTCCACTCCTAGCCCTGGTGCTTCTAACATCCTCATCTTGATTGTCTTCTTCCTCAAAAGAAGCATCTTTTATTTGAGCCAGTCCGGCGGTCCCCTTGAACCTTCTTCCCATGTTGATGATAACAGCCCATTTCTTAGTCTTCTTTTTGGTGGCAAGGAGTGCCATTATTTCTTGTTAGTCTTTAGCTAAGTTGAGGAGAGTCTCTTGGAACTGTGCGTGTTGAGTTTGCATATCTTTGACGGTTTTCTTTAGAGCCATCTTATACTGAAATAAACAATAAAAAGATGAGGAAACCTGTGTCGGAAAACCTGCTTATGACATGATGCATGATATGCGGATGCAATGTTTTCAAGGACATTAGGAGATTTAAATTTGCTAGCCAAAAGGGAAACAAAAACGACAATTGCATTAATAAGTTCAAGAGTTACAATTTCCCATTGGGCTTACAATAGAAAAGCAAAAAGGGTCTCAAAGAGATGACAAAATGAAAACTCCTAAGACCTAATACTCAAGTCTCCCACAGACGCTTCCTCTTTGTGTCGATGTAGGCATTCAGGCTTTGCTCCTCATGAAGTTGCTTGGTGAGCTCCAGCACTTTCTTCTCGCTTGCATAGAATCGAGCTTCGAAGGTATCTCGTTCTCCCTTGAGTTAAATCCAAGATCTATGCAATTCTTCGAGGTCGGTAGGCATGTCAGGATGGAGAATAGTATAAGGAATATCCCCTTTGACAATGGGCTCCATAATCATTGGTAGGATGGTTGGATATGGCATCATTAGACTTTGAGCACAAGCTCGTACCCATTTGAGATAAGGCTCAATAAGGATGGAATTCTTATGCCCCAAAGTCTTGCTATCAACCTTGATTACCATGCCCCAAGCATGTATAAATCTTCGGTGATAACCTTAAACATTATTCCCGTAGTCGAATATAATACCTTGAATGAGTGCGTCGCGGGGACCATCTCTTCGAGCATAGCCAAATTGTCGTAGAGACAGAGAAGGGTTATAAGTAATACCTTCCCTAATGCCCAAGAGTTGAAAACTATGGAACTCCCCACAACAGTCAATGATAGTAACATCCTCTTGAGATCGAGAGCACCAATAGATATCCGTGTGAGAAAGCGACATTAACCTTTGTGACCACCTCAAACCTTGCTCATTCTTCAATACCGATCGGGGAAGGTGCGAAATAAACCATCTAGATAACAAAGGCAGGCAACACATAAGAGTCCCTTTCTTCCTCATTGTGCGAGTATGAAGAGAGTGCAAAACGTCTCCAAGTAAAGTAGGCAAAGGGTTACGAGTTAGGAAAATTTTGATAGTATTCACATCTATGAGTTGGTCAGGGTTAAGAAAAATAACCAACCCATAGATTAGAAGAGCCAAGATCTCCTCAAAAGCTTGAAAGTTCATGGCATCCAAAAACAAACGAGCCTTATTTATCAGGAATTTAGCCAAAAAGCCCTTGACCCCACTTATTTTCTCCCAATTAGATACAATGTCAAAACTCTTCAAATGTAAGGTCGTGAAAATAACTTTAGGTCTTGGAGCTTCCTCTAAACCGGTGAAGGGTATTTGATTAAGAACAGATACTCCTAGTGGTTGAGAGAATTCTTCCATTGTGGGCACCAATTGATAATCAAAAATGTGAAACAATGATGTACAGGGTCAACAAACTGAAAGAGCACCCTCATCATATCTTCTTCAAAGCTTAAGTTAACTAGATTGAGAAGTCGACCATATCTTTTGGTGAACAGAGAATTTTCAAGAACCCTTGACGCTAACTCTTTGAGTTGAGGAGGCACCCTTACGAAGTTGATTCAAATGGTATTTCTGCGAGTGGAAGCCATATCCTACAAAATAGAACAAAGATAATCCATAGGTCCTTGAAATGGTTAATGAAAATGCTATGGCATGATGCTATGATGTCATGAACAAATAATCACATACAAACAAAGCACATAAGGCCTTAGGTTTAAGCTTGCATGGGGTTTATAGGTAAGTACCCTCTTGAAGCTTAGTTGGTTCAACCTGTCCTAAAAGAAGTAACCGGGTTCTAGGAGTCTCAATATCACTGATCTTTCTTTATCGGGCATTGTTTTAGCTTAAGCATCCAAACTGCGGCCATAATATCTCGAAAGTCCGATCTCAATGAGTGTAGTATCGAGTATCAACCAAGTTTAGTCTTGCACCAAAGCTAGCCATATCACTACTTTCTAATGGCTAAGTTGTTCAACTAAGGTTCTATGATTATTTAGTGCTTCATGACACCGCACAGCGGCCACGTATTCTCCTTGACTGGACTCAAGGGACACCGGTACCAACAAATGTGTCACACTAACATAGTCATCGCTTCAACCATGTCAGTATTATGCCGCATAGTCCCTACGATCTATTGCTCCTTACCTAAAGTTCCCCATATCGGGGTATAAGATCTATACAAGAAATAAACCCAAGCATAATCCAAAATGTAAAGCAAACAAGGAAAACAAGTAAAGAAAATAAAGGTGATCTAGCTCTTAAGGAAACTCCACTTTTAGTATTATAATCCCCAGCAGAGTCGCCAGTTCTGTAATACGGTGGGAGAACTGACTTGGGTATTTTGCGTTTTATCGCAAATGTTATAGATAGCAAGAGTCACCACCGACTTTTCTTTTATCCAATAAAGGAAAGGGTGAAAAGAAAAGGAAATACATTTTGAGAATTTTCTTTAGTTCGGGGGGTAGGTTATTAAAAGGGAAGGTGTTAGCATCCTTTTCATCCGTAGTTATCTACGGGCTCTTAATTTCTAGCTCACTTTGAAATTACTTTATGTTTATGTATGTTGAAATATGTTTTTGAAGATGTTTTGAAAGTGGTAATTTTGCAATGATTCTCGTATAGTTGAGAATGTATACAAAATGTTTGTTTTGGAAATATTTTGAAAATGCCTTAGTGCGGAAATTTTATAATGATTGTCGTATCATTGAGAATGTATACAAAATGTTTATTTTGAAAATATTGGTCTAAAGAGAGTGTTTGGAAAGATGTTTGTCTTAGAAAGTGCGATGTGTGAAAATGGTTTTAGTTTGTGAGCAAGAAATTACGAGCAATTTACCTACTCAAAAAGTCTCTGTTCTTTTCCTCCTCCTTTAGATAGTGCTTGTTTACCATTAGTTGGTAGAGAGTAATATCATTGGATGTGAGGGACATGTGTGAGTCATCGTACAGTCATAGAAGGCAACTTGTAATATGTTTTAGCAATTGTCGTAAGGGACTAAGATTATTTACCGAAGGAAACATTTGAAGGGTCATCGAGGGACTAAGATCTTTTAATCGAGGGTCTTTTGCTAAAACATCTCACGTTCGAGGGACATGACTGTTTTTATCTGAGGCAACAAGTGTGGGTTACCCTAGAGGTATATGTGTGCAAAGTGTTTTGATTTCCAATATATTGTCTTTGAATTAGGGTTTTCTATGGTTTGATTTTAATTTTTGTCATGTAAATCCTAATTACTAATAATATTAAGGAAAGTGATAAATTATGGGATTTAAATATCTTATGCTATAACAACGCTTTGGGAATGGGGGGTACAAGTTTTGTGAATAGGGGCATGAAAGCAATAAATCCCTAATTATCTATTACAAACCATTGAATATGAATAATAGAATGTATAAAATGTAAAGAGGAAGAAAACTGTTTTTTAGGATTTTTTGATGGAGAAAAGATTTTATAGTTAACCCAATTAGACTAATTAATTTTATTTACAAAAGAAGTTAATTAATTATTAACAAGACCTAAAATCTAAGTTCATTGAAATTAAGAAGAAAATAAAACCTAAGTCTAAATAATTTGTTTAGAAAATAATTTGAATGTTAATACTAATTTGAAAAAATACTTTAAAGTGTGTAAAATAAACAAAATCTAGTTCTAAATATTAACAAAAATAAAATAAATGTTTAAATTAAAGATATTTCCTTTCAACATGAAAGAGATTTCCTTATAGTGGAAAACTTAAACAAGAACTACCCAAAACCAAGAACAATCCTCTTGGACCAAGAACAATCCTCTTGGATTTTCACTATGTAAACAATGAGAACAATCCTCTCAAAGTGACTTTACTTGTATCCAACAATCTTGGAAAAACAAGATTTGTAAAACTACTTGAACTTATTTTCAACAATCCTGAAAAGTAAGCAAGTATATAGCAATATTTGATTTGAGTGAGTTTGTGTAGCAATGATCACTTTGAGTGATTTTATCAATGAATTAATCTTCTCTTCCAATAACAATATTATACAACAACTCAAGATATATAATGCTCAAAGTTCTCTGGTTGACAATATGTGAAAGTGTGCAGAAAACTTGTGTATGAAAGTGCATAACAGCTTGAGTTTGATTTTTGAAAATTCATAAAATATGATTGGAAGAGGTACTTAAAATGATTTTGAAAATGAGTATTTATATGTTCATAGCACCCTTTTGAAACAGCATATAATTCTGCAAATGAATCACTGACAATTGCCAAGATTGAGTGAAAGGTTTCCATGAAATGGTGTTATGAACATGCATGAGTAAAGATGTTGTTTTTCAAAATCGTTCAGTATGAAATCGATTGCACCCTTGTGTAAATCGATTGCACGGGGTTTCAACATCTAAAAATTCAAATATTTTGAGTGAGCAATTAATTGCACAAGTGTGTAAATCGATTTCACTTGAAGTCAGTAGCAAAAATTGATTGAGAGCAATCGATTGCACAAACATGCAAATCGATTGCACTTAGAAACAGTATCTAATACTTTGAAAACGTGAAGCATGCAATCGATTTCACCAACATGCAAATCGATTGCACCCAAGTGAAAATTGGATTTTTGCTTTAGAAAACTTGAGAAAAAGTTTTGGACAAGATAAAATATTTCTTTTGACCATTTAACATCTATGTCTTAAGTTCAAAGTAAGTACTATCATTATACCTTGAAATTTTCTAAGTGCTTGAACCAAATACTTTATCCATAAAGCTTTTAGCTTGATCAACATCTTTGCCTTCTTGCCAATATAGTTAGTCTTCATCAAAACAAAGTGCATTGAGAATCATTTGAGAAGCTTGATATTATATTCTCCCCCTTTTTGATGATGACAAACAATCTTTCTTGAAGCTTTTTAATTTCCGGAAAGAGACTTCTCCCCCAAAGATGTATAACTCCCCCTTTGTATGAGAAGATTTAAAATCATTTGAATTTACTCATATTGAAGGATTCTTTGTACCTTAAAAGTTTAAGACAAGGAAATACACAATCATAAAGTATAACATCCTTCTCCCCCTTTGACATTATCAAAAAGAAGGTAAAGATGCATAAAAGATGGACAAAATATATGTAGTAATATTGAAAGCTTAACCATATCTATATTGCTTCATGATGCTTTTTCTCATCCTTTGATAAATGAACATAGTAGTTGTCTTCATCAAAACATAATGTTGAATATGCTTGACTCTTTTAGAAAGAATGAGAAACTCTTATGTGAATTCTCCCCCTATCTTTGATAATTCCCTCTTGATCAAAGTTCTCCCTTGAATCATAGAGAATTTGCATCATTCTTTGGGCTACAATAGTTAGAGACAAGCATACACACACACGCGCACACACACACACACACACACACACACACACACACACACACACACACACACACACACACACACACACACACACACACACACACACACACACACACATATATATATATATATATATATATATATATATATATATATATATATATATATATATATATATATATATATATATATATATATATATATATATATATATATATATATATATATATATATATATATATATATATATATATATATATATATATATATATATATATATATCTTCTCCCCCTTTGTCATTATAAAAAAGGATGGGAAAAGTCTTATAATATATAATGAAATTATAAACATAAAAATAATTTTTACCTATGAGTTTTACCTCAAGAGTGACTTCATAAACCATTCATCCTTGATGAATTTGAAGCCTTTTCAACAAAGTTATCTTTTACTTAGAAGTTGTCTTTTGTTCTTCAACATAAAGTACATCTTCAATGGATATGAAAGTTAGTGTATCAACTTTTCCAATGCCAAGAATTCTTCCTTTAAGGTATTTCCCATGTGTGAAATAATCCTTGGACTTGAACTAGATTTGAAAGTTAGTGTATGTCTCCCGTCAAATGCTTTGAACAACCACTATCAAGATGCCAAAGATTGCATGTGGTCTTCAAGCATACCTACAAAACAAATTAAGTTTGATTTGGTGCCTAATATGCTTTGGATCCATCATAGTTAGTTCCCTTCTTAACCCACACATAATGCCTACTTGCTATACTAAAGTTTCTAACATAGCAAGCATTAGGTGTATGGCCAACAATACCACAATAAAATCAAGTAGGTTCAGAGTTACTTCTATATCTAGAAGGGTAAGATTTCTTCTTAACAAATATTTTCCTTTTAGGATATTGATGAACTACTTTAGGTTTGTTCACTTTCTCTTTAGATGATTGATCACTAGCCTTAACAAAGATAATTTTATTAGAACTTGGTTTTCAAAACTTTGAATATCCAAGTCCACTTTTATCATTGGAATATCTTTGTTGGCTAAGAACACCTTCCAATCCAATTTGACCTTTTTCATATCTTTCAATAACTCTTTTTAATTGGACAATTTGGAAAGAGAGTGATTCATAATTTTTGCATACAAAATTCTGTTTTTGCTCACTAAATTTTTGTTTTTCATCTTTGAGATCTTTTTCCATAGACTCACATTTTTATACTAAAGATGAAATTTGTTTCTTTTGAGATGAAATAGTTTTGTACAGAATTTTGCTTTTATTTAATAGTTCATCTATAGCACCTTGTGCATCATTATCATAAAGAGAGAATTCATTACTAACCTCGTCATCTTCACTATCGAAATGGTGTGAGGCCATCAATGCAAGATTAACACGTTGATTGTATTCGGAATCGGAAGATGAACTTTCCCATGCAATATATGCTTTCTTTGACTTATTATATTTATTTCTCTTGAAATATTTCTTCTTATTTTCAAGTGTAGGACATTCACTTTTAACATGTCCTTTTTCTCCACATTCAAAGCATATAACCTTCCTTGTTGGTGCTTCCCTTTTTCTTTCTTTTCGTAGAACCTTTTCAATCTTCCTGATGAGATTATCATCTTCACTACTAGTGGATTCATCCTCTTGATTGCTGTCATTATTTTTTATCCTTGTATTTAAAGCAATGTCTTTTGAATCTTTTACTTGGATTTCATGCTTTTCGAGTCTTTCGAGTTCTGTTTCATATTCTTGAAGTTTTCCAAACAACATTGTGTAAGTCATTGAAGAGAGACTTTTCTTTTCTGATATTTCCGTTACCTTTGGTTTCCGTTCCCTAGTTAAAGATCTAAGTAATTTCATATTTAGTTCATCATTCGTCAAAGTCTTACCAAGAGCACTTAGATGATTTGTCAAGTGGACGAATCTCTTTTGCAAGTCAAGGATGGTTTCTCTAGGCTGCATTCGAAATAACTCGTATTCTTGACTCAAAGTATTTAGTCTTGATCTTTTAACTTCAACAGTTCCTTCATGAGTTTGTTCCAAGGTATCCCATATTTCTTTCTGCGTTTTGCATACCGAGACACGGAAGAATTCATCCATGCTAAGTGCACCTTGAAGAAGATTGATTGCCTTTTTATCATAGAGAACATTCTTCTTATCATCTTCATCCCATGCAGCTTTAGGCTTTGATGAGCCAGCACCATTGATCACCTTTATAGGAATAAATGGAGCATTCTCGACGGCATCCCATATTTCTTCTTCTTGTGCTTCCATATGTGCCTTCATTCGTATTTTCCAGAAGTCAAAATATTCACCACAAAATAGAGGAGGCTTGTTGTTACTACCATCATCTCTGAAAACGGGATTTTGATTTGCGGAAGCCATTCTGGATCTTTTAGGAACAAGTTACGTATAACCTACTTTGATACCAATTGTAAGTACGAAGTGCGCCTAAGAGGGGGAGGGGGTGAATTAGGTGCTTTAAAATTTTTCTAGTTTTAGTGATGATGGATATTATTTTTCTGGTTTATGGTGAGTTTATGAAATGGTAAAGTGCAGAAAAATAAAGAGACACAAGCGATATATCCTGGTTCCCCTCACAGTTTGAGAGTACTCCAGTCCCCTTTCAACATGAAAGAGATTTCCTTATAGTGGCAAACTTAAACAAGAACTACCCAAAACCAAGAACTATCCTCTTGGACCAAGAACAATCCTCTTGTATTTTCACTATGTCAACAATGAGAACAATCCTCTCAAAGTGACTTTACTTGTATCCAACAATCTTGGAAAAATAAGATTTGTAAAACTACTTGAACTTATTTTCAACAATCCTGAAAAATAAGCAAGTATATAGCAATATTTGATTTGAGTGAGTTTGTGTAGCAATGATCACTTTGAATGATTTTATCAATGAATTGATCTTCTCTTCCAATAACAATAGTATACAATGAATCAAGATATATAATGCTCAAAGTTTTCTGGTTGACAATATGTGAAAGTGTGCAGAAAACTTGTGTATGAAAGTGTATAAAAGCTTGAATTTGATTTTTGAAAATTCAGAAAATATGATTGGAAGAGGTACTTAAAATGATTTTGAAAATGAGTATTTATATGTTCATAGCACCCTTTTGAAACAACATATAATTATGCAAATGAATCATGAACAATTGCCAAGATTTAGTGAAAGGTTTCCATGAAATGGTGTTATGAACAGGCATGAGTAAAGCTGCTGTTTTTCAAAATCGTTCAGCATGCAATCGATTGCACCCTTGTGTAAATCGATTGCACGGGGTTTCAACAGCTAAAAATTCAAATATTTTGAGTGAGAAATCGATTGCACAAGTTTGTAAATTGATTTCACAAGTGTGTAAATAGATTGCACTTGAAGTCAGTAGAAAAAATTGATTGAGAGCAATCGATTGCACAAACATGCAAATCGATTGCACTTAGAAACAGTAGCTAATACTTTGAAAACGTGAAGCATGCAAATGATTGCACTAACATGCAAATCGATTGCACCCAAGTGAAAATTGGATTTTTGCTTTAGAAAACTTGAGAAAAAGTTTTGGACAAGATAAAATATTTCTTTTGACCATTGAGCATCTATGTCTTAAGTTCAAAGTAAGTACTATCAATATACCTTCTTGCCAATATAGTTTTTCTTCATCAAAACAACGTGCTTTGAGAATCATTTGAGAAGCTTGATATTACATCATCCATTTATAAGACAAGTTGCAATAACTTTAAAATAAACCATTTCCTGATTGCACTTCATTCCTAACCTCGCGCCTGTCACCATTGTTACATTTTTGAAATTTCAAACTTGCTCATTTCTCAACCATTTTTAAAAATGTAAACATGAAAGTTGTTCCATTTTCACCACGAATTCAACCATATATTAATAACTAAAACTATAAATCAAAGATGAACATGAATTTTGTTTGGTACCAAATAAAAGCTAATTTTTTCATAAAGTTCAACTTCAAAATTCACATCACTCAATCAACATAAATGAAAATTAAGGGCATTGTTAGCTTCAGGGTAATGATGTCTACATTTTTCATTCACAACATAGCCATTAATGATGCTTGTATATAGAGTTCAAAGTTAAGAAAACTTACCTCAAAACTGGAAATCGTGTTTGGAGTTTGAGCACTCCTAGAGGTATGGTGATGATATAGATAGCTTCACTGGACTCCTAGGAAGCTAATGCAACTCTTACTTTGTGCTGAAAGTGCCAGAATCTTCTTGGTGAAGTCAAGTTGCAGAGGTGTAAAGTGAGGTTTGGAAAATGAAGTTTTGCCGGTGATTTGTAGTAGTCAAAGGTATAGACTCAAGCCAGGGAGACTGTATCCTGTTGGGGAAATAAACCTTGTTGGGGAAATAAACCCTGCTGGAGAACACTCTGCTGAGGAAATAAACCTGCTGGAGGAATATATTTTGCCGAGGTTTTTACAGTGTTGGGAAATAAACTCAATTGGGGAAGAGCGTTTATATGAACTATGCTGGTGACATACTCTTTGACGAGGATTGGGACTCTATAGGTTGGCAACATTGTCGGGGAAAAGATCATACTCCTTTGTCTGTTAGGGGGATCTGCTGGTGAGTATGATTGGGTTATTTCAGACTTGCGAGGAATGTGTCAAATTTGTGAAGATGACTTTGCAAGGGATAATATTATGGGAACTGCTCTGTGGGGATTATTCTTTGGAGGTTGTTCCATGGGGATTCGTGGACGACTTGAACATTATCCCATCTCATGGAGTCTTGGGTAAATACTTATTCATGTTTTTATGTATATATTTGTTAATAGTAATCATATTCATATGCATATGTTCATTCAATTTAGTCATTGGACATTTTTACAAATAAAAAACAAACGAGTAAAAAAAATTGAATTTTGAAATTGTGTTTATATTGATAGTTTGTCCAAAAACAGGCGATCATTGTACAAAGAGACAGAAGTCCTAATAAGAGGAAATCATCGTAAGAAATGAAGAGAGTACAAAGTAAAACAAAACATGTAGCTATGTGTAAATGATCTCTTCAGGTTTCAACTCTGATATTGTCCCCATGTCTTCGAGCATCTCATCCCTTACTGTCGGAAGAAGTTGACTGAATTGATCTGTACCGTTTGAACTTGACGTTGGTAATAAAGCTGGCTACAAGTGATCCAATGGGACATAGTTGTACGCTTTAATCCCAAATTTTTTCCTGGACCACCCTTTTGGGTTTTCAGGGGATACCCTTTTTTGCCCAATCCGCCTTTTCAGGTTTTCGACTTGCCGGGTGTACAATCTTTTATAGGGTTCAGGCAAAAATCAGGGATATATATGTAAAAGATTGTACACCCGGCAAGTCGAAAACCTGAAAAGGCGGATTGGGCAAAAAAGGGTATCCCCTGAAAATCCAAAAGGGTAGTCCAGGAAAAAATTAGGGATTGAAGCGTACAACTATGTCCCGTTGGATCACTTGCAGCCAGCTTCATTACCAACGTCAAGTTCAAACGGTACATATCAATTCAGTTAACTTCTTCTGACAGTAAGGGATGAGATGCTCGAAGACATGGGGACAATATCAGAGTTGAAACCTGACGAGATCATTTACACATAGCTACATGTTTTGTTTTACTTTGTACTCTCTTCATTTCTTAAGACGATTTCCTCTTATTAGGACTTCTATCTCTTTGTACAATGATCGCCTGTTTATGGACAAACTATCAATATAAACACAATTTCAAAATTCAATTTTTTTACTGGTCTGTTTTTTTATTTGTAAAAACGTCCAATGACTAAATTGAATGAACATATGCATATGAATATGATTACTATAAATAAATGTATACATAAAAACATGAATAAGTATTTACCCAAGACTCCATGAGATGGGATAATGTTCAAGTCATCCACGAATCCCCACGGAACAACCTCCAAAAATAATCCCCACATAGCAGTTCCCATAATATTATCCCTTGCAGAGTCATCTTCACAAATTCGACACATTCCTCGCAAGTCTGAAATAACCCAATCATACTCACCAGCAGATCCCCTTAACAGACAAAGGAGTATGATATTTTCCCCGACAATGTTGCCAACCTACGGAGTCCCAATCCTCGTCAAAGAGTATGTCACCAGTATAGTTCACATAAATGCTCTTCTCCAATTGAGTTTATTTCCCAACACTGTAAAAACCTCGGCAAGATATATTCCTCCAGCAGATTTATTTCCTCAGCAGAGTGTTCTCCAGCAGGGTTTATTTCCCCAACAAGGTTTATTTCCCCAACAGGATACAGTCTCCCTGGCTTGAGTCTATACCTTTGACTACTACAAATCACCGGCAAAACTTCCCTTTCCTGCAAAGGGCAATCCAAGCTGCTATCCCCAGAGAGTTTCTATGGAATCTGAAATTAGACCAGATATCAATTAATCTTATCCTCCTCAGAGGAGTCAGTATCCATACCAAAAACTCGGTCAGGAAGCACCTCAAATGGTTATCCATCTCTTGTATTACCAGTCAGGGTATATAAGAATTAAAATCTCCAGTAGGGCGGTGAACGGCTAATGTTCTTGAACTCTTCTCCCCAAGCAGAAACCAAATTCCCCAGTGGAGTTTCTCAATTAGAAAGCAGGAATTCCCAGTAGAAACATTTTAAACAAAGATTGAGGATTACACATATTCTTCATCCCCAACAACAGTCAAGGATTTATTTTCCCAGTTAAAGACGTTATACAAAGCTACTAATTAGCTTCAATGACATCTAACATTCATACATGTCATAGAATACGCATACAAAATGCATATAACACACTTTCATTTACTTTAGGAACATCATTACTCAATGCATTTTATACATCATGACATTGTATACAGTTAACTCTTTATCTTTTTAGATAAAGTCTACAAACAGACTAATATCATCAACAATTCTCAAACAGGTCCAAGATTAATTCTCAAAACAAGACGGGGTAACTATCAATGTGACCAGGTCAGAGATTAATTCCTGAAACAAGACGGGGAAACTATCTATACGGCCAACAAAAAAATAGGTCCCAGGTTAATTCCCGAAACAATACGGGGCAACTATCTGGATTACCAGACATAGATTAATTCCTGAAATAAGACATGGAAACTATTTGTGAAAGCAAATTGTAGATCAATTCTCGAAACAGGATGTGGCGACTATCTACAGGAACAAGTTGAAGATTAACTTCCGAAATAGGATGGGGAAACTATCTTTCTATATTTATGATCAGGTGAAGATCAATTCCTGAAACAGGACAAGGCGACTATCTTTATCACCAGGTGGTATGAATTCCCGAAACAGGACGAGTTTAACAACAAAAACAACTTGTAGATCAATTCCCGAAACAGGACGAGGCGAATATCTACATGAACATGTTGAAGATTAACTCTTGAAACAGGACAAGGAAACTATCTTTATTTCTTTATAAATAGATTGTAGATCAATTATTGAAACAGGACGGGGCGACTATCTACATGGCAAACACTTTCCTTAAGATCTCCATTCTGAAAAGCATTTCCATCAGATCAAGTCGAGCGTAGACTCAATTCTGGTACTCCTATCAACAATTAATTTGGATGGAATATATAAGCCCATATCCTACGACACTCTGTCACCTATCCGAATGGAATCTTTAAGCCCATCCAAGCAATATTATCAACCAACACCATTATCTCCTACACATGCGAGTGCAAATTTCTGGGCACTTTAAGTGTTCAATCATCTTCTACCTTCAGGTCACGAATGGTGGACATGTCAATCTAACTCTTTAGGTTTAAGAAGATTGAACAGGAGAAGCTGTTGTACCAAAAAATTTCCGTCCCATTTTTCTTCAACACATTCTCCTAAGGTCCCCATACGCTCAAGGTTGCTCAAGAATTGATCAGACAAATTCTCCTGCTAAGCAATGGGTCCACAACTAGGGTTTTGTATTTCTGAAGGAAATTTTGGTTTCTAAGGTCTCAAGTGGTTTTCATGGATCTTCATATGTCCCTAATAATTCGCTTGTCAAGTTTCAAGCCCTGTATTACAAGTTTGCTCAGTCAATGGCTCAGATGACTGAAAATCAACTATATTGGGTAAAAAGTCAACTATGGTCAACATACGGTCAAACTTCAATATTTTTGGTCAACATCAAAATTTTGAAGTAATATTCATCATTTTATCAAGTTTTTATCATTATTCCTCAAGAAAAGCCCTCAAATCATCAAAAATCAAAAGTGCCAAATTAGGGTTTCTTTACGAGAAGTCAACTGAACTTTGACCAAGCATAACTTTCACACGCTTCATCAATTTTTCCCCAACCAAAACCCATTTTGAAGGAAATTAAATTCTCTACAACTTTTCATTTCTAAGCTTAAGTCCAAAAAGTGTATCATTTGAGAGATATAAGTCAATACATTACAGGTCATTTAAAAAGTCAACAAAAAGACGCTTTTTGTCAAGGCAACTTACATTAAGATGAAGTATTCAAAAGAGAAAATGATAAACATAGAGATTGTATAGGACATCTTGGGCTTTCCAAAATATTCAAGATCAACTTAAAAAGATGAAAATTGAGAGAGTTGTGACAATTTCAAGTTGAGAAATTTTGAGCAAATGCATGAAGTTCAAATTGAGCAAAACTGTAATTTTGGACTTTTAGGCCTAATTTTTCTGACCCAAATGTTTTCATGACATGTTTAAGGACCCATAAGTCCATCTATGAATTATATTTTATTTATTTTATTTATTTTTTATTTTTATTCAATTAAACTCAAAATAAATCAAATAAATATAAAGATAATGGACTAAGGCACAAGACTTTTGATTTCAGTCATGTTAGAGGCCAAAGATGACATGTGCAAGATGTCTAATTATTGTAAGGCTGATTGGTGCAAGATTGAGCCAAAAATAGCTAATTTCCATACAAATTTTCAATCAAAATCTTCACTTCTTAATGCAAGATTTCCTTCACTGTTGTTAACCTAATTTGATTGTCCTATATATATATATATATATATATATATATATATATATATATATATATATATATATATATATATATATATATATATATATATATATATATATATATATATATATATATATATATATATATATATATATATATATATATATATATATATATATATATATATATATATATATATATATATATATATATATATATATATATATATATATATATATATATATATATATATATATATATATATATATATATAACAAGACTAAATGCAAAGGACACGATTGGTTGCCTCCTAAAAGAACCCTAAAAAGATCATTATATTATCAAGAAAAGCAAGAATTCAAAGTCAAAATTCTAAGCATTCACAGCCTAAGCCAATCATTCAAAATACCTCATGAATCTCTGTAGGGTGAGAACGAATGATTTTCCATGCCCATCTGCGCTTGAAACATGCATACATGCCATGGCCGGTTTTTGATTTTTTTTATCATTCATAATTTTTAATTTCATGCATTGTTAAATGTTTCTAACCATCCAAATTAGTTCATATAAATTTCTTTAACATGTTGCAGTCTTTACATGGAGTTTATGACGTATGGATCTTGATTTTACATTTTTAAACCGAGTTAGGGTGTTTGCCTTGAAACTCACAATACAAGGATCCTTATCCAAAACAGAGGGCACCGTTGAATTCGCAGACCCCAAAATAGGGGAATAAGGTTCATTTTTCATTTTGATTTCGCTTGATTCGCAGGTTTGGAGTCGGGGCTCATCGGAGAAGATGACCAGACTTAGGGTTCCGGTCACTTCTCTGTTTGTCAAACTTTCCTTGAACGGATTGACCATGGCGTGGCGCTTTGGGACTTGTTGATTGGTTAACATTTCATGTAGGGTCCCACTAGAACTAATGTTTTTGTAATTAAAATATAAGTGATGTTTTATTATTTATTGGTTTGGTTGTGTTTTAATCACCGGATGTATGGCCACCCCAGTGGTAGCGCGCTTGCCTATAAGTCATTAATATGCCCATTCGCGGGTTCGATCCTGGTGTGGAGCAAAAAATTTCATGTTTTATGATTCTTGCAGATCCAGTGAAGCCATCCTCACGCGTACACTATGCATCCTTCTCGTCATCACCCTTGGATCTTCAAAAGATCCAGATCAATACACTAGAGCTTGCGTGCACACAGTGAACCTACTTGGAGCAACACACAGGATCGCTGGACGCCCTCCTTTGGGCCTAAACTCCTTTTTCCATTCACACCCCTCTATTTGCTTCAATTGCAAGCCCAGTCTTTTTTCTTTCTTTCTTTTATTTTACTATCATTCTTTTTATTTTACAACATAATTATTATTTTAATTAATTAAAAATCAATTTAGACTTAGGTTTTTTTTTATTAAATTAACTAAATTAACCTTCTTTTTTAATTAAGTTAATTGACTTTTGTAATAAATAAATAAATTTCTTTTTTTAAAATCAAAATTAACTTAGTTTTAGGGTTTTATCATTAAACCTTTCATTCTTAAATTAAAATCAACTTAGGGTTTTTATTTTAGGTGTTAATCAATATATTTTTTTAATTAAAACTAATTAGGGTTTTTAGATTAATCATCTAATCATTTTTTTCAAAATCATAAAAACAATTTTCTTTTTCCCTTTATTTTACCGCTTCGCATATTACTTTCGCATTAGTTTATTCTTAATTACGTATCTGCTACAGTATGTAATAGTTTAATTATGGTTTATTATTCCCCCTCCCCTTCCCCAGTTTTGATGGTTTTGTACCCCCACTCCCGAAGCCTTGTAATAGCGTATAACTTTATTTCCCGCCTTTTACTGCTTTTCATTATTGCTATATTTCTTTGCTAGTAATTATGGTTTTCATGGCAAGACATAAAAACAATCTTAGAAAACCCTGATCAAAGACTAAAATCACTGAATCAAAACAATCTTCACACACACACACACCTCTAGGGTGACCTCACTTGTTTTCTTCGAATAAAAATGGTCATGTCCCTCGAACATAGGGATACCCTTAGCAAAGACCCTTGATTTAAATCATCATAAAGATAATAGTCCTGCGATGTCCCTCGAGTTGCCTACGAGAAATTATCTTATCCCTCGATGTTGCCTACGAATATATGATGACCATCCTTTCGAATTGCTAAGGTATCCTAATATGTTACCTTCTATGACCATAACAATGACCCTACGCCTATCCCTTCACATCCAACAATATGGCTTCCTACTAACTAATTGTAGGATAGCATTATCTAAAGGAGGAGGAAAATAACACGAAATATTTTTTTGAGTAAGGGTAGAATCTGTTAATCGCTTGCTCACACAAAAAACAAAACATCTTTTTTCACAAACACTCTTCTAAAATATTTTCAAAAACAAACACTTTGTATGCATTCTTAACTAATACAAGAATCATTAAAAATTTGCCGCACTTAAGAATTTTTCAAAATATTTTCAAATGCATACACAAAAGCATTTTCAAAACAAAATGAGCTAGCAATTAAGAGCCTATAGATAACTACGGATGAAAAGGGTGCTAACACCTTCCCTTTTCATAACCTACCCCCTGAACTCAAGAAAATATTGAAGGTCTTTCCTATTATTTTCACCCTTTACTTATTGGATAAAAGAAAAGTTTTGGACAAGATAAAATATTTCTTTTGACCATTGAGCATCTATGTCTTAAGTTCAAAGTAAGTACTATCAATATACCTTCTTGCCAATATAGTTTTTCTTCATCAAAACAACGTGCTTTGAGAATCATTTAAGAAGCTTGATATTACATCATCCGTTTATAGGACAAGTTGCAATAAATTTAAAGTAAACCATTTCCTGATTGCACTTCATTCCTAACCTCGCGCCTGTCACCATTGTTACATTTTTGAAATTTCAAACTTGCTCATTTCTCAACCATTTTCAAAAATGTAAACATGAAAGTTGTTCCATTTTTCACCACAAATTAAACCATATAAATAACTAAAGCTATAAATCAAAGATGAACATGAATTTTGTTTGGTACCAAATAAAACCTAATTTTTTCATAAAGTTCAGCTTCAAAATTCACATCACTCAAGCAACATAAATGAAAACTAAGGGCATTGTTAGCTTCAGGGTAATGATGTCTACATTTTTCATTCACAACATAGCCATTAATGATGCTTGTATAGAGAGTTCAAAGTTACGAAAACTTACCTCAAAACTGGAAATCGTGTTTGGAGTTTGAGCAATCCTAGAGGTATGGTGATGATCTGGGTAGCTTCACTGGACTCCTAGGAAGCTAATGCAACTCTTACTTTGTGCTGAAAGTGCCTGAATCTTCTTGGTGAAGTCAAGTTACAGAGGTGTAAAGTGAGGTTTGGAAAATTACGGTGGAGGTGTTACAATTATGAAACAGGGGTGGGGATGAGTTGTAAATGAGGTATGGAAGCTTTGTGACTGATTTATAGAGCAAATGCACAAGTGAATTGTGAGTTTGAATTTTTTGGCCAGAAATGACAAATAATGGAGGTTTTGATGTAACTCTGAGTTTCAGGGAGTTTGAGAGGGTTAGAGGGCTTGTAAAATCGTGTTATGGCTTGCAAATTACCTCTCTATTAATAGAGGAAAGGTTTTAGGACTTGAAGTAATCAGAATCAAGAAATCACATGTTATGGTTATGTGACTTGATTTTGTAGCAACTTTGACAAACATTGTTCCAATGCATTGGTACAAGGGCTTGTAGGGTGGCTAGAGGCTTTAAACATATTTCTTCTTAGAATACATGTTTAGTGTGATAAGAACAAACAAGTTAGAGGCTCAAGACAAGTTGACTTTGTGATAAAGCTTGCTTTTCAAGAATGGCAATGGTGCCTTTCTTCCAAAAATAGAAAATTGCTTTGGACAATGGCTTAATCACTTGGATCATACCTCAATCAATTATGTAAACAATTAATTATGGAGTGATTTACAAGTTAGAAGCCTGCAAAGCAAAATTATGCAGCATAGGTTTGAGATTTGATCAAGTGTTCTTCATGAAAATGCCTTGTAATTCAAGAATGGATGCTCAACTTCTTCTCTTCGATTCTCCTAGCTCAAGCATGATCTCTTAAAGTTCTTGGAAACTTTGGAAAGCTTGAAACATTGTATGAAACCTTCATGTTTACCATTTTTGCTAAATCATCTTGGAACATGGTGAAAAATTGCCAAGAAGTTGGGACAAAAAATCTGCCTAACTTGATGAAAATTTCACTAAGTGTTTTTTATAAAAAGTCATGAGTTCATGGGCCTATATCTTCAAATCCAAGAATTTTTTGGACATCAACCATAAGGGATAAATTTTTAGAATTCTTCAAGATCTACAACTTTCATGTTGAAAGTTTTCCTCGAATCATCTTGCATCTTGGTGAAAAATTGTCATGAAGTAGTGAAATTATCAAGGTAAAACACTTAGAATTTTTCTAAGTATTAAAAATATTGACATTTTGTTGACTTTATTGAATTTATTGATTCTTTATGGTAAAGTTTGATATTTTTGAATGTCTTGATGAATCTTTATCTTTGAAATTCAATGTTGACCAAAAAGTCCAAGTTTGACTTTTTTGTATTAGTTAACTTTTTATCAATTGATTCAAAATTCAACTATCAACCTCTTTGATTTTGGGAAATGATTTGAGCCATTAAATTAGGTCAACATATTGGTTTTGAGTCCTTGAGATAATGCTCCAAGTCATTAGGTCATGTACTACGTCAAAAGTCAATGATCAGTCATTCTCAGTCAAAATCCTAATTTTGACAATTTTGCCCTTTTGATGATTTGAATGCTTTTCGTGAGGAATTGTGATCAAAACTTGATCAATTGATAAATATGACTTCAAAATGTTGATGTTGGCCAAAAATCATGAAGCTTGACTGTATGTTGACCACAGTTGACTTTTTACACAATACAACTGATTTTCAATCATATGAGCAATTGACTGAGCAAATTTGTGGTGCAAGACTTGAAACTTGGTATGAGTAATCTTGGAGACCTATAATGAACCATGGAAGTCATTTTAAGCATCAAAAGTCTTATTGTCCTTGATAAAACCAAAACCCTAATTTGTGGGCTCAGTGCTTAGGAGGTGAGCTTGCCTGATCAACCCTTGAGTATTTGAGATATTTTGGTGAGAGATGTCTTGAGAAAAGAGAGGGAAAATTTTGGGGTACAACAGTTGCCCCTGTTCAATATTCTTAAACCTAAATATTTAGATTGACATGTTCTCCGTTCGTGACTTGAAGGTAGAAGAGGATTGAACACTTAAGTGCCCAGAAATTTGCACTCGCCTGTTTGTTAATTATGCTGAGAATAGGCTTAAAGATGCCATTTGGAGAGGTGATGGAGAGTCGTAGGAGATGTTATTATAGATGCCATCCAAAGGTAATTGTTGATAGAGAAATTAGACTAAGTCTACGCTCAACTTTAACTGGGAGAAGTATCAGAATAAATCTTTGGTCAATTTAACCTGAGCTAGCAGAGGTCTTTAAATATTTAACTGAGAGAAGTATCAAAATAAATATTTGGTCGATTTAATATGAGCTAGCAAAGGTCTTTAAATCTTTAACTGAGAGAAGAATCAGAATAAATCTTTGATCAATTTAATTTGAGCTAGAAAAAGGTCTACTGAGAGAAGTATCTGAATAAATTTTTGGTCGATTTAATCTGAGCCAGCTGAGGTCTTTAAATCTTTAACTGAGAGAAATATCAGAATGAATCTTTGGTCGATTTAATCTGATCCAGAAAAAGGTCTACTGAGAGATGTATTAGAATAAATCTTTGGTCGATTTAATCTGAGCCATCAGAGGTCTTTAAATCTTTAACTGAGAGAAGTATCAGAATAAATCTTTGGTCGATTTAATATGAGCCAGAAAAGGGTCTACTGAGAGAAGTATCAGAATAAATATTTGGTCGATTTAATCTGAGCCAGCAGAGGTCTTTAAATATTTAACTGAGAGAAGTATCAGAATAAATCTTTGGTCGATTTAATCTGAGCCAGAAAAAGGTCTAATGAGAGAAGTATCAGAATAAATCTTTGGTCGATTTAATGTGAGCCAGTATAGGTTTGAAAGGAGTGTTCATCATGTAGATATTTGCCCTGTCTTGTTTCAGGGAATGTCCTACAATATATTTTGAGGATTTGTTGATGATATCAGTTTGTCGATTGATTCTTCCTGAAAAGGTAAAGAGTTAGCTTTATGCAATGTCATGATGTATGAAATGCATTGCGTAATGATGTTCTCAAAATAAATGAGATTATGCCATATGTGTTTCATATGCATATGCTATGATGTATGAATGCAAAATTTTATTGAAGTGTATTTGTAAACCCGTGTTGTATCTTTATCTAGGAAAATAAGCACCTGACTATTGCTGGGGATGAAGAGTATGAGTGTGTTCAAGTTTTTCTAGAATACTTCCGATGGGGATTCCTGCTTACTTGTTTGAGGAAGCTCTGCAGGGGGTGTACTGATTTCTGTTTGGGGGGTAGAGTTTAGGAACATTGGTCGTCCGTTGCTCCACTGAGGAATTTATTTCTTATATACCCTGATTGGGGATAAAAGAGATGGTTAAACTTCTGACTCTTCTGGGGAAGATAGTTCTTATATACCCTAACTGGGGATAAAAGAGATGGATAATCTATCGACTTGTATGTGTATCAGTTAACTTTTAATCAGTTGATCCAAAATTCAACTATCAACCACTTTGATTTTATGAAATTATTTGAACCATGAAATTAGGTCAACATGTTGTGTTTGAGTCCTTGATAACATGCTCCAAGTCATTAGGTCGTGTACTAGGTCAAAAGTCAATGATCAGTCATTCTCAATCAAAACCTAATTTTGACAATTTTGCCCCTTTGATGATTTGAATTCTTTTGTTAAGGAATTGTGATCAAACCTTGATCAATTGATAAATATGACTTTAAAATGTTGATGGCCAAAAATTATGATGCTTGACTGTATGTTGACCATAATTGACTTTTTACCCAATACAGTTGATTTTCAGTCATATGAGCAATTGACTGAGAAAATTTATGGTGCAAGACTTGAAACTTGGTATGAGTAATCTTAGAGACCTATAATGAACCATGAAATTCATTTGAAGCATCAAAAGTCTAATTTTCCTTGAGAAAACCAAAACCCTAATTTGTGGGCTCAATGCTTAAGAGGCGAGCTTGCCTGGTCAACCCTTGAGAACCCTTGAGTATTTGGGATCTTTTGGTGAGAGATGTCTTGAGAAAAGAGAGGGAAAATTTTGGGGTACAATAGTATGGCATCCCCGAGAGAATTATCACATACAATGGTACCAATATCAATAACATTATGATCACAGAACTCTGCAAGCAGTTTAAGATCAAGCACCACAACTCTTCTCTGTATCGACCAAAGATGAATGGCGCAACGGAGGCCGTCAATAAGAACATTAAGGAAATTATACAGAAGATGACGGTGACATATAAATATTGGCATTAGATGTTACCATTCACTCTTCATGGCTACCGCACTTCGGCACGAACATCAACTGGGGCAACCCCATTCACCCTGGTTTATGGTGTGGAGGTTGTCTTACCTGTTGAAGTTCAGATTCCTTCCCTGAGAATTATGAAATATGCAAATTTAGACGAACACAAATGGGTTCAAACTAAGTTGGATCATTTTAATTTGATTGACGAGAAGAGATTGGCGGTTGTTTGTCATGGTCAGATGTATCAGAAGCGTATGATCAAATCCTTCAATAAGAAGATCAAGCAACAGTATATCAGGCTGGTGACTTGGTATTAAAGCACATCATCCTACCGCAGGGTGATCCCAGGGGAAAATAGACTCCCACCTACGAAGGGCCATTTGTGATCAAGAAGTTATTTTTGGGCGGTGCTATGATACTTACCACCATAGACGACGAAGATCTTCCACACCCTGTGAACGCGAACATAGTTAAAAGATACTACGCATGAAAAACAACCCGCTAGGTTGACTGGCCTAGGCAAAAACAAGGGCATCCCGATGAACTAAAAGGGTTCGGGCAAAAATCAGGGATATATATGTAAAAGATTGTACACCCGGCAAGTCGAAAACCTGAAAAGGCGGATTGGGCAAAAAAGGGTATCCCCTGAAAATCCAAAAGGGCAGTCCAGGAAAAAATTAGGGATTGAAGCGTACAACTATGTCCCGTTGGATCACTTGCAGCCAGCTTCATTACCAACGTCAAGTTCAAACGGTACATATCAATTCAGTTAACTTCTTCTGACAGTAAGGGATGAGATGCTCGAAGACATGGGGACAATATCAGAGTTGAAACCTGACGAGATCATTTACACATAGCTACATGTTTTGTTTTACTTTGTACTCTCTTCATTTCTTAAGACGATTTCCTCTTATTAGGACTTCTATCTCTTTGTACAATGATCGCCTGTTTATGGACAAACTATCAATATAAACACAATTTCAAAATTCAATTTTTTTACTGGTCTGTTTTTTTATTTGTAAAAACGTCCAATGACTAAATTGAATGAACATATGCATATGAATATGATTACTATAAATAAATGTATACATAAAAACATGAATAAGTATTTACCCAAGACTCCATGAGATGGGATAATGTTCAAGTCATCCACGAATCCCCACAGAACAACCTCCAAAAATAATCCCCACATAGCAGTTCCCATAATATTATCCCTTGCAGAGTCATCTTCACAAATTCGACACATTCCTCGCAAGTCTGAAATAACCCAATCATACTCACCAGCAGATCCCCTTAACAGACAAAGGAGTATGATATTTTCCCCGACAATGTTGCCAACCTACGGAGTCCCAATCCTCGTCAAAGAGTATGTCACCAGTATAGTTCACATAAATGCTCTTCTCCAATTGAGTTTATTTCCCAACACTGTAAAAACCTCGGCAAGATATATTCCTCCAGCAGATTTATTTCCTCAGCAGAGTGTTCTCCAGCAGGGTTTATTTCCCCAACAAGGTTTATTTCCCCAACAGGATACAGTCTCCCTGGCTTGAGTCTATACCTTTGACTACTACAAATCACCGGCAAAACTTCCCTTTCCTGCAAAGGGCAATCCAAGCTGCTATCCCCAGAGAGTTTCTATGGAATCTGAAATTAGACCAGATATCAATTAATCTTATCCTCCTCAGACGATTCAGTATCCATACCAAAAACTTGGTCAGGAAGCACCTCAAATGGTTATCCATCTCTTGTATCCCCAGTCAGGGTATATAAGAATTAAAATCTCTAGTAGGGCGGTGAACGGCTAATGTTCTTGAACTCTTCTCCCTAAGCAGAAACCAAATTCCCCAGTGGAGTTTCTCAATTAGAAAGCAGGAATTCCCAGCAGAAACATTTTAAACAAAGATTGAGGATTACACATATTCTTCATCCCCAACAACAGTCAAGGATTTATTTTCCCAGTTAAAGACGTTATACAAAGCTACCAATTAGCTTCAATGACATCTAACATTCATACATGTCATAGCATACGCATACAAAATGCATATAACACACTTTCATTTACTTTAGGAACATCATTACGCAATGCATTTTATACATCATGACATTGTATACAGTTAACTCTTTATCTTTTTAGATAAAGTCTACAAACAGACTAATATCATCAACAATTCTCAAACAGGTCCAAGATTAATTCTCAAAACAAGACGGGGTAACTATCAATTTGACCAGGTCAGAGATTAATTCCCGAAACAAGACGGGGAAACTATCTATACAGCCAACAAAAAAACAGGTCCCGGGTTAATTCCCGAAACAAGACGGGGCAAATATCTAGATTACCAGACATAGATTAATTCCTGAAATAAGACATGGAAACTATTTGTGAAAGCAAATTGTAGATCAATTCTCGAAACAGGATGTGGCGACTATCTACAGGAACAAGTTGAAGATTAACTTCCGAAATAGGATGGGGAAACTATCTTTCTATATTTATGATCAGGCGAAGATCAATTCCTAAAACAGGACAAGGTGACTATCTTTATCACCAGGTGGTATGAATTCCCGAAACAGGACGAGTTTAACAACAAAAACAACTTGTAGATCAATTCCCGAAACAGGACGAGGCGAATATCTACATGAACATGTTGAACATTAACTCTTGAAACAGGACAAGGAAACTATCTTTATTTCTTTATAAATAGATTGTAGATCAATTATTGAAACAGGACGGGGCGAATATCTACACGGCAAACACTTTCCTTAAGATCTCCATTCTAAAAAGCATTTCCATCAGATCAAGTCGAGCGTAGACTCAATTCTGGTACTCCTATCAACAATTAATTTGGATTGAATATATAAGCCCATATCCTACGACACTCTGTCACCTATCCGAATGGAATATTGAAGCCCATCCAAGCAATATTATCAACCAACACCATTATCTCCTACACATGCGAGTGCAAATTTCTAGGCACTTTAAGTGTTCAATCATCTTCTACCTTCAGGTCACGAATGGCGGACATGTCAATCTAACTCTTTAGGTTTAAGAAGATTGAACAGGGGAAGCTGTTGTACCAAAAATTTTCCCTCCCATTTTTCTTCAACACATTCTCCTAAGGTCCCCATACGCTCAAGGTTGCTCAAGAATTGGTCAGACAAATTCTCCTGCTAAGCAATGGGTCCACAATTAGGGTTTTGTATTTCTAAAGGAAATTTTGGTTTCTAAGGTCTCAAGTGGTTTTAATGGATCTTCATATGTCCCTAATAATTCCCTTGTCAAGTTTCAAGCCTGTATTACAAGTTTGCTCAGTCAATGGCTCAGATGACTGAAAATCAACTATATTGGGTAAAAAGTCAACTATGGTCAACATACAGTCAAACTTCAATATTTTTGGTCAACATCAAAATTTTGAAGTAATATTCATCATTTTATCAAGTTTTTATCATTATTCCTCAAGAAAAGCCCTCAAATCATCAAAAATCAAAAGTGCCAAATTAGGGTTTCTTTACGAGAAGTCAACTGAACTTTGACCAAGCATAACTTTCACACGCTTCATCAATTTTTCCCCAACCAAAATCCATTTTGAAGGAAATTAAATTCTCTAAAACTTTTCATTTCTAAGCTTAAGTCCAAAAAGTGTATCATTTGAGCGATATAAGCCAATACATTACAGGTCATTTCAAAAGTCAACAAAAAGACGCTTTTTGTCAAGGCAACTTACATTAAGATGAAGTATTCAAAAGAGAAAATGATAAACATAGAGATTGTATAGGACATCTTGGGCTTTCCAAAATATTCAATATCAACTTAAAAAGATGAAAATTGAGAGAGTTGTGACAATTGCAAGTTGAGAAATTTTGAGCAAATGCATGAAGTTCAAATTGAGCAAAACTGTAATTTTGGACTTTTTGGCCTAATTTTTCTGACCCAAATGTTTTCATGACATGTTTAAGGACCCATAAGTCCATCTATGAATTATATTTTATTTTTATTTTTATTCAATTAAACTCAAAATAAATCAAATAAATATAAAGATAATGGACTAAGGCACAAGACTTTTGATTTCAGTCATGTTAGAGGCCAAAGATGACAAGTGCAAGATGTCTAATTAGTGTAAGGCTGATTGGTGCAAGATTGAGCAAAAAATAGCTATTTTCCATACAAATTTTCAATCAAAATCTTCACTTCTTAATGCAAGATTTCCTTCACTTTTGGTAACCTAATTTGATTGCCCTATATATATATATATATATATATATATATATATATATATATATATATATATATATATATATATATATATATATATATATATATATATATATATATATATATATATATATATATATATATATATATATATATATATATATATATATATATATATATATATATATATATATATATATATATATATATAACAAGACTAAATGCAAAGGACACGATTGGCTGCCTCCTAAAAGAACCCTAAAAAGATCATTATATTGTCAAGAAAAGAAAGAATTCAAAGTCAAAATTCTAAGCATTCGCAGCCTAAGCCAATCATTCAAAATACCTCCCGAATCTCTGTAGGGTGAGAACGAATGATTTTCCATGCCCGTCTGCGCTTGAAACATGCATACATGCCATGGCCAGTTTTTAATTTTTTTTTATCATTCATAATTTTTAATTTCATGCATTGTTAAATGTTTCTAACCATCCAAATTAGTTCATATAAATGTCTATAATATGTTGCAGTCTTTACATGGAGTTTATGACGTATGGATCTTGATTTTCCATTTTTAAACTGAGTTAGGGTGTTTGCTTTGAAACTCACAATACAAGGATCTTTATCCAAAACAGGGGGCACCATTGAATTCGCAGACCCCAAAATAGAGGAATAAGGTTCATTTTTCATTTTGATTTCGCTTGATTCGCAGGTTTGGTGTCGGGGCTCATCGGAGAAGATGACCAGACTTAGGGTTCCGGTCACTTCTCCATTAGTCAAACTTTCCTTGAACAGATTGACCATGGTGTGGCGCTTTGGGACTTGTTGATTGGTTAACATTTGATGTAGGGTCCCACTGGCACTAATGTTTTTGTAATTAAAATATAAGTGATGTTTTATTATTTATTGGTTTGGTTATGTTTTAATCACCGAATGTATGGCCACCCCAGTGGTAGCACGCTTGCCTATAAGTCATTAATATGCCCATATGCGGGTTCGATCCTGGTGTGGAGCAAAAAAATTCATGTTTTATGATTCTTGCAGATCCAGTGAAGCCATCCTCACGCGTACACTATGCATCCTTCTCGTCATCACCCTTGGATCTTCAAAAGATCCAGATCAATACACTAGAGCTTGCGTGCCCACAGTGAACCTACTTGGAGCAACGCACTGGATCGCTGGACGCCCTCCTTTGGGCCTAAACTCCTTTTGCCATTCACACCCCTCTATTTGCTTCAATTGCAAGCCCAGTCTTTTTTCTTTCTTTCTTTTATTTTACTATCATTCTTTTTATTTTACAACATAATTATTATTTTAATTAATTAAAAATCAATTTAGACTTAGGTTTTTTTTATTAAATTAACTAAATTAACCTTATTTTTTAATTAAGTTAATTGACTTTTGTAATAAATAAATAAATTTCTTTTTTTTAAATCAAAATTAACTTAGTTTTAGGGTTTTATCATTAAACCTTTCATTCTTAAATTAAAATCAACTTAGGGTTTTTATTTTAGGTGTTAATCAATATCTTTTTTTTAAATTAAAACTAATTATGGTTTTTAGATTAATCATCTAATCATTTTTTTCAAAATCATAAAAATAATTTTCTTTTTCCCTTTATTTTACCGCTTCGCGTATTACTTTCGCATTAGTTTATTCTTAATTATGTATCTGCTACAGTATGTAATAGTTTAATTAGGGTTTATTATTCCCCCCTCCCCTCCCCCAGTTTTTATGGTTTTGTACCCCCACTCCCGAAGCCTTGTAATAGCGTAGAACTTTATTTCCCGCCTTTTACTGCTTTTCATTGTTGCTATATTTCTTTGCTAGTAATTATGGTTTGCATGGCAAGACATAAAAACAATCTTAGAAAACCCTAATCAAAGACTAAAATCACTTAATCAAAACAATCTTCACACACACACCTCTAGGGTGACCTCACTTGTTGCCTTCGAATAAAAATGGTCATGTCCCTCGAACATAGGGATACCCTTAGCAAAGACCCTCGATTCAAATCATCATAAAGATAATAGTCCTGCGATGTCCCTCGAGTTGCCTACAAGAAATTATCTTGTCCCCCGATGTTGCCTACGAGTATATGATGACCATCCCTTCGAATTGCTAAGGTGTCCTAATATGTTACCTTCTATGACCATAACAATGACCCTACGCCTATCCCTTCACATCCAACGATAGGGATTCCTACTAACTAATGGTAGGATAGCATTATCTAAAGGAGGAGGAAAATAACACTAAATATTTTTTTGAGTAAGGGTAGAATTTGTTAATCGCTTGCTCACACAAAAAACAAAACATCTTTTTTCACAAACACTCTTCTAAAATATTTTCAAAAACAAACACTTTGTATGCATTCTTAACTAATACAAGAATCATTAAAAATTTGCCGCACTTAGGAATTTTTCAAAATATTTTCAAATGCATACACAAAATCATTTTCAAAGCAAAGTGAGCTAGCAATTAAGAGCCCATAGATAACTATGAATGAAAAGGGTGCTAACACCTTCCCTTTTCATAACCTACCCCCTGAACTCAAGAAAATATCGAAGGTCTTTCCTGTTATTTTCACCCTTTACTTATTGGATAAAAGAAAAGTCGGTGACGACTCTTGCTATCCGCGACATTTGCAATAAAACGCAAAAAACAAGTCAATTCTCCCATCGTATTATAGTCAGATTCTTCCTCCTTTTCAACTTCAAATGTTGGAGTATACTCAAGCGTATGAGTGCATTCCATATTTTGTGTTTCCACCAATTCTGTATTTCCTAAAGGAGACACCCTCATAGCCATTCTTTGATTTTCTATGGATTTTTCTTTTTCAGTCAGCTTCTACTTGGGATAGTACACATTTGGAATTGGGAACTCTATTGGCTTTGTGGCTTCCGCTGGTAACATGTCTTTGACACGGTTGTTGTCTTTGACTGGTTTCACCTGAGATGTTGAAGCTTTCCTTGCCGCCTTTTTGTTCCTCTGGTACTGCTTCCACTTAGTCCTTGTCATTGGTTTTTTCCCTTTTATTTGGGGGAAACATTATAACCCTTTGACTCAGCTTTCTTTTCTTGGGCCTCAATTTCATGCACAATCACTTTCCACTTTGGCCTCTTTCCCCCATTTTGGCTTACTAATTCCACCCATGTTTCTTGTGGAATATATGATGGAGGGTGAAAGGTTCTTGGACGAGACTGTTGGAACAATTTTCTGTACTCCTCGTTGCATCGAGGATTTCCTTGCTTGTCGAAAGCAAACCTTGGGACTGGAGGTTTCTCTTGCTTAAGAGCCTATTTTTTTACAGCATTATACTTCTCAGTTGCTTCTTCATTAAACACAGTGTTGCATCTTGGGCATAATTTTTCCTTCGACCCTTTCACTCTGCATTTCTCTTGGAAATAAGCCAAGATTTCTTCAGGTTGAGGGTCTACTTCCTGCAACCCTCTTCCTTCTTTAGGTTGTAACTTTCATTGGTTCCGAACATCATGACTTCTATGTCACCAATTATTATAACCTCTCTGCCGAGGCCCTCAGTAGCTTCGACCATCATGCAATCTAAAGGCTCTGAGTATAAAACCTCTTCAACCTTCAAAGGATCAATATCGACTTGCATCTTTGGCTTCTCACGAAACTGGAGTCTGCCATCTTTTAGAGCTTTCTGCACCAAATCCCTAAAAAGAACACATTGAGAAGTTTTATGACCAAGAAAATTATGAAATTTACAGAATCCCCTCTTTTTCTTTCGTTCAATTGGGGGATTCTTTAGGCCCCGAGGAACCATAATTGGACCATCAACAACTAATAAATCAAATATTTCATCACATTTAGTTATGTTGAAAGTATATGTCTTAGTAATGGCTTTGCTATTCTTTTCCGTTTCGACAGGGTTCTTCCTGTTTGGCTGTTTCAACAATTTACACACATAGGGAGGTCTAGGTTGGACTTCAACCATGTTAACTTTTGTTTCTTCCCCTGGCTCATTTTTGTCAGAAGAACATTCGTCAGTTGTGACATAAGAAACTTTCCCTTTTTGTGATATTTGTTTGGCTTGGTTTTTCAGCTTTCAAACATTCGATCAATCGAACTTTGATAGTTAACTGATCCATATCTTTCAAAGATTGGGTGTCCAACAATTTCTTCCGAATGGAATACTCTAACCCATTTGCAGCCATTTCGATCAACTCATGTTCAGGGACTTGTGTAAAGCACCGCACTTTCAGGAGTCTAAACCTGTTAAGGTATTGGTCTATCAACTGAGTGCTATTTCACTTGACACTAGACAATTCTTTTATGCTTATCTTAGATTGTCCTATGTGAAACTGTTCATGGAAAAAAATTCTAACTGGGTCCATGTTTAGACTAACTGTGGGGGAAGCATTGTGAACCAAGTGAACGCATTCTTTGTGAGAGAGTTGGAGAAATATTTCATCCTTAAATCCTCATTCACTACTAAGTCTCCCAGTTCAGTTTGATATCTGGAAACATGTTCAACAGTGTACTCTTCGACATCCCCTACAAACTTAGTAAATTTTGGGAGTTTCCAACCCCTTGGTAACTCTGTTTGTAGCACGTAATCTGGAAAATGAGAAAAATATGTGACTCTCTAACAGCCAATGTTTATCCCATTCCTAACCATTATTCATTCGACCATGGCCTCTAGGTTTTATTCCCCAGCCACTGTTTCTCGTCGAACCTGCCTGACCAATTGGTCGGCATTATGGTTTCGATTTGCTACTACTACTGGGGGTTGTTGTTCTACCCTAAGTATGATGTTGACACATGGAGGAGTCGGTGGATCTTATTCGACCTCTTTGTCGAAAACTTACTCATATTGCACTGGTACCTCACGTGGTGGAGGTGTAGCTTGTCGAACTGGCGCCCTAAGAGCACCAAGAAAGTCTCCTATACGAGTCATGTGAGCTGCTAACATTTGATATCTCAGTAGTGAATTTTCAATTAGCGATCTTAATATTAAGCTCATATGTTGAGTGAGCATATTGACTATTTCATGGTTACTTTCATCCATCTGATGTCCCATAACAACAACCGTACTTGGGGTGAAAGTGGGCGTAATTTGGTTGGAGAAACCTAAACCAGTCGAATGCCCAAGTTGGCTTCCCGACAGCCCCAGAGCACGATATGGCGAGAATGCGGAATTTTTTCCGAATGTTGAACTTTTGTGTAATCCTACCATCATCTCTGTAGGCATTCCATATTCATGTATATTTCTGGAAAAACTAGGCACATATTGCTCAGAAGTTGGAACCACACTCTCATGTGTTTCTCTTGTGAAACTAGGCGCATAAGGCCCAACAGTTATGACCATCATTAGTCTTACAATTATTGGTTGCGTTGTGGTAACTATACTTGGCACTGTCAAAGATACATCTGCCAAACTAGAACCTACACTCGCCGCCGCACTGGAATTTCATCCCAGATTCTGATCCCTTTCAAGAGTTCTAGGATCTACCATTTTTCTACCACTTCTTAATTTCATGCATAAAAAAAGAAGACTTAAACACAAACGTGTCCCACCAGGTGTGCCAATTTTTTTCTCCGTGAAACAATCACTAGTCTCTTATTAAAGGTTACTTACGGGATCGACTATATTAATCCCAAACATTAATGTTTAAGGTGTTTTTGGGTTGAAAAAATGATTAAAAAAAAGGGCAAAAGACAAAAGAAATTGCAATAAATAAACCAAAGACTGTAAATGGCTAAGAATTTAAAATATGGAAGCATTCATACATTGTTAAGCGTCAACTCGTTTCTCTCTTAGATGCGGGTACTTTGAGTGTATTGCTATTAAATGTGAAGAAATGTGACCCCTAACACAAATACAAAAATTTGCTTAAATAGACATCCTAAATATGTAACCGTTGACGGTTACTAGCCCATTTTTGGGCTTCGTGGGGACTGTTTGAGTATTCCCTCGTTCTTGTTGACTCTGCAGGTTGATACTTGTTCTCGCCAGTATGCATTTTCTCTTTAGCTTCTTCGACTCCTATTTTTGTCGGCAATTGACTCTAATCTTCTGGCTCTCATTGAATGACCCATTTGGTCGATGTCATTCCCTTGCTTGATGCATCCTTTTGTCTTTATACCACTTCAGCCAAATAATCCCACAACTTAAGGTTCACTACCTTAGTAAAAAATTACTTGGTAACAACACCCTGATAAGTGCCAAAGTGTGTTGAATTTGTGTATGAATTAGTGACACTTCTTAACTTAATTCGTTGGGTTAACAAGTCAAAACTTCAACTTTTATGAAAATATTGTTTAGTTTGATCTTTTAAACTTTATTTTTTAGGTTTGTATGTATTGGAGGAGCTTTGGTCATCAAAAGGCAAAAAAATGGCTTCAACGTGCATTTTTGAAAAAAAGGCAACATGCCGCAGATGGGGCTAAGCCTCAATTTCCGTGCTAAGTCCACTTCACTTAGCACGGTCAAATCATGCTTAGAGATTCTGAGGCTGAAGGTTCCGTGCTTAGCGCAAAAATCTAGGGCTAAGCGCCATTTAAGGCAGTTTAATGTGTTTTTTCAGGATTTGGGGCTAGGTGCCAAATTTGGGACTTAGCGCGGTCTGCAAATTTTTGTTTTCTATAAATAAAATTCGGTTGATATTTTGAGAGATAGAACATATTTTGGAGAGAGAGAAACTTGAAACAATATGAGAGGGTGCTTCTTGAAGATTTGAAGTTGGGTTCACATTAATCATTGGGAAATCACGATTGATGCATGTTCATCTTAATTCTTCTCTTTGTATCAAGCTACCATGAGTAGCTAAATCCCTTTCTTGTTGGGATTGGATGTAGTTCATTGTAATCATATGTGTTTCTTTTGATCTTTGTATTGTGAACTAGTTATGAACCTATATTGATATTATCTTTGTTTTCATGTTATAATTATAGCTTAAATCATTATTGAGAAATATCTTTCAAGTCTTGACCTAAGATTATCATCTATCAAAGACCAAACTCTAGACATATATTTGGAGTTTGATATTCACTTGTATCATGTCTTAATGTTACTTTATTGTTTAATAGGATGAGAGGTCGTCGATTAAATAATACGGTAAAACCCACATCATCGGTTCAACATAAGGGGTGTTGGAGAGTGATACGTGATACTAGTGATTAATAACTAAGTTCACATGCTAGATTAGTTTGTGGATCATGGCGTTATATACAATCTATTCACTAATTGATATCAATGTTATCTTTGTATCACTGTTTAACTTTATAAATTTAAATTGATATTGAGAAATACGGTTCAAATCTTGATCTAAGATGAACATCTATTAGATTCTAAACTCTAGATATAAACTTAGTCTAACATTCAGAGAGAGTATCGATTCTTAATGTTGTCTTATTATTGAATAAGCTGAGAGATCGTCGATTAAACAATAAGTTTAAAACCTCGTCAGAAGTTTACACATAAACTTTGTTGTGAGAGGTACGTGATGATATTGATGAATGTTTAAATTGTATATAACTGATTGGTAAACTGCATATTCTATCATTAGATGAAATTCAATCCTGATAAGTTCTCATATCTCTGAAACTTTCTTTATCTTTCATTCCTCCATTTTACATTATGTAACTTTAAACTTCCAAACATCTTGCAACCTTTCACTTAATAATCATAGTAACTGTTGAACGACATTGTTATTGCACCAATCTCTGTGGGTACGATAAAACAAATACTCACACTTTTGGTTGCTAATACTGCAACATCACACCCCTCACCTTACAAGTCGGTTTTATAAGGATGAGTTTGGTCAAACTCTAATATGGTATCAGAGTCTATCGATCGGACATGGACCACCCATCGATTATATTCACGCACTAAGCCCAAAGAGTGATGGGTGTGAGAGGGTGTATTGGAAAAATCTTAAGTCCCACATTGTTTAAAGATAGAGGTTTAAAAGAGTTTATATAGAGTGTCACCTCTCACCTTACAAGATGGTTTTGTAAAGATGAGTTAAGTCAAACTATAATAAATACTTATTTGTATGGACGACTACATAAATCTTGATAGTAGATCTAGAGGTTGCTTGTAATCAACATGAAGTCAACCTAAATGAATCCTACGTGATACACTACCGAAGATATCAATCATCTGAGAAGGCTAAAATCACAAAGAAAGCAATAAATGCCCTCTTAAAAGCCAACATTGGAACTAAAATCAAATACACAATATGACTATCAAATGTTACACTTGTCAAAACAACTAATAACAAATGACATATGTACATTGATTATTCTAATCTCAATCGAGCATGGGAAAAGATTGTGTAACTTTAACTATGGTGCCTTTAGCTAACTTTAGACAATTTTTAGTATTTTATATAAAATATAAAATAAAGAAAAAAGAAAAAATAAGATGAGAGAAAGAATTGCATGTGAGAGAAAGAGAGAAAGGTATGTATCTTTCGCGCGCTAAAGATAGCGAAACTCAATTCATCGAGCATGCCTTATAGATGCCAAACCCTCCCGATATAGACAAACTAGTTCATAATTAGTAAAATATTATATTCATGGATTTGTGTTTGGGTTATAATACATGCACTCATTGGACTGAAATAAAACAACCTTTTTGACCGAAAACAACAATTACTATTACAAAGTAATGCCCTACATCCTAAAAAATATTGGCACCTAACCAACCTCTTCTTCTTACCATACCTCATCAAGATAAGATACCATGCCTTATAACTTTTTCTGTCAAAACATTAAATGGAATTCTTTTGTTTCTATAAACTCTTCTAAAGAATCTCACTCACATATATATGCTTATTCAAACATGCTTTTCAAGTGTTTAGAACTAAAGCATCAATCTTAGAAGGCGCAGTACTCCTACCACTACTAGAAAGACTCCATTGATCAGAAACAAAGCTTCTTGTTGTAGACGAAATTCCACAACCACCACCAGATGCAGCAGCAGCAGCAACACCGCATTTAGCTACAATCCTCACACTCTCAATCAAGTCTTTTGTTTGAGACTCTTGTGACAAAATCTCCAATAACTTTTCAGGAGTTATCACCAACTTCACTTTCCAAACCCCAACACTCTTTCTTCTTTTACTAATACTGCTTTTGTTATTAACACTGCTTCTACTAGTCCTACAAGAGAAGGATTCTGTTGAAGCCTTTTGAAGCAACCCTACACCTTGATAGTATTGGTAATCCAATGACATTCTATATGGAGTAGGATGAGGTGTTGTAGGAACACTTATAGACCTAACATGTCCTTGTCCTTGTCCTTGTCGGACAATAATGCTATCACCGACGGACATGCTAGGTCTCAAAGTGTTAGGTGACAGGACAGTCATTATCGGTAGTAAATAATATGACTGTCCTGCCACCAACTCATCGAACTGGCAAAGTGGTTTAGAAAAGTGGTCATTGGTTGGGAATAAGGCATGGCCTTGAAACTCATGTGTGATGAAATTTGGTGTAATTGGAGGATAGAACTCCATGATGTTACCATCAGATGTTATGATTTTGATCAATGTGTTTGGATCTGACATTGCACCCAACAAGCAGTTTCCCATGTTGGATTGTACATACCTATGTGTGGTGTGTGTGAAGTGTTTATATGGTATAGTTTGATAGGAGGGAATTCAAGAGCGGGAAAATTGAAAGGATGAAAAGAAAAAGATGTTGTATGAATGATTCTTGTTCTTGGAAAGAAATGATTGTCAAGTAATATGTAAGAATAATTTTATTCCATTTTGGTGACAGTTTGATAGGTCCACTATATCAGAGAAGAAAGCAAAAGGACTAGAAGAAGAAGATAAACATGGCATTCCTTTCAGCTTTTTTCTTTTACTTTTTTACACTTTTTCTTTGTGCTTTGATAAAGACATAAATGTCTCATCTAACAAAAAATAAATTTAAACAAGAAGGACCATAAATTGTTTATCATTTGAATGATTCAGGATTTAAATGTTGTATCTGTCAACACCTACATGGAAGTCTTTGCTTAATTAATCTCAACCAAGATTCAGCTTATTAGCATATAAACCTACTTTTTACCCAAATTGTCTTCACTTCAAAAAATATTATCTCAATCAAATTATTTTTGGTTACATAAAATGTACATTCTTATACTTCAACAATGACATTCTTGTATTTTCTTCCACTTAAAAAGCTAGATATATTTTCATTAACAATGACATTCTTGTATTTTTGTTCATTCACGACATTAATCACACACTTCTTCAATCGGTACTGTTTATTCGTGTCACTGTTCATTTCGGCGACATGGTTCATGTGAGGTACTGTGTATCCAATTTCTTTTAATGTTTTTTCCAAAAAATGGAAAAATTGGAACAGGTTTTTTCTGTTTTTTTGTTACTATTTGTTAGGATTGTTTTTTTTTTTCTCTTGTGAAAATACTTTTGGAAGTTTCAACCAATATGGTTAAAAATATAAATATTATGATTTTGTTGGAGCACAAGGAAGATAAAAAACAAAAGGAATATTTATTGATAACTTCAAAAATAAGGATTTATAATGAATTACAATAATCTACTTCAGTAGGCTATTATATCTTCTACAAAGATATAAGAAGATCTAAGATATATATCTTCTAATAAATATATAAACAATCTAAAAGATATTCCTAAATATAAATTAATATCTAATTATAAAATCTAAATTAATTCTAACACCATCCCTTAATTTATATTTACCCAAAACTGACAATACCAATTTCATCCCTTAAACCAAGAAATTGATCAATTTTGATAGCCTTTGTCAGAACATCTGTCAGCTGCTTCTGAGTGCTACAGAGCACAACCTCTATTATTCCATTTTGAACTTGATTCCTCAGAAAATGATACTTTGTCTCAATATGCTTGCTTCTTCCATGCAACACTGGATTCTTGGCAAGATTGATTGCAGACTTGTTATCAATCATCAGCTTCAGAGGTTTATTTACCTCAATCTTCAGATCTTTCAGCAAGTTTAGAATCCACACAGCTTGACATGCAGTCAAAACACCTGCAATATATTCAGCTTCACAAGTTGACAGAGCAACAACAGGTTGCTTCTTGCAACACCAAGAAATAGGACCTCTCAAAAATTTGAATAAGTACCCAGAAGTACTTCTTCTATCAACTTTATATCTGCACCAATCAGAATCAAAATAACTCAGAAGTTCTAATTCGATCTTTATTCCAGACGGAAATAACACTCCATATTTCAGAGTTTCATTCACATACCTCAGAATCCTGACTGCAGCTTGGTAATGAGACCACTTTGATTTGCTCATAAGTCTGCTAACCATTCCAACTGCATAGAAAATATCAGGTCTGGTATTACATAAATACCTTAGAGAACCAACCATCTATTTGAAGGTTGTAGCATCCACATCCTCTCCATCAGAATTAGAATCCAACTTCTGATTCGTATCAGCAGGTGTGATAGCAACCTTGCAATTTTCTAGCTCAAATCTTTTCAGAAGCTCTAGTTCACACTTCATCTGATGTAAAATGATTCCTTTCTCAGAGTATATAAATTCCATCCCTAGAAAGAAACTCATTTTTCCAAGATATGTCATCTCAAACGCATTCATCAGAACTTTCTTGAACTCAGCTATCTCTTATTCAGAACTTCCTGTGAGTAATATGTCATCAACATACAAATAGACCAGAACCATATTGCCTTCTGAAGTATGTTGAACATTAACACCATACTCCATCTCACACTTCTGAAACCCCTTTTCCTTGAAAAACGAATCAATCTTCAAGTTCCAAGCTCTGGGCGCTTGCTTCAATCCATACAATGCTTTGTATAATTTGAACACCATTCCTTCCTGGTTCTTTTTCTCAAATCCAGGAGGTTGTGAAACGTACATCTCTTCTTGTAATGGACCATTCATAAATGCAAATTTTACATATAAATGCATTAGAGGCCAATTCCTGTTAGCAGCTATTGCAATCACTAGTCTGATTGTTTCATGTCTCGCTACAGGTGTAAACACTTCAAAGTAATCCAGCCCAGGCTTCTGTAGGAAGCCTCTTACTACTAATCTCGCTTTGTGTTTGCCAATTGATCCATCTGGCTTTAGCTTCTGCTTGAAAACCCATCTGACGCTGATGGCTTTCTTGCCTTTTGGAAGTTCTGTCAGCTTCCAAGTCTTGTTTCTCTCTATAACATCAATTTCTTCTTTCATGGCCTGTAACCGAACTTGGTGCTCAATAGCCTCTTTTATTAGAACATAGTTTGATTCTACAATCCTTAATTAGAGTTTTGATGATAACAAACCAAAAGAACAAATATGCACTCTAAATTTATGTTATTTTATATGCAGAAGTTCTGACCAAAGCAGCATCAAAAGTTAAGCTATAAAAGCTTTCACGTTGAGGTAATCAGAATCTGCGCTGAAGAATGATGATCAGAACCTGCGCTGAAGTGAAGAATACTCTGATTCTGAATAGAAGGTTCATATACAATCAAATCCTCACAAATCTAAGTCATCAATGTTCTGAAGCAATTGCAACATACAAGATTGTAAGATTCTGAAGCGTTACTATTCAATCAAGACAGCATCACATGCAACGACTTCATTCAGACAAGAATCTTCTCAATATGGAAACAGCTTAAATGTCCATTATCACGCATTATGTTGGACAGGATTCCTATGCCTATATAAACAAGCTAAGAGGTCAAATCGTTTACGATTTTGAATACGACTACAATACATCTCTAAACACTGCAAGCTTACATATTCTTTTCTATGCTCAAAAGTGTGTAAAATATCACAGTTGTGATAACTATTTTTGTAAGGAAAAACAACCATACACAAAATTCTTTTATCTTGATTAAGCTAGTTTTCCTTGAGATTAACCAGGTTGTGTTTGTACTCAAGAGGACTTTGGCAGTTGTCAAAGTAGTGATTGTAATCAGTTTTTGATTAGTGGATTAAGTCCTCGTTGGAAAGAGGCGAAATCACATTGACGAGTGGACTGGAGTAGTTTGAGATCAAACGAACTAGGATAAAAATATAGTGTCTCTGCGCATTTGATTTTAAGTTTTCAATTCAACCTCCCCCCCCCCTCTTGTGTTTTTCACTTCTTCAATTGGCATCAGAGCGTCTGGTTTTGAGTTCATACACTTAACCGTGTCAGTACAAGATCCAAGCTTTAGAAAAACACTATGGTGGGACCAAGCCAAAACATCAGCAATGATTATCATGAGGACAAAGACAGAATCAGTGGTAAATCTACAGTCTTTGATGGAGAAAATTTTGACTACTGGAAAGACAGAATATAGAGCTTCTTTATGGCCCATGATGCTAATCTATGGGACATGGTAATTGATGGGTACACACATCCAGTGGATGAAAGTGGTCAGAAGATAGACAGAAAAAGGTTGTCTGACCAGCAAACATTTGACTTCAGAAACTATCATAAAGCCAGAACAATACTTCTCAATGCTATCTCATACTCAGAATATGAGAAAATCTCAAACAGAGAGACAACCAAAAACATGTTTGACTCTCTGAGAATGACGCATGAAGGCAACATACAAGTCAAAGAAACCAAGGCCCTTGTGCTCATTCAGAAGTATGAAGAATTCAAGATGGAAGACAGTGAATCTATAGAAGCAATGTTCTCAAGATTCCAGATCCTTGTTGCTGGGATGAAAGTTCTTGACAAAGGATATTCTACTGTTGATCACATAAAGAAGATCATCAGAAGTCTACCCAAGCAATGGAGGCCAATGGTCATAGCACTTAAGCTAGCTAAAGATCTCAACAAGATATCTCTGGAGGAACTTGTCATCTCCCTCAGAAGTCACGAGATAGAGCTAGAAGAAGATGAGCCTCAAAAGCAAGGTAAGCCACTAGCATTAAAATCTAACAAAAAATCTGATTCTATGGTTTTACAGGCTATGGAAGAAACCTCTTATGGATCCTCATCAGAAGAAGCTGAATTGTCTCTCCTCTCCAGAAGGGTAAATCAACTGTAGAAGTAGAGACGAAGGAAATTCAGAAACCCTAGAAGATCAGCGAATCAAAATGAATCCTCCTCCAGATATAGAAAGTCTGAGTCTTCCTCTGGACACAGAAGATCTGAAGGTCCTTCAGGACACAAAAATTCAAATAACAAGGACATCATCTGATATGAGTGCAATGAGCAAGGGCACTACAAAAGTGACTGTCCAAGGCTTCAGAAGGAGAAGCCCAAAAAGAAGTTCTTCAAGGAGAAGAAGAAAAGCCTCATGGAAACATGGGACAATTCAGACACTTCTGATGCTGACTCAGTCAGATAATGAAAGAGCAAACATAGCTCTCATGGAAAACGTGTCAGAAGACATTGAAGCTTCTGGTTCAGACTAAGAATCATACACTGAAGAGGTACCCTGACTTCACTATTAATTTTACTAAGGCTGAACTTGCAGAAAGTCTAAATGAAATTCTGGAAAGGTATCAGCAAATCAGAGTCAAATTCAAGAACCTGAAAAGGGATCTTGTCTCTGACTCTGAAAAGACTAAGAGTCTCAGATTAGAGAATTCTGAGTTAAAAGAAAAGTTTCAAAGTTAGAAAACGATTTGTAAAACTCTCAGAAAGAAATAATCTCAGAGACTCACAATAATGCTGATGAGATCATCAAAGAGTATGATCACAGCTTTCAGAAGTTTTTGGCTAAAAACATAGATAGAAGCAAGATGGCTTCAATGATCTATGGAGTTAGCAAGAATGGTGAAAATGGATAGGATATCAAGGTAAGGTATTTATACCTAATAAAGTCATGAACCTTGTCATAAAACGCACACCACTAAAATCACACTTCACATATGGGCACACACATGACCTAAAATACACTAGTAATGATTACTCTGTCAAACCAAAATTCAACTAGAATTTTGGTAAAACTAACAAACCAGGACCCAAGAATATATGGGTACCTAAGGACAAAATTATATATGTAGAAGATATCTTTAGCAGCAAGGCTAAAACACCAGTCATGGTACCTGGACTCTAGATTTTCTCGACACACGACAGGAAGAAAGCATATGTTCCAAAGCCTGGAACTTAAACCTGAAGGCTACATGGGCTTTGGAGGCAACCAAAGAGGAAAGACCATTGGCTCTGGAACAGTAGGTAATGGAAATCTTCCTTCTATAAATAATGTGCTCTTAGTTGATGGATTAATGCATAACCTATTATCCATAAGTCAATTAAGTGATACGGTTATGATATACTCTTTAATCAAAATTCATGCAAAGCTGTTAGTCAGAAAGATGGAACTATCCTTTTTAATGGAAAGGGGAAAAACAACATTTATAAGATAAAAATTTCTGAACTAAAAAGTCAGAATGTAAAATGTCTTCTCTCTGTTAACAACGAGCAATAGGTCTGGCACAGAAGATTGGGGCATGTTAGTATGAGAGGAATATCTCAGATTAACAAACTCAATCTGGTCAGAGGACTTCCTAATCTGAAGTTCAGCTCAGATGCTCTGTGTGAAGCATGTCAGAAAGGAAAATTTGCAAAACCTACTTTTAAATCTAAAAATGTTGTTTCCACCTCTAAGCCATTAGAACTTCTGCACATAGACTTATTTGGACTAGTAAAAACTACGTCTGTTAGTGGAAAGAAGTATGGGTTAGTGATCGTAGATGAATATAGCAGATGGACATGGGTAAAGTTCTTAAGACACAAGGACGAGTCACACTCTGTGTTCGTTGCATTCTGTAACCAAGTTCAGAATGAAAAGGATCTTAGAATTGTCAAAGTCAGAAGTGATCATGGTGGAGAATTTGAAAATAAAAATTTTGAATCATTTTTTAATGAAAAAGGAATCTTGCATGACTTCTCTTGTCCTAGAACTCCCCAACAAAATGGAGTTGTAGAACGAAAGAATCGAACACTGCAAGAAATGGCCAGAACTATGATCAATAAGACTGGCATTGCTAAGATCTTCTGGGCAGAAGCAATTAATACAGCGTGTTACATTCAGAATAGAATCTCTATAATACCTATTATGGAAAAGACTCCACATGAACTGTGGAAGAGCAGAAAGCCCAACATTTCATGTTTTCATCCTTTTGGATGCACTTGCTTTATTCTGAATACTAAATATTATCTGAACAAGTTTGACTCTAAAGCACAAAAGTGTATTATGTTAGGATTCTAAACGCTCAAGAGGGTACAGAGTATACAATACAGAAACACAAATTGTTGAAGAGTCAATCAGTGTTAGATTTGATGATAAGCTTGACCCTCAAAAGTCAAAGCAGAATGAATTCTTTGCAGATATAGAAGTTGAATTCATAGGTACTGAAGACAACTCATTAGAAGTTCTCAACAGAGACGCTCCAACAACCTCAGAAAGAAATGTTACAAGCAATCCAGCATCTTCTGTTGATCAACTCCAGAAAAGGTTATCCAGAAGCAGCATAGCTCACTCAGAAGATAAGATCCTGGGAAAGAAGGATGATCCAATCAGAACAAGATCAACATTCAGAAACTCTGAAGAATCCCTCATGGTACTGGTCTCTCTGATTGAACAAACAACAATTGACGAAGCTCTTCTGGACAATGACTGGATTCTGGCAATGCAGGAGGAATTAAATCAGTTCACCAGAAATGACGTATGGGATCTGGTTCCCAAACCAAAAGGATTCAACGTCATTGGAACAAAGTGGGTGTTCAGAAACAAATTGAATGAGCAAGGAGAAGTCATCAGAAACAAAGCACAACTGGTGGCACAAGGTTATAATTAGTAAGAGGGGATAGACTATACAGAAACCTTTTCTCTAGTCGCCAGGTTAGAATCTATCAGACTCTTAATCTCATTTGTTGTAAACAATGGCATCACTCTGTATCAGATGGATTTCAAAAGTGCATTCCTAAATGGCTACATAGATGAAGAGGTATATGTGCATCAAACCCCTGGGTTTGAGAATTCCAAACACCCAGAATATTTTTTCAAACTAAAGAAGTCACTCTATGGTCTGAAACAAGCTCCTAGAGCTTGGTATGAAAAACTAAGTAACTTCCTGTTAGAAAAGGAATTCACCAGAGGGAAAGTGGACACAACCTTGTTCTGTAAGACATTTAAGAATGACATGTTAGTGTGTCATATTTATGTAGATGACATCATCTTTGGATCCACTAAACCTTCTCTGGGAAGAGATTTTTCTAAGTGCATGCAGGCAAAGTTTGAGATGAGCTTAATGGGGGAACTCAAATTCTTTCTGGGTATTCAGATAACCCAAACCTCAGAAGGAACTTACATTCATCAGAGCAAATATGTTAGAGAACTTCTGAAGAAATTTGATCTCTCAGAATGTAAGCCCTCAAATACTCCAATGCACCCCACGTGCATTATGGAAAAGGAAGAGGTAAGTAAAAAGGTAGAACAGAAAATCTATAGAGGTATGATTGGCTCTCTCCTTTATATGACGGCTTCAAGGCCTGATATTTTATTCAGTGTTTGCTTATGTGCTAGATTCCAATCATATCCTAGAGAATCTCACTTAACAGTAGTTAAGAGAATTTTCAAGTATCTGAAAGGTACTACTAATCTGGGTTTGTTTTATAGAAAATCCAATGAATACAGATTAGTATGATACTGTGACGCTGACTTTGCTGGAGACATAGTAGAGCGTAAAAGCACTTCTGGAAGCTTCCAGTTTCTGGGAGACAATCTGATCTCATAGACCAGCAAGAGACAGTCCACAATAGCATTGTCAACAGCAGAAGCTGAATACATAGCAGCTGGTGGATGTAACACTCAAATGCTCTGGATGAAAAGTCAACTTGGAGACTTCAACATATTTAAGAGTAACATTCCTATATTTTGTGATAACACTTCTGCCATATGTCTCAGTAGAAATCCCATTTTGCATTCTAGGGCTAAGCATATAGAAATAAAACATCACTTTATTAGGGACTATATTTAGAAAGGAATTCTTACCTTAAAATTTATTGACACAGACCATCAATGGGTTGATGTATTTACAAAACCCCTTTCTGAAGATAGATTCAATTTCATTCTGAAACATCTTAGCATGAAGTTATGCAGAGAATACAATGTTTTATTTGAATATCTTAACCCTCAAAACTTTATTGTTTTCTGTGAACATCTGATCAACTTGTCTTCAGAAATTAGAAGTACAGTTGCCTCAGAATCTATCTATAAAGATCTGAACGTTTCATTTCAAGGATAGAGGCGTGCAGTTCACATCATCAAACATCTTTCATCCTCTCACAAGCTACCTTCTGAGGTTGAACACACGTTCAAATTCGGAAGGGTCCAAGGCTCTGATTGGATGCATTGAGACACTTGTCAGTGGTAACCGTTCAATATCTTTCTAAATCCCCTAATTTTAGGTTTCATTAATGCATATAATCATTACTTATTTTCTTGCTTACTATTTAATTTTTCTAAAAACCTATATAAACTCAATTTACTATTTCATTCATTCACATTTTACTCTCTTCTATATTCTCTCTTGTTCCAAGTTTCGTTTTCAAAAATCCTTTCCATTTTCTTCAAAGAACCCGTGTGAACAATGGCATCATCATCAAGTCTCAAGAATCTCAGTGCTCCTGAATCTTCATCAAAGGAATAATATGAAGAACCCATTAGAATGCTTCTCACTCCTGTTGACAACCTGGAAGTTCTCTCTGAATTGATCATTGATTTTGAAAGTTCACAAGAAAATGGTTTTAATCTCTATGAAGACATAACTGCATAGGGATGGAACATATATTTTGACCGTCTGTTGGATCCAACGTTTCCCATTCTCATCAAAGAGTTTTGAATTCATGCTACCTCATCCAACCACCAGGTTACATCATATGTTATGGGAAAGAAGATAGTGATAACAGAAGATTTAATTGGGAAACTCATTGGATACAATGACGGTGGAGTCAGATGCATTGATATGGCTGATAGGTGTTCTGACCTAAAATCTATTGCCAGGGAAATCTTCACTTCTGGACAGCCATCCAGCAAGATCAGAGACTTGAAGGATCATCACAGAATCTGGGCTAGAATAATTCTGGGATGTATCAATCACAGGAAGCCTACAAGCTCTTCTGATTACATCAATATTGATCAACAATTCTTGATTTACTTCATTGCAAAGAATACCAAGATAAACCTTCCACACTTGCTCTTCAACCATCTCAAAACAAGTGTGAAAGAGACAAGAGAAGACGAAAGAACTAAGAGGGATTAGATTCCCCTAGGAAGACCGATTTCAGATATTCTAACAGAAAACAGGCTGATAGAACATCTGACAGAGGCTCAAGAAATAAGTACTCTAGAAGAAACCGCTGGGAAACCTTTGAATGCCAAGAATCTGAAGAAAATGAAGATTATTGAGAACATTAAGAGGGAACCAACTATTGCTTATCATGAGGCCATCACTTCTAGGAGAATCCCTCTGAAGGATTTTCCACTATTTTCTGAGATAGATGCCTCCCCAGAAATAATAGTCAGATACCTTGAAGCTTGCAAGGATGATGGGACTATTGCGGAAATCAACATCCAAGATATGCACAAGCCAGCTCCAGAGGTTGTGCTAAAGAAATCCAAAAATAGGAAGGCAGCAGGAGAAGGATCCTCTCAGAAGACACCTAAAGCTGCGAAAAAGAAAGGTAACCCATCTTCTATTTCTGTTGTAGAATCAATAGTTGTTCCAACATCTGAAACCATTCCCCCTCAACCAACAGAAAATCCTTCACCCCAAACATTTGAGGATTTTGACATAGAATTTGACCCATCTGTAACTCTTGGAAACTTTTTGAATGAACCTCACTCCCACAATCAAAATCCAAATCCAGAACATCATCAACCAGAACTTGCCAAAGTTCTATCTGACATTGAACTGTTTGATCAAGACTTTTCCTCACCAATACCAAAAAACCCAAACACTCAATCTCCAATCCCAGAAAATCCAAACAATCAACAACCATAAAATCCACAATCACACTCTCCTCAACTAGAAAATCCATAACCACACTCTACTCAACCAGAACATATGAACCTCAACTCACCACAACCAAAGAATGGAAACTCTCTCTCTCCTCCTTCTGAAAACCCATCTTCTGAAATTCCTGAACCAGAAACTCAACACACTACCGCAAACCAATCTGAAGACTCCCCTTCAGATTCTGATACCACTATCCCAATCTCTGGAATAACAGAACCCCTTACGGTTCACCTACCTCTCACTATTCATGATATTCCAGAAATCCCTTCACCATATGAATCTACACCAACAAACACCCCTAACACACCAATTCTAATTTCTGACTCTTCCACTCCATCACCCATCGACCGTCCAGCTGACAACCTCAGACTTGTCATTGATCCACTAGTGCTGGACCAACTAGCTTCCACCTCAAACAAAATTGCCATTCCCAAACCTAAACCAACCGCAACCAAATCAGATGTTGGTAAGAATCTGTTGATTTTTGAAACAAAAATGCAGGAATGGATCAATTCTTTGAAGAAAGCAAGCCAAGAGATCTCTAATCCTGCTGCTTCTGATTCTCCGTGGGAAAGATTCAGAAAATGGCTCAACTCTGAAACTCAGAAGCTGAAAGAATTGGGCTATGAAAGGGCTCAGGAGAACATTAGTGATCAGCTGAAAGCCTTCCAAGATCAAGTTCTGAGCCAATGGTACAAGAAAGAAATTCTTCCGCTGGATAATGCTCCCTAGAAAGAGCACCATCCTTCAGAAGTCACTGAACTAGATTCTGATAGTCTCTCTCTGACTACTGCTCCAGAAAACATGATTGCAATAGAAGAAGTGGTTCAATCAGAAGAGGCTATAGAATGTTCTGAACAACATGCAACCCCTGAAGATATACCATCTTCATCTCTAGTCATGCAAACTCTGGAAGAGTTGAAGAAGGAGAATGCCTTAATCCATGCCAGACTGGATAATCAAGAGGATACAAACAAAGAGATCAAGGGTATTGTAGATAAACAAGAAGATAGTCTAAAAGAAATCAAAGACATTCTGGGAAAGCAAGAAGAATCAAGCACTCAGATCAAGAGCTTGTTGGAAGCGTTGTTCACACGTCTTCCCCCTCCTTCTTAGATTTTCTTTAAAACTGTTTATCTGTAATTTTTTATCTTTACCTCCTTGTTTCTGAAACTTGTCATTGCATTATGTTTTCAATATAATTCATCTTTCTTATTATGATTATATTGCTTTTTGATACCTGACAAAAAGGGGGAGAAAGTAAGATATTTTCAATAACAGTATACCGGGACAAAGTCTCAAATATTCTGAATATTTTAACCTCTACTTTCTGAAAATCTTTAACAGGAACACATTTTGATAAGAACAGAAGAAGATGCATCAAAAGCTCTGACGAGAAGGAACTTTAGGGAAGTAATCAACTCAGGGGGAGTCTCTCTTAAGCTTTTTGTTCTATATTTTTCATTGAAAATCCTAGTTTTTGTCATCATCAAAAAGGGGGAAATTGTTAGAACATAGTTTGATTCTACAACCCTTAATTAGAGTTTTGATGATAACAAACAAAAAGAACAAATATGAACTCTAAGTTTGTGTTATTTTATATGCATAAGTTCTGACCAAAGCAGCATCAGAAGTTAAGCTATAGAAGCTTTCACGCTGAGGTAATCAGAATCTGCGCTGAAGAATGATGATCAGAACCTGCACTGAAGAATGATGATCAGAACCTGCACTGAAGTGAAGAATACTCTGATTCTGAACAGAAGGTTCATATACAATCAGATCCTCACAACTCTAAGTCATCAATGTTCTGAAGCAATTGCAGCATACAAGATTGTAAGATTCTGAAGTGTTACTATTCAATCAAGACAGCATCACATGCAACAGCTTCATTCAGACAAGAATCTTCTCAATATGGAAACAACTTAAATGTCCATTATTACGCTTTATGTTGGACATGATTTCTATGCCTATATAAACAAGCTAAGAGGTCAAATCGTTTACGATTTTGAATATGACTACAATACATCTCTAAACGATGCAAGCTTACATATTCTTTTCTATGCTAAAAAGTGTGTAAAATATCACAGTTGTGATAACTGTTTTTGTAAGGAAAAACAACCATACACATAATTCTTTTATCTTGATTAAGCTAGTTTTCCTTGAGATTAACCAGGTTGTGGTTGTACTCAAGAGGACTTTGGCAGTTGTCAAAGTAGTGATTGTAATCAGTTTTTGATTAGTGGATTAAGTCCTCGTTGGAGAGAGGAGAAATCACCTTGACGGGTGGACTGGAGTAGTTTGAGATAAAACGGACCAGGATAAAAATATCGTGTCTCTGTGCATTTGATTTTAAGTTTTCAATTCAACCCCCCACGGGTTCAGAGTCTACTAACATTGCACACTGAATAACTTCTCCTTCAGAGTTTACTTCACTGTCTAGCAACATGTCAAACTCTGCAAATCTTCTTGGGATGCTTTTGACTCTTTGTTGCCTCTGAACTGGAACTTCAGAACTTTGGACACCATAACTTTCCTCTTCAGAAGCACTTGCTTCAGCAATTGGACTTTCTCCAAAACTTTCCCCTTCAGAATCACTTGCTTCAGAAATTGGACTTTCTCCAGAACCTTGACTATCTTCAGAGTCTGGATCACCATCGGAGTCAGAGTCAGAATCATCTTCTCCTTCTGTATCTTCTTCAGAGACATAGTCTTTACTAGCTTCAGAAATATGTATTTCTGACCTTTCTTCAGAAGTTCTGTCATCAGAGTCAGGATGAGATTTTTCCCAATTCCAAACTTCTTATTCCTCTACAATGACGTCTCTGCTGAACTCAACTTTGTTATTTTCTGGACAATAAAGTTTGTACGAACCTGTACTATGATACACCACCAATAATATCACTTTACTTCTATCATCCAGCTTCTGTCTTCTGGCTTCTGGAACATGTTTGTAACATACATAACCAAATACCTTCAGATGACTAACACTTTGCTTATCTCCAATCCACTTCTGAATAGGAACTATTTCCTTTAATTTCTTTGTTGGACATCTCTTGAGCACATAACATGCAGTTGCAATAGCTTCTCCCCACATAGTATTAGGAAACTTCTTCTCTTTCAGCATGCATCTCACCATATCTAGCAAAGTACAATTTCTTCTTTTAGCAAGACCATTATGTTGAGGAGTATATAGAGCAGTAACCTCATGTTCAATTCCATTCTCCTCACATAAACTTCTGAATTCTGTGGATTTATACTCACCACCACCATCAGTTCTAAGAATTTTCAGAGTCTAGCCACTTTGCTTCTCAGCCTTCAGTCTGAACTTTTTAAATTCAGCAAACACCTCGTGTTTGAACTTTATGAGAGATACCCATGTCATTCTGGTGAACTCATTAACAAATGACACAAAATATTTATTCCCTCCAGTCGATGCTACTGGAAACGGACCGCACACATCAGAATGTACTACTCCTAAGGCATGTTTTGCTCTTGGAGCTACTTCTGATGCAAAGGGTAATCTTGGTTGCTTCCCTTCCATGCACACCTTGCATGACTTTTCAGGCTTCTTGATTGTAGTAATTCCATGTACCAGATTCTTTGATTTCAGATGCCCTAAACTTCTGAAATTCAGATGTCCAAATCTTTTGTGCCACAGCTCACTCCTTGACAACACTTGTTGCACTAAGACATTCAGAGTATGGAGTTCTAACATTCACCTTGAATGTTATGTTCCTTCCCTGTTCTGATACCAATTGTTGGAGCACAAGGAAGATAAAAGGAAAAATGAATATTTACTGATAGCTTCAAAAATAAGGATTTACAATGAATTACAATAACCTACTCCACTAGGCTATTTATACATACAAATTAAATCTAAAATATATCTACTACAAAGATATAAGAAGATCTAAGATATATATCTTCTAACAAAGATATAAACAATCTAAAAGATATTCCTAAATATAAATTAATATCTAATTATAAAATCTAAATTAATTATAACATATTTATGCCTTTAATATTATTGATACTAACTCCAAAAGTGTTTGGATTATTAATTCAGGTGTAACTCATCATATGACATTTGATTCTTAATATTTTTTGAAGAATATTTCTCCTTATGACATTCCATATATTATTATTGCCAATGTTTCTCGTACTCAGATCGATAGTTGTGGAGACCTTGATCTTCAATCTTTTAAATTGAAAGATGTGCTTCACGTATCCATTCTATCCAACAATCTTATCTCTATTCATAATCTTACAAAGGATAATAATTGTGTTGTTAAATTTTTTATTTTCATAGTACTTTTCAGGATCTTGCAATGGGAAAGACAATTGAAGTTGCTAAGGAATATGGAGGTTTATACTATCTCTCTGACACACGAACCGATCAGAAGATGTCATCTTTTATACTTTAATTTCAGACTGAGTCATCTTATACCTTTCAAATATGGCTTCGGCACAAGCGTCTCACTGATCGTGGGATTTGTACTTATGTATCTAATGATTCGGACTGCAAGTGCACAGTCTTGTCGAGTAGTTTTAAAAGATATCGAACCACAGAGACTGATGAATTGATCTACCGTCTTCTATTGTTACTTTGTAAATCTAAAGCTAATGAATATTTGATTTGGGTTGTAGGGGAAACTAATTACTAAATTAAGTTGTATTTTAATAATCAATGAGCTTAATTACCAGCATGCAACAGTCGTACCTCGGGAACTAGCGACCTGTCGGGCGTCTTTATATTTTCAAAACAGTTTTCAGTAAAACCTATCTAGTTTAAAAACCCTCGTCTCACACTGTCGTTTTGTTGATCTAGGCTATGCAGTTAAGTCCTAACGTACGCTTCCGCCATCCCGTAGGAGTTAAAAATACTTTTTGGAAACTAAACAAAATCTTAATTAACTTTAAAGTGCTTCCGCTGTATTTTAAGCCAATGCCTAATTACTACTGTCCAGTTAAAAGATCTCAAACTTCCGCTTTGTTGACCCTAACCTCTATCTATTTTTTACTTCCGTAACAAAACAATTTAATGATTTGAAAAATAGTAACTTAGGCCAGAAAAGAAAGTTTCGTAGTAAAAATAGTCCCGACTAAGCTACTCGTTCCCTCGGTTGATTGACTTTACATACCGGTATAAGATTTCTATCCTGACATAATATTAAACCAAATCGCAGAATAATTTAAAGGACAAACACAAATAAGCATAATTATATTAATTAATAAACAATAAGAATTTGTAAACATAAACCTGGCAATAACTTTGAAGACAGAAGCACTACTGCACAAATTGTAGGCTTTGCTTCGATCGGAGGATATATTTAACCGTACAGAAGAAAATAAAACTGAAAAGAATAATGCTAGAAAGAAATAACTGGGAAAAGAAAATAATGCTGAAAATAATATTCTGCTGAAAATAATATTCGCCCAATAAAATCTCTAAACTTTCTTGCCAAAAAGAAGAACCCTTTCTACTGTGGTCTCAGGCTCTATTTATAGTGCTTGCTTGATCCGTTGCTCTCGAAAATATAGGAACAATTTACTTCCTTCTTTGAGAAATAATAGGCCATTCAATTGTCACGTTCGTTGCTCCTTTGACTGAGTGGGTGAGAAAATGTAGTACATCGTTGGATTAACCCTTGAACGCGCTTCTGCCTGTTGGATGAGGAGAAAGTGGAGTAATGGGCTGTGACGTTCGTCACTTGGTCTTCATGGCCCGTGACATTCATCATATCCCCTTGACGGTCGTCAGGGCTTTCTTACTTGTGGGCCACGTGCTCACATGTGTGATGGGCTTTTGGGCTGGTTTCTTCTCCTTGGGCCTTTTTACTACTTTTTGCACCCTTTTTTCTTCATTTCTTCAAAAGTGTTCGGCTCGGTGCATATCTTCAAAAATAGAAAAATACCTGCATAATACTTATAAAATAATTTAATTTAAACTAAAGTATGAGAAATATTTGGTGTATATCAAGCCAGAAATATCACATATTTGTGTGTCATCAAACTCCCCCATACTTAAACTTTGCTTGTCATCAAGCAAATGCTAAGTACGATGTTTTTCTAAATAAGGTTATGACTCGGATCAACTAATATATAGTTGCGTTGTGTTTTTGTTAGAAAATCGGTAGTTTGATTCGTGCTCCATTACTATGTATACGACGCTAGACAGTCCCATTTTACGTAAACTAGTTACAGGTCCTATCATAGCCTACCTCGAGTATTTTTCTTGTTTTGCCCCTTTCATTCTAGCGCAGTCACATTAAGCCCTTTATCTTCACATGCACATAGCAAAACAACCGGTTAGTGGTTATGATCATTTTAGACTTTTAGAGGTTTCTAGCACAGTAATGTGGCAACCTTTAATTCAAATGTTAGATGCGGGGGATCAGACTGTAATCTTCCCTACCGAGTTCAGTACCAGGTGCTCCTGAACCATCCATCAAATGAATTTTCATGTTACTTTGTAAGGTTTACATCCTTTAGATTAGGCGATCGGGTGAGGACCGTCCAATTTAATCGGTGTGTTTCCTTGCAATATTTTGCTGAAATATTCTATCATCCACTTATATTCATCGACTTCCTGCGTAGTTTGTGTTTAAGACGGTGCTGACTGCTAATATAAACTACTCAAGGATACTATAAAGACTAAACTCAGGGTGTTGGAAACAACATGTACTTGAACTGATCTATCATACTCTGGGGTTGTAGAGTGTCTAGACGGTAGAAATTTCGCTTAATCTCGCCCCAATTCCTGATGATTAAAGATTTTGCAGTCTATTTACTTTGTCGAGTGAGAAATAAAAATTTATGGGCTCAAAAAGAAGGGGGAGTCTAAAAGAACAACACAATTTGCTGCAATAGATAACTTGATAAAAAAAAAATTTATTGAATTAAAGATAACAGAAGAGAAATTATAAAGAAAATAAAAATTACTAAGAAAAAGGGAAATACTTCCTCCCCCATACTTGAATCATACATTGTCCTCAATGTATTGATAGAAGCGAGAAAGGGGAAATGGAAACTGGATAATCATTCTTCCTCCTCTTGCCTTTGGTATCGGCCACGTGTCCTTGCTCTTCGACGTGCTTGCCCGCCATGTCTGGAAGATTCACCGCCATCTCTCTGGGACATGATATTATGCAAGTCGTCAACACGGAGTGTTAAGGCTCGCATATCTGCCGTTATTTTGGTGGTGAATTCCAGCATACTTTGATCGTGCCTACGAGCGTAGTCATTTTAGTCTCTCTGCATTTGTTGCATGAGAGTCATCATCTCGATTTGGCGCGTCTCGATACTCTGGTGGCGTTGAGTGGACAGCTGGTTTTGTTGCATTATTGCGGCATATATTGTGTCGATGGTGGCGGGATTGTTGGCTTGCTGGGGTTAGGGCTCTTGCTGCTCTAATTCTTCTTCGATTTCGTCAGCGGCAGCGTTGTTGGCCTGACCTTGATTTCCTTGCACATTTTCTCCAGGTTCTGGGGCGTTCAGGTTGTAAAGCCAGTTATCTGGATTACCCAAGTAAGTACAATTATGATTTGGCATGATCACACTACGAACCCTTGCATTCTTAACCATTAGATAGTACCCTCCAGCTTCTCGTACTTTGATCAGGCGGCCAACTCTACAGTTATCAATGTCCATAAAAACTGCTGGCAGCGGAGGTAGGCGTTGGATCCTTTCCCCCCAGTTCAAGTGAACTGCGATGGCGGTGACGATGCCTTCGATGCAAAAAGGTGTGTTCCCTTCTCTTGCAACGAGGTTTTGAATGTGGGCCATCATTAAAGTAACGGGATTAAGGCGGAGGTTTTGCGAAAAGGTACAGTGAAGAGCATACAATTCTTTAGTGTTTACCTTGTTGTTGTTTGCCCTTCTGAAAACGGTGTTCGCCATAACACGGTGTAAGAAGCAGATGTTCGGGTTGTGGGTGTGAGAGGCGTACCGTGCTTCGGGTGTGACATTTGGTTCACCGGTTATTATCTCCCATAGTGCGTATGCACTTCCATTCCAATCCAATTCTGGGGGGATGCAATATTGCACATTATTCCCTCGGGGAAAATGAAATATGTCGCTCAAAATCTCATGGTTGAGTTGGTACTCTCGGTTGAACATCCAAAAATGAGCGGCTCCCGTTAGGTGTGCGTCTGCATCGTCTCGAGTGTGATATGCATAGGAACTCAAGAATTCCAACGTGAGAGCTTCGTAAGTTGGTGTGTTCATCGTGCTAATAAAGCTTAGGCCAGCTTTATTCAGCAAACCTTCCATATGAGGTAACAAGCCTAATTCTTGCAAGCAATTGTTGTCTATGAGCCGTGTGGATGTTAGCCCTCGGTGATGGAATTTTATGTACCTCTCTTTTTGAAGCTCACCAGCTTCTCCTTGTCGGAGCACGAGATGTCGCATGTCGGGTTCGGGTTGGTTGGCCATGAGTGTTGAACTTGATAGGAAAAAAATGTATTTGTGGTAGACAGATGGAAAGGGAGTGGTAGTGATGAAACTAAGGATGGAAGGGGAGGGTTTATATAGATGGTTTTGTGGAGTAAGAAATTTAATTGTGTTTATGGGAGAATTTTGAAATTTGGGAGGTTATGGAAGTTATGGGTGAGTGGAGTAAATGGGGTGGTGGGATTTTAAAACAAATTTTTCGTGCATCAATGCTGTTCAATGGTCACGGTTTTGAAAAGCGTGGGGGACAATGCCTTCCGCCCATCACATTCTCTCTGACGCTCGTCAGAGTCAAAGACACTCCCTGACGTTCGTCACATGCATACTGACGTTCGTCAGGGTGAGGTGATGTTGGTCTCTTTGACTTCTTTGAACGCGTGCTCCACTAAATTAATTAATTAGTTTTAATTTTGAGAAGTATATTGCAAGGGATATAGTAGCACATTGTATAATTGGAAGAATGATATAAGAAGCAAATAAAAATAGTAACAGAAATAAGAAACACATGAAAATAATAATAGAAATTAGAAACAAATGAAAATAATAATGGAAATTTACACAGTACAAAAAAAATAAATACATACTTTGTATGAAAATAAATAAATAAATACTTTAAAATAAAAATAAAATGGATATGAACTGAATAGATGAATAAATAAACGAAATTTTAGAACCGAAAAGTATTAAATTATTCGAAAATAATAAAACCATAATGATTTTTGAGAATAATAATAATAATGAAAAACCCCCCATACTAAGAACAAACAGTGTCCTCACTGGGGAGGTACAAAAAAACTAGCAAGCATGAGGGCCTCCGGGAGGTGGTGCAGAAGCGTGCAGATGTTGATAAATGTGATCAAACTGCTCCGTGACGACGTCCATGAAATGAAAGAAGTCACGCCGAAGTGTGCTGACATTATCTTTAACAGTGTCGAGCTCGCCTTATAGTGTGGTAACATCTGTCTGCAGAGTCTTGATCGCATGTGCATGATCAGGCATGGGTATGTCATCAGCTGTAGTAACAAGGGGTAGTGTAGGGTAATCCAAAGGTGTATAATCGTGGTAACCTGTGGGTGTGGATGGGTCGCTCTCCTCCCTCTCAGGGTCGTGTTCGTCTGTCTTCTCTAGGGGATATAGCCAATTAGTCTTGGTATAGACACTGGTATGCTCGGGACTAGGCAATTTGAAGTAATAGACAGGGTTACGTTGGACAAGCAGCTGAAAGTGAGGTGGGATGAGGTTACCAATCAAAGAAATGTTAAAGCAAAAAGGGATGTCCATGGTATAATATCTTGCGTACGGTGTAAGGCGCGACAGAGATGACCGTAGGAATAGGGCCTCGGCTATCATAGTGACTAGCCCGCCGACACAGATGGGGCCATGGGTACACTGAGCTATAGCTGACATGTTGGCGATCATAAATGATGCGCCAATGACTGATCTGGACTGAAAAGCACAGTAAATGATGAACAACTCATCCCTAGAAACCGAGATTCGATTAATAGGTTTTCCAAAAAATGTGAAGGCTAAAATATGATGGAAATACCTAATCGTAGGGTTATGAATCTCGGTGGCATCAAGGTGGTCGGGGTCCTCAGGATATTGGTCCGCTATGTCTATCCAAAAGTGATTAAGCTCAAAGTTGAGGTAGTCATCCGCCTGGGTTTCCATGTGGGCGTCTAAAGAACTAGGGAATCCTAGCAGCTCAACTAGACTGTGAACTGTAAACTGGTGGGTGAAACCGAACAATCTAAAGGACATCTGACCTCTACTACGCCCTAAGCCTTGTGTGGGTTTATATATGAGGGAGCTCAAGAACTCCAAGGTGAGGCGTCGGTGTGTAGGGTGTTTATTGGCTAGGAACCCCTCCCATCCTATCTGGTTAAACATGAAGTAGACACTTTCCCTGATTCCTAAGGCTATCAAGGTGGGATCATGCACATACGTGGTCATACTCATCTGGCGCTGAGCCAGAATCTCATATCGTCTCTGCTGAGTCTCCGAGGCAAAAATGATAGTATCCATGAATTTCAGCTTGTAGGTTCCTGTGAGTCGGTACTAAAATTTGTAAAAGAAAAATGCAAATAAGTAAAATATGTTGTGGAAGAAAGAGACAAAGAAAAGGAAAAATCGGAAAATAAAAATCAAAATGCAGAAAAATAAAAATAAAAGATAAAGATATTTTAGAGATAATAAATAAAAAAAATAAAAATTGTGGGTTGCCTCCCACACAGCGCTTATTTAATATCGTTAGCTTGACAATGTTGTTAGACGTGAATTAGTTTCCAAATTCGTGCGGTAGCTCTAATAGCGTTAAGCTCGCTGTGTAATCCTTATTTTCGACGCTGTAATAATGCTTTAGGCGTTGGCCATTTACTAAGAATGGATTCATGGATTTTCCTTTAATCTCTATGGCGCCACTGGGGAAAACTTTGGTTACTTCGAATGGTCCAGACCATCGTGAACGGAGTTTTCCAGGGAAAAGTTTCAGACGAGAGTTGAATAGGAGTACTACATCGCCCTCATTGAATTCTTTCCTTGAGATTTATTTGTCATGCCATTTTTTCGTCCTTTCTTTGTAGATCCTTGCATTTTAATATGTGTCTAATCTTAGTTCTTCTAATTCATTTATGTCGAGGATCCTTTTCTCTCCTGCCGCAGTGTAGCTTAGGTTTAAAGTTTTAATTGCCCAGTAAGCTTTGTGTTCAATTTCCACTGGCAGGTGGCATGATTTTCCATATATGAGTTTAAAGGGTGTTGTACCTATTGGTGTCTGGAATGCCATCCTGTAGGCCCATAGTGCGTCAGGTAACTTAGCCGACCAATCCTTTCTTGACGTGGCAACAGTTTTTTCCAGTATTTGTTTTATTTCTCGATTTGATACGTCCACCTGTCCGCTTGTTTGGGGGTGGTATGGTGTTGCGACGCGGTGCTTCACCCCATATTTGTTTAGGAGTTTATAAAAGATTCGTGATATGAAGTGGGAGCCACCGTCGCTTATAACTTGTTTGGGTACACCAAACCTTGGGAATATAATGGTTTTGAAGAGTTTAATCACGACTCTAGTATCGTTTGTTGGAGAAGCTATTGCTTCAATCCATTTCGAAACGTAATCTACAGTCATGAGTATATATTTGTTCCCGAATGAGGATGGAAATGGTCCCATGAAGTCGATTCCCCATACATCAAAGACTTCCACTTGTAGAATTCCAGTCTGAGGCATCTCATCGTGTTTGGATATATTTCCGGTGCATTGGCATCGGTCGCAGTTTATGATGGCTATGTGCACATCTTTCCACAAATTTGGCTTGTAGAAGCCAGACTGCAAAATTTTGGCACATGTCTTTGATGTGTTTGCATGACCTCCGTAAGGGGCGTCATGACAATGAGAAATAATGCATTCGATTTCGTTTTCCGGGACGCATCTTCGGAAAATACCGTCGGCACTCCTCTTGAATAGTAAAGGTTCATCCTAAAAGTAATGTTTCAAATCGTGAAAGAATTTCTTCTTCTGTTGATAGGTCATATCAGGGGGTAGGATTTTGGCATCCAAGTAATTTTCTATGTCCGCATACCATGGTATGGTTTGGTTGGTTTGGACAGAGACCATGGCTTCTTGTATAGCATTATTTATTTCGTCTTGGCTCTCTCGTGCATCATTATTAGCAGCTTGTGTGTCAAGTCCTAAAAGCAGTTGATTTGGATTTGATTCAGGTGGTTCTTTGCTGGCATCTCCTAAGTCCATCTGAGCTAACAGACGTTCATACGGGAAGTCATCGTTAATAGGTACTTCTTCTGGTGTCAGCTGTTCCATTCGAGATAAATGGTCGGCTACTATGTTTTCGATACCTTTTTTGTCTTTAATTTCTAGATCGAATTCTTGTAGAAGCAGAATCCATCTCAAAAATCTCGGCTTTGAGTCTTGCTTGGTCAAGAGATTTCTAATAGCTGTGTGGTCTGTATAGATGATTATGTTTGTGCCTACTAGGTAGGAGCGAAATTTGTCTAGTGCGAAGACTACGGCTAAAAGTTATTTTTCCGTTGTTGCGTAATTCATCTGTGCAGGGTCCAAGGTTCTACTAGCATAATATATCGCATGAAGCTTCTTATCTCTTCGTTGTCCCAGGACTGCACCTACGGTGTAATCACTTGCATCACACATGATTTCAAATGGAAGTCTCCAATCGGGTGGTTGCATGATTGGTGCGGATACAAGAGCTGTTTTTAGTTGGTTAAATGCTTTTAAGCATTTGTCATCAAAATCAAATTCAACGTCTTTCATAAGGAGGGTGGTTAGAGGTTTTGATATTTGCGAGAAATCTTTTATGAATCATCGGTAGAAACCGGCGTGTCCTAAGAAACTGCGTATTTCTCTCACTGTTTTAGGGGGTTGCAAGTTTTCTATGACTTCGATCTTAGCTTTATCGACTTCAATCCCCTTTTCGAACACAACATGTCCTAGTACGATTCCTTGTTTGACCATAAAGTGGCACTTTTCCCAATTCAGAACGAGGTTAACTTTTACGCATCTCTCCAAAACTTTCTCCAAATTTACCAGACAATCTTCAAAACTCTCTCCACATACAGAGAAGTCGTCCATAAAGACCTCCATAATGTTGTCTATGAAATCAACAAAGATTGCCATCATGCATCTCTGAAACGTGGCAGGAGCATTGCATAATCCAAACGACATTCGTTGGTAGGCGAAAGTTCCATAAGGACAAGTGAATGTTGTTTTCTCTTGGTCATCGGGGTGAATAGGGATTTGAAAGAATCCGGAGTAACCGTCTAGATAACAGTAATGTGAGTGCTTAGCTAATCATTCAAGCATTTGATCAATGAATGGTAGAGGGAAATAGTCCTTGCGAGTGGCCTTGTTTAGCTTCCTATAGTCAATACACATTCTAGCTCCACTTATATTTCGTTCTGCTACAGCTTCGCCTTCTTTTTTTGTTGTTACCGTTATACCCCCTTTCTTTGGTACACAGTGGACTGGGCTTACCCATTGACTATCGGAGATTGGGTATATGATTCCTGCGTTCAAAAGTTTTTTAACTTCATCTTTAACTACGGTGCTACAAATTGGGTTAATTCTTCGTTGATGTTCTCTAGAAGATTTACAATCATTTTCCAGCATAATACGATGCATGCAAATGGAAGGACTTATTCCTTTGAGATCTGTAATGTTGTATCCTAAGGCGGAGGGATATTTTCTTAGGACTTGTAATAGTTTGTCTGTTTCATGTTGTCCTAAGTCCGTGTTGACAATTACAGGTCGTTTTAACTCGGTGTCAAGGAATTCATATCTGAGGGTCTTAATAATGGCTTAAGATCCAATGTCGGTTTTCTTGGACAAGGCATGTGATCGGGTGTCAGAGCTAAGCATTCACTCAGATTGTCGTCTTGGTATTCAGGACACCATTCATTATCTTCGAATATAAGAGGTGTAGGAATCTTCATGGTTTCGGAACAAGGTATTGGTTCCCATTCAATTTCTCTTATGCATTCGTCCACGATGTCCACCAGATAACACGTGTCATCTATGGCGGGCACTTGTAAGAATTGTGTTAGAATAAATTCGACTTTCTCTTCACCTACTTCAAAGGTTAATTTGCCCTTTTTTACATCTATAATAGCTCCAGCAGTGGCTAGGAACGGTCTTCCTAAGATGATAGGTGTGCTTTCGTCTTCTCTAATGTCCATGATTATGAAATTTGTAGGGATGTAAAATTGGCCTATTCGTACAGGAACATTTTCTAAGATTCCTACTGGGTATTTGACGGAGCGATCCGCTAATTGAACGGACATCTTCGTTGGTCTTAGTTCACCCATTTCTAGTTTGTTGCATATGGATAAAGGTATAACGCTAATACTAGCGCCTAGATCACATAGGGCTTTTTCTATGACGAACTTACCTATATGGCATGGTATAGAGAAACTTCCGGGGTCTTTCAGCTTAGGAGGCATCTTGTTTTGGATAATCGCGCTACATTCTGCTATAAGCGTTACTGTTTCATTATCTTCTAGCTTTTTCTTGTTAGATAAGATTTCCTTGAGGAATTTGGCATAGGAGGGCATTTGAGTTATAGCTTCTATGAAAGGAATTGTTATATTAAGCTGTTTCAGAAGTTCTATGAATTTCTTAAATTGCCCTACATTCTTGGGTTTGGCTAATCTACCGGGAAAAGGGATTTGGGGTTTATAAGGCGGTGGAGGCACATAAGTTTTTTCTTTTTCTTTTTCTTTGGCCTCTCCTCCTTTATCTTCATCGTCTACCTCTGGTTTCTCTGGTTGATTCTCCTTCTCAGTTGATGTTTCAGCCCTTTGATACATACTTTGATTTGACAGTCTTAGGTCAGGCGGTCCATCTAACTCGGTTCCACTCCTTAATATGATGGCATGAGCATGCCCCTTCGGGTTAGGTTGTGGTTGACCGGGAAATGTATCAGTCGATGCGGATGTAGGTACTTGTTGTTGAGCCACTTGAGAGATTTGGGTTTCTAACATTTTATTGTGGGTGGCCAAAGCATCTATTTTGTTTGCTAATTGTTTTATCTGCTCATTAGTGTGTATGTTCTGATTTTGGACGTCCTTGTTTGTTTGCGCTTGGGTAGCTATGAAGTTCTCCATCATCAGTTCTAAGTTTGATTTTCTAGGTGCACTAGGAGCATTTGCAGGAGTTTTCTGATATCCAGGTGGTACGGCAGGTGCTTGGTTCGGAGCATACAACGCATTGGGGTTTTTATATGAGAAATTTGGGTGATTTTTCCATCCAGGGTTGTAGGTGTTTGAGTAAGAGTTTCCTTGGGCATAATTGACTTGGTTAGTTTGAGTTCCTGCCAAGATCTTATATTCAGTAACTAGATGTCTAGGCACTCCGCATATTTCGCAATTGGGAGTTATAGCAGCCACGGTGGCTGGAGGTATTGCGGTCAAATTATCAATCTTTAGGGTGAGGGCATCTACCTTAGCGCGGACACTGTCTAGGTCGCTTATCTCATACATTCCTCCTTTTGTCGGTGCTTTCTCTGTAGTACCTTTTTCTGCGTGTCCTCTTTCACTTCCCCACTGATAGTGGTTTTGGGCCATACTTTCAATTAGAGCATAGGCAGCGATGTAGGATTTGTCCATAAGTGTACCACCTGCGGCAGCGTCTATTGTTAATCTTGTATTGTAGAGGAGACCATTATAGAAGGTGTGGATAATTAACCATTCTTCCAGGCCATGATGTGGGCATAGTCTCATCAGATCTTTGTATCTTTCCCAAGCATCGAAAAGGGATTCGTTCTCCTTTTGTCTAAAATCGCTTATCTGAGATCTTAGCATAGCTGTTTTGCTTGGTGGAAAATATCTTGCAAGAAAGACTTTCTTCAGCTCGTCCAATGTAGTGACTGAGTTTGCGGGTAGAGATTGGAGCCAAGCTCTTGCTCTGTCTCTTAGAGAGAAAGGGAAGAGACGAAGTCTTATTGCCTCTTGACTGAACCCATTGTTCTTGATTGTATCTGCATACTGTAGAAATATTGATAGATGAAGATTAGGGTCTTCCATCGATCAACCAGAGAACTGGTTCTGTTGCACAGCAGATAACAAAGAGGGTTTCAGTTCAAAGTTGTTAGCCTCGATTGGAGGGGCAACAATGCTATTATGTGGTTCATCTTGTGAGGGTATGGCATAGGATTTGAGTGGGCGCGGAGCAGGATTGGCAGCCATTTCTTTGGTTGGTCGAGAAATAAGAGGTTCGAGTGATTGACAAGGTTGAGTGTTATGCAAGAGATGGTACTCTTGAATGCAGCGTCTAAGTCTGAGATAACGCTCGATATCGTTGATTTGTATGTATAACGGCTCGCCTTGCGAACGAGTGTTTGGCATACAAATAAGAAAAAAAAAGAAAAGAAATAGAGATAGAAAAGAAAGAGAGAAGTTTTTTGCTCTAGTCTCTACTGCGTAACAAAAGAGTAGCGATATCGACTTAAATCAGTCCCCGGCAACGGCGCCAAAAACTTGATCGTGGGATTTGTACTTATGTATCCAATGATTCGGACTGCAAGTGCACAGTCTTGTCGAGTAGTTTTAAAGATATCGAACCACAGAGACTGATGAATCGATATACCGTCTTCTATTGTTACTTTGTAAATCTAAAGCTAATGAATATTTGATTTGGGTTGTAGGGGAAACTAATTACTAAATTAAGTTGTATTTTAATAATCAATGAGCTTAATTACCAGCATGCAACAGTCGTACCTCGGGAACTAGCGACCTGTCGGGCGTCTTTATATTTTCAAAATAGTTTTCAGTAAAACCTATCTAGTTTAAAAAACCCTCGTCTCACACTGTCGTTTTGTTGATCTAGGCTATGCAGTTAAGTCCTAACGTACGCTTCCGCCATCCCGCAGGAGTTAAAAACACTTTTTGGAAACTAAACAAAATCTTAATTAACTTTAAAGTGCTTCCGCTGTATTTTAAGCCAATGCCTAATTACTACTGTCCAGTTAAAAGATCTCAACCTTCCGCTTTGTTGACCCTAACCTCTATCTGTTTTTTACTTCCATAACGAAACAATTTAATGATTTGAAAAATAGTAACTTAGGCCAGAAAAGAAAGTTTCGTAGTAAAAATAGTCCCGACTAAGCTACTCGTTCCCTCGGTTGATTGACTTTACATACCGGTATAAGATTTCTAGCCTGACATAATATTAAACCAAATCGCAGAATAATTTAAAGGACAAACACAAATAAGCATAATTAAATTAATTAATAAACAATAAGAATTTGTAAACATAAACCTGGCAATAACTCTGAAGACAGAAGCACTCCTGCACAAATTGTAGGCTTTTCTTTGATCGGAGGATATATTTAACCGTACAGAAGAAAATAAAACTGAAAAGAATAATGCTGGAAAGAAATAACTGGGAAAAGAAAATAATGCTGAAAAGAATGCTGCTGAAATAATATTCTGCTGAAAATAATATTCGCCCAATAAAATCTCTAAACTTTCTTGCCAAAAAGAAGAACCCTTTCTACTGTGGTCTTAGGCTCTATTTATAGTGCTGCTTGATCCGTTGCTCTCGAAAATATAGGAACAATTTACTTCCTTCTTTGAGAAATAATAGGCCATTCAATTGTCACGTTCATTGCTCCTTGACTGAGTGGGTGAGAAAATGTAGGACATCATTGGATTAACCCTTGAACGCGCTTCTGCCCGTTGGATGAGGAGAAAGTGGAGTAATGGGCTGTGACGTTCGTCACACTCAAGTGACTATCGTCACTTGGTCTTCATGGTGCGTGACGTTCGTCACGTCCCCTTGACGGTCGTTAGGGCTTTCTTACTTGTGGGCCACGTGCTCACATGTGTGATAGGCTTTTGGGCTGGTTTCTTCTCCTTAGGCCTTTTTACTACTTTTGCACCCTTTTTTCTTCATTTCTTCAAAAGTGTTCGGCTCGGGGTGCATATCTTCAAAAATATAAAAATACCTGCATAATACTTATAAAATAATTTAATTTAAACTAAAGTATAAGAAATATTTGGTGTATATCAAGCCAGAAATATCACATATTTGTGTGTCATCACTCACTCATCCTCCTTTTTCAGTAATGAAGTGTATGTTTCCATTCTTATTTTCAAAATAATCTGTTGAGTCTTTTAAAGGTGATATTTGTCTGTAAGATATTGAGAGGAATTG